>CM070718.1:52560187-53136105 GCA_036346275.1 Otatea glauca | reverse complement strand
TTTTGCATCCACGGTTGAATTGGAAAATATGCCAATAGTTAATGAGTTTCCAAAAGTATTTCCTGCGGAATTGCCAGGAGTACCTCCGGATCAAGAAATGGAGTTCATTATTGAATTGGTGCCGGGGACGGCACCAATATCAAAGCGTCCATATAGGATGCCCACAAATGAATTAGTGGAACTAAAAAAGCAACTCAAGGAACAACTGGACAAGGGATTTATTCGCCCCAGTACATCACCCTGGGGAAGTTCGGTTGTTTTTGTCAAGAAAAAGGACAACAGACTGCGCATGTGCGTAGACTACCGTGCCTTAAATGAAGTAACTATCAAGAATAAATATCCGTTACCCCGGATTGATGACTTATTTGATCAATTAAATGGGGCACAAATTTTCTCCAAGATAGACTTGAAGTTGGGGTATTTCCAGCTGAAGGTCAGACCGTCAGACATTCCCAAGACTGCCTTCACTACCCGTTATGGATTATATGAATACACCGTGATGTCCTTTGGACTCACTAATGCTCCGGCAAGCTTCATGAGCTTAATGAATAAGATTTTCATGGAGTATCTGGATAAGTTTGTAGTGGTATTCATTGATGATATCCTGATATATTCCAAAACTGAAGAAGAGCATGAGCAGCATTTGCACATGGTCCTCAGCAAACTCCGAGAAAATAAATTATATGCTAAGTTCGAGAAATGTGAGTTTTGGTTGAAAGAAGTGGCATTTCTCGGGCATGTTTTATCAGGAGGCGGAGTTGCTGTCGACTCAAGTAAGGTGCAAGCGGTGTTGGCTTGGGAAAGGCCTCAGTCAGTTCCAAAAATTCGAAGTTTTCTAGGCTTTGCCGGTTATTACCGTCGGTTCATTGAGAACTTCTCTAAAATAGCCAAGCCACTCACGCAACTCTTAAAGAAAGAAAAGAAGTTCGAATGGACTTCTGATTGTGAACAGAGTTTCCAGAAGTTAAAAGAAAAACTAACCTCTGCCCCAGTACTCATACTGCCAGATATTCACAAGGATTTTGAAGTATTTTGTGATGCATCACTCCAAGGGTTGGGATGTGTGTTAATGCAAGAAGGCTGGGTTGTCGCTATGCCTCTCGACAACCGTCCTCATGAGCGTAACTATCCTACTCATGACCTTGAATTGGCAGTTGTGGTTCATGCCCTTAAAATCGCGGCATTATCTTATTGGGAATAGGACGGAGATCTATACCGATCATAAAAGTCTTAAGTACTTCTTTACCCAACCAGAATTGAATTTGCGGCAAAGAAGGTGGCTTGAGCTGATCAAAGACTATGACCTTGGTCTTCATTACCATCCTGGTAAGGTCAATGTCGTAACTGACACTCTTAGTCGGAAGTCAGACATTGCGTCTTTGGATCCTCGCCGATCGACTGATCAATGCTTTCCAAAAGCTCAATTTGAATCTAGTGGAAAATGGTTACGTGGCCGCTCTCCAACTTCAGCCAACTCTTAAAAATCAGATTAAAGATGCTCAACTCCAGGATGAAGCCATTATAGAGATCCGGAATCATTCAATTGGGGGCATAAATTCTGAGTTCACAGAAAGTCCAGATGGGACAATTATGAAAGGAGCTCATATTTATGTGCCCAATAATTCTGATATCAAGAAGTTGATTCTATCTGAAGCCCATGAGTCACCATTATCTATTCATCCGGGTAGTACCAAAATGTATCAAGACCTCAAGAGAGAATATTGGTGGCCTGGTATGAAGAAGGATATCGCCGAATATATCGCGAAATGCGATGTATGCCGGCGTGTCAAAGCTGAACATCAACGTCCAGCTGGGCTACTCCAACCATTGCAAATTCCGGAATGGAAATGGGATGATGTCGATATGGACTTCATTACTGGCCTTCCCCGGACTGAAAAAGGAAATGACTCCATTTGGGTTGTCGTTGATCAACTAATCAAAGTGGCTCATTTTATCCCGGTCAAGACCACATATTCTGGAGACAAGTTGGCAGAACTTTACATTAGCAATATCGTGTGTTTGCACGGGGTCCCGAAAACAATTGTTTCAGATCGGGGATCGCAATTCACATCCCGTTTTTGGGAAAAATTGCATGGTCTCTTGGGAACTAAATTGACTTTCAGTACTGCTTATCATCCCCAGACCGATGGTCAAACTGAAAGAACAAATCAAATACTAGAAGATATGTTAAGGGCCTGTGTGCTAACTTATAGCACCAATTGGGAGAAGTGCTTAGCATTTGCAGAGTTCTCCTACAACAATGGTTTTCAAGCTAGTCTACAAATGTCACCATTTGAAGCCCTTTATGGAAGGAAGTGTCGAACTCCACTTTTCTGGTCTGAAGTGGGGGAAAGGCAGTTCTTTGGCCCAGATTTAATAAATGAGGCCCAAGAACATGTGGACTTGATACGAAGCCGATTGAGGGAAGCCCAATCCAGCCAGAAAAGTTATGCCGACACTCGTCGACGTGACTTGAGCTTTCAGATTGATGACTATGTCTATCTTAAGGTTTCACCTCTTCGCGGGATCCATCGATTCCAAGTTCGAGGCATGTTAGCCCCTCGATATATTGGTCCATATCGTATACTGGAAAAGATGGGAGAAAAAGCATACAAGTTGGAGCTGCCATCCCAAATATCCAGTGTACACAATGTCTTCCATGTGTCGCAGCTTAAGAAGTGTCTTCGCGTCCCGGCTGAACTTGCTCAATTGGAAGAGATTGAACTCCAGCCTGATCTAACTTATCGCGAACACCCAGTTAAAGTTCTCGAAGAAGCAGAAAGGCGTACCCGGAATAAAGTTCATAAAATGGTAAAAGTACAATGGAGTAACCATACGGAAGAAGAAGCAACTTGGGAACAAGAAGATAAGCTTAAGGAAGAATTTCCTGATTTCTTTTAGACTCTATTCTACCTTCGTCCCACCAAATCTAAAGCGAGATTTACGTAAGGGGTAGATTTGTAACATCCGAAAATGAAACAGTGTATAATAAAATAGAAATGAATATTTTGGATTTAAATATATTGATTTCTGAGTTTTCTTGATGTTATTGGTTTTTATTGGATTTTCTTGGATTTATGCTTTGTCGAAAAGTCCAATTAATAGAATTATCAAATGAAAAATGGTAAGTAGGTAAAAGTAAAAATTAGAAAACAATTACCATTTGGTCATAATCAATCTGTAAACCAGTAAAAATACTTAGTAAAAATCTTTGGTGCTGGTTTGGGACAAAATAAATATCTTAACTCTCTCTTGTGACTAAAAACAGAAAGTCTGAATTAATTAAAAATAATCGAATTGATCAGAGCCACAAAATTACCATAGCACCATCAGAGCAGTGTTTACATCTGGTAAAAATCTCAGCAATTTATCATGTCGGTAAAGTCTCCTAAAATTTAAAAACAGAGACTATTAAAAGAAGAAATCTTGATGTCGAATTTTTATAATTCAACCATGCCATATTTTAATCTCAAATTTTTACTAAAGGTTATAAACTACCAGGAGAGGGTGGTCAAAAAGTTTCAAAAACTTTCTACATGATCTGATGGCCGTTTTAATGGTCACATGGAGCTTGTCGCACTGTGCTTATCCTTGGACTCGCTCTCTCTCTCGACTCGTGGGCCCGCTCCCTTTCCGTGAAGCAGTGCGATGGCGGGAACGGAAATGGTTCACTCGCCGACTGTGGCCCGGCCCCACTCGTCGATCCCGACCTCACCGCCTTCCTCTTCACGCCTCTGCCCGAGACAAACACGAAGACTCCCGAGTCTTGCCGCCTCTCTGTGTCTCTACGCGACTCACACCACCCGAGCGATCCGTGCAGCCACGTCCATCCTTGAAGTCTGCGCGCCATACCCGGTCAGTTCCGCATCAAATCTTGCCGGAGAGACTTCGTGCTCCACTTCATTGCGCAAGCGCCAAAACCCGCCAGATTTCAGCTGTGAGTTCAAACCCTGCAAAGCACTTTCTCCGGCTATAAATACCGTAGGGGTGTCGCCTTGAGGTCTCCTTCTTCCTTGCTCAATCCCTAGACCCAACGCCAGAACCGAAACTCTTGTTCTTCGCTATTTTGGCTGGAACCCGAAAAGAGGGGGAGAATCAAATTGAGCTCAACCGTGAGTAATCTTTCCAAGTTGATTGCTTCTAGAGCTTCCTCATGACCTGGTGAACTCATCCCACTCGTTCCTTTTTGCTCATCTTGCCCGCAGCTCCGCCTCACCGTGTGCCCTTCTTCCTCGGCTCCGTGACGGTGACGGCCCAAAGCGCTGCTTCTCGGACCGCCAACCGGTAAAATGGAATCCCTAACTTCATCGATGCTCAAACTGCTGCCCATTCGGTCCGTAGCTCACTCGTTATCTTCTCCGATGAGCCGCAGCTTTTTCCGCCGCATGCCGCCGGTGGCAGGCATCTCCAGCCGTCCCCGCCGGTGAGCGACCCCACCCCCGTGTGCGCGGTGACCCACTGAAGCTGGCCGTGCTGCCCATTCGGCCGGACCTCCGCCGGAGAGCCACCGCCGCCGAGCCCTAGCCGCACCCCTGTTTTTCCCTCACTGCACCGTGGGCCCTCTCTGTCAGCCGGGCGAGTCATTCTCAATTCAAAGGGTAAAGGCGCTTTCGGTTCTCTGAAAACGTATTTCTGAATTTCAGTTTAATTTCCATACCCGAGCTACTTCAAACGAAATGACTTTTGAATCCTTGGTCCAAATGAAATGAAACAAAATTCTAAATTCATCTAAAATCAAGTAGTTTCAGAATATACAATAACATTTTGAAAATGTTTACTGGTAAATATGAAATTCAAATTTGAAAGAAAGGGCTAAAAACACACTTCAGTATTAAAAGTCGTAAACAAACTTAAAAATGAATGGAACCAATTTTGTGAAATACTCATGTTTCGAGAAGTTCAAATATATAAAAATATTTGAATTTCATTAAAGTTTTGAACTACTTGCTAATAATGATTGTAATCAATGTGCTAGGAGTTTAAATAAGTATAATTTGAATAAAAGAAATATGGATAGGTAAAATTTAGTTTTTAAATAATATCATGGCAGTAGGATGCCTGAGTTTGCCAAAATATTTAATAAATGAACTTAATTTGAATTGACTTAAAAAGAATGAAATAACTTAAACATAAAAATGTATATATATAAATATAGAAAGTCAAATAGTTGTAATATAGATTAAATGAATTCAAATAATCACCAAACCCATTTTGTTATACCTCTGTCATTACAAGGATCCTAGGTGTGTAAAAATAATTAAGGTTTACAATAGACAGTAGTAGATGTTTAATAGTCGGAGTGTTAATGTTTGAATAATTCAAATAGTTAAAACTTTCACAAGTAAACTTCAAATTTGATAAAATCAAATCCTATAGCTCTGAAGAATAGTACCCTTGCTGATTAGGCAAAAATATCTTATGTTTGTGCTAGGTTGAAATAAAATAATGTAGACCCTGATGATCGATTATAGGAAAAACATCGCAGTTAAAAGTCAATTGTCAATTGTCGCGAAACTAACTTTAAATCACTGCTAAAGTCATAACCTGTTAATGCCTGAAAAATGAGTAGATTATCCTAGACGGTGTAGTCGCAATCTTGTATCAAAAACTGAACTCTTGCCGAGTAGAAAATTGAATCATTAAGTTTTTCATCGGTCCGTAGAACCTCTCGTCTAAATGCGAAAACTATAGAAATCAGTTTAGAAATGATACTTAGGATATGGTTTGCCATATTCTAGAAAAATATTTTGTTTACAACTTTCTTTTCAATTAAATCTTGCTAGCTGAATGCCCCTAAAAAGTATGCATGTCGTAACCTTTAAAATCACATAAGCTTTTTCAACTATGAAAATAGTGTCTCGTCTAAAAACTAAAATATATGAAATCAACCTAAATTTGTTCTTCAAAGTATGTGCTGCCTAATTCCAAAGAAATAATCTTATTTCGTCATGTTTTGCATATAAACTTTAATAGTCAAATAACCCTTAGTTTAATGTTTAGTGAACCTTATCATAATCGGAATAGATGAACCTTGTAATAAGGAATTTGTAATTAATAAATTTGTATCACCAGAACCTTCTTAAAAATGATGAATAACTCTAATTAGCTAGCTACCAGTTATAACTTGTTTAAAACCTTTCTTATACAAATCACTTAAGGTTAAGTGTTTAGCGTAACCCTTAACTAGTGTTTTAATTCTTTTAATCCAAATAATTTTAGCATCTATAATTCGAAATCATAAATACTAGAATTCACAATTTTAGCCTCTTGAATTCGTAATTCACAAATAAATAATCCATATGAAAACTCATAATGTTCATTACAGAAAGTATTAGTGTTTCAATTATTTACCTCGTGAAATCTTAAAAGTTTATATTTCAACCCTCAAAAGGATAACCCTATTTTCTGTGATCATTCTTTATTTGACTTATCGCTGCTTTCTTTTCGCCCTTCTCAATTTCGGATATTTACTTTTTTCCCGCTTGATCGTCGTGTAGAGTCCGACGTCCTTGAAGAGGAAGACGACGCCACCGCCGATCCAGATCCGGAGCTAGACAGCAAGTTGCAAGGCAAGCACCTCCTTGAACATGTCGAGCCTAGTAATTTACCTACATTATGTTGTTTTTGCTTATGTACAGTGCATCCGGATAGTTCTCCCTAAAACTGCTAATTTGGGTTAGAACAGTAGTTAGTCCTGTAAATTATGGTTTGCCTCAATCTGTATGAACATGTGAACCTTGTAAGCCTTAGTTGGAAAACTAGACATGCTTAATGTCATTTTGGGTTTAACCGCTAGCATAAAATATCTGCTCAAAGCTCTTGATCGTGTTTTCATTCTTTTCAACGAATGTATGATCCTCATTTGGGAAAATGTTGCTGGTACTTTGATTAAAAACCCAAAATAAAACTATGGTTTGATGCGGGTGATTATTGGCAATAGCCGGAGGTGCAGAGGGATTTGCACGTAGTTAGGGTGGAGTATCGCCCGTGTCGGATTAAGGACCGAGCAATGGGACGCTATAGATCCAAGAATTTCGTACAACCACGAGGGCTGGTATGGGACAGTCTTAGCCTATTGTAACATCCTGAAAGTTGGAACAGTGAAAAATGGATAGTTTAAATTTTAATGCAAATGGTTCTGAAATTCTAGGTGTTAATTGCTCTAATTAGAATTTCTTAGGTTTCGTGTTATGAGAAAAGATTTAATAAAAAGGAGAAAAACAAAGAAAAAGGTAAAAAGATGAAAATAAAAATTTAGAAAATTTTACCATGAGTCCTATTTGAGCTGGTCATAATTGTGGGCCAGTAAGTAGAATTTTTATAAACTTAGGGTCAAGATAAATGAAATATGTATCTACTTCGTGACTAAAAACAGTGAATCAAAAAAGTATGAAGAAAAATAACTAATGTCAAGAAAATCCAAGAAAATTTATATAAATCCCTGGAGATATGATACATCACTGGTAAAAGTTTCATAATTAAATGAATTGATATAGGCCTTTTAAAAATTCAAAAATAGTGGGTCCAAAGTGTAAGAAAAACAATTGTCAGAATTTTTATAAAATAATGGCTCATTTTTTTGGGTTCAAAATTTTACAGTGATCCAATTATAAGGATTTGAACCTCTCCAAAAAGTATCAAAAATAAATCCTAGATAATGGACCTGTAATTAAATCAAAAACCGAAAACGAAATTTAGAACCAGGGTACAGTGTCAGAATTTTAATAAATTTCCAAAAAGGAGTTTTTGTCTCAAAATTTTGCAGTAGACGTGTGACTCTCAGTGAGACTTAGGAAAAAAGTTTGAGAAAATCTGGGATTAGTTTAGAGCTTAAACAAATCCTAAATCCAGAGCTTTCCCGTTCTGTCTTGTCACATTAAAATCGTTATCTCGCTGACAAGTGGGCCCGGCTCTGTTGACTCGTTGACGAGCCGTTCAGCTGAGGTGAGGCTGTCTCGCTGCCAGTGGGCCCCGGTTCCACATGTCAGTCTCACATGCGTTGTTGCTCTTCCTTTCTTCTCCTCGGTCGAAGGAGTCGCAGCCTTCCGTCCTTCGCGCCTCGGATCATCACCGCTCCCCTCGCCAAGCTAGACGTCCTCCACGTAGCGTAGGGTGCTCCTCGCGCCTGTGTTTGGCTGACCATGGTCGAGCCGCTGCGGAGACGAGCTTTCGCTCGGTTTGTGCTCGACACAGAGGAAGCCGACCGGAGCATCGCGCGAGGAGACCTGAGTCCAGCACAGTTTGGTCGCGATCCTTAGGCTTTAGGCCTTGTGTCTGCGTCGCAGTGCTCTCACGCGCTTCACTTTCCCATTTTGCCGAACTGAGAGCCTCAAAGGGCGTCGTCTTCCTCGTTCGCCCAAAGGAGCTCGAAAGAGGGGAACCGGCAATCCAGGTCAGCTATCCCTCAATCCTCCGAATTGATTACTTCTCAAGCTCCACTAGCCCCCAAGGATTGCTGATCATCTGCCATTCTGGCCTCATTCCGCCTGCAGCGCCGTCAAGCTGCCGCCCTTCTTCCTCGCGGCCGACGCACGGTGGCAGGCCGTTTCGGCTCATCCCCGACCCAACCGCCAGGTGAGCTCGACTTCCCTCACCTCACTGTAGCTGTACAAACCCTAGGCCGCCGGAATTTCTGCCTCTAGCCGTGCTTCCACCGTCGCGGCCATGGCGCCGCCGCACCTTCGCGGTGACGGCCATCTTCCCGGCCGTCTCCCGGCGAAGTAGCGCCACCCCTAGACTCATCTTGGCACGGTGAAGCTAGAACCGGCGCCCGTTCGGCCGCGGCGGAGCTAGTTCGCCGGCGGCGAGCGAAAATCCGAAGCGCTCTGTTTTGAGTCGCTGACCGGTGGACCCCATACGTCAGCGAGGCTTCGGGTTTGAACCCAGTTTTGGCGCGCGCAACAAAGCCGTTTCCTCCGAACGAAAACGTATTTTCAATTTTGAATGATTTTCAGAAACCGGCCAAAATTCAAATGCTCATAACTTTTGAATCGTCTGGCCAAATTGAGTGAAACTAATTTCTAAATTTGTATAAAATTATGTAGTTTCAGAATATACAAAACTTCCTGTAGTTGAGTAAAATTTGATTTTAGGAAAAATTAAAGAGAAGCTTAGGTACAAATGGAATGATATGGACAAATATTTTTGGGATGATCCAATTAAGGAAAAGTAAGTTTTTATAGAGTCCCTGAGTTATGAGCATTCCAAATAAACCAAATGTATCTTTGATACTTTATTATATATCATGTTTTCTCAAAAATGAATATTAAGCATGAAAAATGAGATTGAGTAAATGAAAGAAAGGATTTCAGTTTGAGTGTTTAAGAGTCCATGCTATTGGGACATAAATCAGGGGAGTTGCTCTTGTGAAAATGCTTAAAGAAAAGTATATGAAGTGGTTGTTCAATTAAGAAAAACAATTCTAGTATAACCAAAATAGATGTAATCTGCTATGAACGAGTTAAAAATAACTCAAATTCACTTTTAAAATGTTTTTAGGATCATGCCCTGATGTCAGGATGAAAATGGACAAAAGATGTTGAATAGTTTAGTAATAAATGAAAGTGAAAGATTGAAAGGTTATAAGTTAGTTTTTATGTTCATATAGCCCTTTTCAACATATGATAAAATGGATTATATGAATGATAAGAAATGTAAAAATGGTGTAGAAGCACTTTGCAAAGTATATTCTAGTAGATTCTGGAAAAAGAATGATATTTTGTTAAGGTTTGTATGCAAAACAAGTTAAGGGAATGAGTCTACTTTTATGTTTTGCTGAATGATTGAAACAATCAAGCTTTTTCAACCATGTGTAAAATAACTCATCCAAGTAAGAAATTTAAGAAGAATAGTGTAGAATTGATCACCAAAGTTTGTTCTACCAGATTCCAGAAGAATATTATGTTTTAGAGCTTTGGTTCACATAGTTTCCATGAGTGTAATAACCTTATGTGATATGGTTTAATCCTTCTTAGCCAGTTTTGTAGCCAAGTCTAGAGTTCAACCAAGCCTTTTCATCAATAGTTTTCAAGTTTCATCCAAACCCTAAAAGCTAAAATAAGTTGTTAGATTTGATAATTAAAGTATGCTCTAGCTAATTCAAGACTTAAACTCTAATTTCTGTAGTTAATGTGCATCAATCTTGTTAGGTTTATAACCCTAGATGATATAGTTTTCAAGTGCTTCCTTTTGGATCTTTAGAGAAAAACAGAGAAGGCTCTGTTTTGGTTGTTAGTTAGCATAGTTTTTCTTCCAAAGAAGCTAATGAACAATCTTTTCACTTCAAATAATTTTAGCATCTATAATTCGATGTTTAAATTCGAATATTTCATGATTAGCGATTGCTGCTTGATTTGAATTGTGTTTACTGCTTATCTCTTTTCTTTTTGCCATTTGGAGTTGCTGATATTCTCTTTTTCTTTTGTTCTCTATTTAGTAGAAACCGACATCATCGAAGAAGAAGAGGACGGTTCCGCAGATCCAGATCTTATTCCTGACAGTGATTTGCAAGGCAAGCAACTCTTTGATCACGTTGAGCCTGATAATTCACCTACTATATGTTGTTTTTGCTTATGTACAGTGCATCCGGATAATTCCCCATAAAAGTGCTATTTTGGATTAGAACTGTAGTTAATCCTGTAAATTATGGTTTGTCTCAATCTGTATGGACTTGTGAACCTTGTAAACCTTAGATTGAGCTAGACACTTAATGTCATGTTTGGGTATAACCGCTAGCATAATAATATTCCTGCTTAAGTCTCTCGTTGGTGTTTTCAGTCTTTTCAACTGTCATATGATCTTTTGGGAACTGGTTGATGGTAATTTGCTAAAAACCCTCAAACAAAACTATGTTTTGACGCGGGTGGTTATTTGGCGCTAGCCGGTTGTGCAAAAGGATTTGCACGTAGCTAGGGTGGAGTATCGCCCGTGTCAGATTAAGGACCGAGCAAATGGGATGTTATAGAACCATGTTTTCGTGCAACCACAAGGGCTTGTATGGGCGGGTCTTAGCTTAATAAGTTGTCTAGATTTGGCTTTGCATCTATGGAAGGCGGGAGATTGCACAGCAGTCCGGCCAGTCTGCAGAGGGGTTTCTACATACCAATGCAACGTGTACGCCTTGCCCCGGACAGACATGGTGTGTGTGTGATAAATGTGGATCCACGGTTTGGGTGAGTGTCTCTGCCTTGAGGCGAGGTTAACGCCCCGGCTGGTGTAAAGCCATGTCTAGATAATGTAATGACTTTGTATGATCTCCTTGCCGATACACCAAAGGAAGTGTGTTAACCGCCCGACGAAAGAGGTTGATCATTCCTTATGGGTAAAGTGTATACCTGCAGAGTGAAAAATCGATCGATTAGCGCGCGCCATGTAATGGGCACTTGGGGAAAATCCTCCCAATGCTAGAGTTTTGGTGATTTCAAAAGGGGAGTTGGGGTTTTGGAAACTGTTTTGCAACCATCTTTTGTGTCAAAGGATCGACACTGGGGTTATATGCTGTCGGGTAGACTGGGTTGAAAATTTGGAATACTTGCTTATAATTCTTTCTTTCAATTGCTTTTATTAAAATGCGATGTTGCAATCTATTATGCTTATTTACTTTAATGTTTTCATGAAACTGCAAAATAACAATAGCCTGTCCTTTGCTCAACCTGCATAATTATTTATTTGCATCTGTGAACCAATATAAGTCTTGCTGAGTACCAATGTACTCAATCTTGCATCTGCTGTCTCAGAGGAAGAAGACTGTGATCTGCCAGACGACGCGTTCTTTCAGGCGGGTCTCGGCGGTTTTGATGTTAGTCTCTTCTAGGTTGCCTAGTCAGTGCCTGAGGGTTTAGTGGGCAACCGCAAGGCTGTTTGGAGTTCAGTTTCCTTTTGGTTTTCCGCTTTTAGTTTCCGCTGTTAAATGGTTTAAATTTGTACTGAACTCTGTATAATTATTCAGCTATGTAAGTTCTTCTGTGTGTTGCGTGTATGATTTTGATACGAGTGTTGTAAACATGTGAATGCTAGCTACTGATCCAGGGAATAGCACAGTAATCACATGGAGTTCCTGTTCATCAAAACAGGGTCTCACACCTATTAAGTTGTTTAGGTGTGGCTTTGCATCTATGGAAGGCGGAGTAATGCACGTGCATTCCGGTTGGTCTGTCTGTATGGGGTTTACATACCAATGCAACGGTGTACGCCTTGCCGTGAACAGAAACGTGGTGTTGGGTGTGACGGAAAGGATCCACGTCTTGGGTGAGTGTTTCTGTTTTCATGGCGAGGGTCAAACGTCCCGGGCTGGTTCAAAGCCACATCTAGATAATGTAACGGCTCTGTATGATCTCCTTGCCGACACACCAAAGGAAGTGTGTAAATTGGCCTGGCAAAAGAGGTTGATTATTCCTTGTGGGTAAAGCTGTACACCTCTGCAGAGTGTAAAACTAATCGATTAGCCGTGTCCACGGTTATGGACGCTTGGTGAAGTCATTCCAATGTTAGAATGTTTTGGTATTTTCTAGAAAAGCTGGGTTTAAAAAGGAAACCGTTTTGCAACTAGCTTTTTGGGTCGAAGGACAGACTCCGGGGATCTTTGCAGTCGGGTAGACTGGGTTGAAGGGCTTGGTTATTTGCTTATCACTTTATAATCCAAATGCTCATTTGAAAATGCGATGTTTCAATTTATTATGTCATATTCTTAAATGTTTATGCAACTGCAAAATAACCTTTAACCTGCCTTGATTAGCCTGCATAATTACTTTATTTCATCTGTCAAACACTATAAGTCTTGCTAAGTACCAAAGTACTCAATCTTGCATCTGTTGTCTCAGAGGACGAAACTCGCAAGCGCCGGGCGACTTTTACTTTCACGCAGGGTGCGGGACTTTTGACGATGAGTTTCCCTAGGTCTGCCAAGTCAGTTGCCTGAGGGTTAGCGGGCAAACCACGTGGCTTTTGGGAGTTTTTAATTCCTCTATTTTCCGCTGTTGTAAAAATTTAACTCTGTATAATTATTGTTGCTTGTAATATATACCTGTCAGATATTTATCGTATGGTTGTGATATGAATGTTGTAAACATGTGAGTGCTAGCCACTTATCATGGGACTAGTACAGTAATCACATGGAGGTTCCTGCTTGCAAAACGAGGTCTCACATATATATATGCCCATTGTTAATATGTGTTATTTTGGATAATATGCAAAATTGAGACACCCCCATGAGGGTCATCAGAATCGGTTCTTATGTGGAACCGATTCTGATAACCACATAATTAGAATCGGTTCTTATATATATGATTCTGATGACGTCTCATCAGAATCGTTTTTTAAGAAAGCGATTGTGATGACCCTATCATTAGAATTGGTTCTTATGAGGAACTGATTCTGATGACCTCTCATCAAAATCAGTTCTTTTAAGAAAGCGATTGTGATGACCACATCAGTAGAATCGGTTCTTTTACGGAAGCGATTGTGATAACCATACCATTACAATCGGTTCTTAGAACAAAGCGATTGTAATGATCCAACATCAGAATCGGTTTTTTGAAAGAAGCGATTGTGATGACCCACTTATCAGAATCGGTTCCACACAAGAACCGATTCTAATGAGGGGGTCATCGCAATCGCTTCCTTGAAAGAACCGATTCTGATGACACTTTATCAGAATCGGTTATTAGAAAAAACTGATTGTGATAATGTGTTCATCAGAATCGGTTTCACCTAAGAACCGATTCTAATGAGGCTTTATCATAATCGGACCAAAACCGACTATGATAACTCTACCTCATCACTATCTAAAGACTTCGTATCGCCACTTGAACCGACTGTAATGACAAAAAAGAACCGATTCTGATGTACAATTCTGTAGTAGTGTGGCGGCAAATTAAAATGCTCAACATTGAAAGGTTAAGGATAATGACAAGCATATTAATGTTAATTGCAAACAAAGCGTGCTGCCTACCCGGCGGTCCCATTGTTGAAAGTTCAAAATTATGAATTTTAGTTAATTTAGATTATGAATTTTAATTAATTTAGATTGTTCTTGATATGACCTCTTTCCTTTAATCATAGATAGATTATACGCAAGTCTTTTACCTATTTTGAAAAAGAAAAGGATCGGTCTACTTAAGCGTGATACCAGTAGAAAACTGTTCAGTCATGGATGTCAGGACATGTGCAAGGTGGTCGAGGTGGAGCTCTCCCAGCTCGTGTACCTGGGACTAGTACAACTTGTCCCGTCCACAGTTGTTTGCTTAAATTAGATAGCTACAGCGATCTGTTCATCTGTTTGCCAGCTGCTTGCATGTGTTTGGTACCATATAGGACTCCCCTAAGTACGTACTGGCGGCAAATTAAAATGCTCATAATTACTAGAATATACAGTATATTGATTAAGGATAATGACAAGCATATTAATGTAATTGCAAATAAAGCATGCTGCCTACCCGGCCGTCCCATTGTTGGAAGTTCAAAATTACTAGAACATACAGTATATTGATTAGAATAGCTAAAGGGCGCACGTCACATGGTCTCGATCGGTGCCCCCGCGTCAGGCCACAGAATGCTGGCTTATGAAACGACCCCAAGACAACTCAAAAGGCAACACACCAGCATTTACATGCAACAGGAAGGATAAATAGGAATTTGTGGTGGTCATCTATCATTCTTTTTCTCTCAAAAAAAAAAATAGTACCCATCAATACATCGACCATAGACGGAAATATGCTCTTCCACCTCTCCCTGATAAAAAGGAAATCAATCATATCTCTCTTTCCACCCACACTCACTCCCTCTGGCCGTGCCATTCCTGGCTTCTCCTTTTCCAGTGACAACTCAAGAGTTCAATTTTATTTTTTTTACAAACATAATAGCCATAATTTAATTATTTGATTGAAAAATACGCTTTTGACTGTCTAGAAATATAACCTGCCAGCTGTCGGGGTAGATTCCTTACCTTTTTTATTCAAATAATTTATTTATCGTTTGTTGGTTCGGCCTCTTGCTGGAATTAACAAGAAGTATTCCCTAAAAGACAACAAGCTGCTAGGGACACAGCAAATGGTCATTCTTGGCTGTATATAAACTCATAATGTCATAAATATAGGGTTTTGAATGATACTAAATAAAGGAATGAACGAAGGGAGTTGCACTTAGCAAACAAAGACACATTAGATATTGTACTCTCTCCGGTCATAAATAATTGTCATTTTAGATATCAACACGATCTTCAAAACACAGCTTTGACTAGTAATTTCTATTATAATATATTTATAAAACCCAATAAAACTATAATATTATGAAAGTATTTTTGAGACAAATCTACACATATGATTTTCAGATCTAATTTAAATATCTAAAACAATTTGACGGTCAAAGTTCCAAAAGTTTAACTACACTTATGTATAAAACCATAACTATTTGTGTGACCGGAGGGAGTACGTATTACTAGATATATAGTACGTTGGGGTGAGACTGTATCTAATAAGCAAATGCCTTCAGTTAAGCTAGCTGAAGGTATTAAGTACCACGTACATTCCATACGGAGAGCACCATGCACTAGCTAGTTTCCTAGCTACTCTCCTTGCTTGTGCCACTAGAGCAAGAGCTAGCTTAACTGGGAGATCATTGCAAGTCAATATGTTGACCGTAATGTACATGACGTACGGTCTAGCTGGACAGCACTAACTGCGCGCTGTTGATCGATCACTGTGTGAAGTGGAACTTCGAAGATCAGTTAGTCCATCGATCGGCCGACCTCGTATCCTCAGCGCCGTTCGGACATGATCTCGTTTCGTTCGATTTTTGTCCTGTACGCGCTACGGTGCTAGCATGTAAGCAGATGTTACGTATGTGTTACATTGTAAACTGCCGCGGCATATGTGCGTCAGTGTGCGTGGATCGGTCACACTTGCTCAAATGCGTATGTGACATTTATGCCATCGTAATTAGTTTCGTTGCAGGAGCAACGGCTGGATTGGTGAACCTGTTGATGAATGAATGGCTGGTCCGGGGCTTGGTCCTCTTGAGCTTAGCCGCGCATATTCTCCTCATCCTCTTCGCCGGGATCCGTCGGCATAAAGCCTCCGGTTGGCGGCGGAGCATCCTCTGGGTGGCGTCCCAGCTTACCGAGTGGGCCGCGAAGTCCTCCATCGGCAAACTGTTCCTCAGCGGCACGTCGCGCCAGCAGCAGCTCTTCGCGTTCTGGTTGCCGTTCCTGCTGACACACCTCGGTCGCCCGGACAACATCTGTGCCTACTCCTTCGAGGACAATGCTCTCTCGGGGCGCCAGTTGGCAGAAGCCTTCACGCAGGTCGTGGGAGCCGTCGGTGCCCTATACAAGCACATAATTATCAGCGGCGCCGGCGGGACCTTTATCGCGGCGTCCTCCATCATGTTCTGTGTCGGTATTAGCAAGTATGCGGAGAGGGTAGTGGCGCTATGGAAGGCCGACCTGGGCAGCATCCGGAGCTCAGGCAAGAAGCACAAGCTCTTCCTTCCTGGAGATCTGGAGCGGGATAATGAGCAAGCCCTGCTGGTTGCTCACCGCCTGTTCCATATCTGCAAGGGTGCCTTTGCTGATTATTCTTCGGTCGACGAGGATCCGGATCCCCTCAAGCCTCGTACCAGAAACGGGTGGCCTTATGGATGGGAGCAAATCTGCAAGGTGGTCGAGATGGAGCTCTCCATCATGTATGACATCTTGTACACCAAGGCAGCCGTGATCCACACCAGGTTTGGCTACGGCATCCGAGCCGCCTCGCCGCTCTTCACCGCCACCGCCTTCTTGCTGTTCTGGTTCTGCAGTAAAGATGGCCAGAGGAAGGCTGACGTCCATATCACTTACATCCTGCTCGTTGCCACCTTCCTCCTGGACATGGGATGGCTGCTCAGGGCATTAGTATCGGCCGGGACATACGCATTCTTGAAGGATAGGCCAGGGTCTTGGCTTCACCATCAACTTTTGTGCACTCGGAGATGGCATCGGCTCCGTCGTGTCGTCGTGTCTGACCTTGTCAAGAAGCCCAATAGCTGCAGAATGTGGTCGGGCAGAATCGGGCAGTACAACTTATTGCACGAGAGCACTCATGAGACGAGGACACTGTTGAAGAAGGTTGGATTGAAGGACCACCAATACCATTACTTGAGGGGCCTTGATATTCCACCGTGTGTCAGTAAGAAATTGTTCGAGCGGATATGGGAAAAACTGAAGATGGCATACGGTGTGCCGGCACCATCACCACCACCAAAACCGGCACCACCATTAAAACCTGTTGATGACGACGAAAGGAGGCGTAAGAAGTTAGACGACGCTCTGGACTTCCAACCTGAATTCCATGAGGACATCCTTGTCTTGCACATCGCCACGGACGTTTTCCTCTTTCGCAGCGGTCAAAATGCAGCATCGTGCACATATGTGGAGGCGATCAAGGCGCTGTCGAATTACATGGTGTTCCTCGTCGCTGTACGCTCCTACATGCTACCAGGCCTTAAGCTGAGCAGCAAGCACAAAGCAACCAGCGATGCTTTGCAGGGCATATGGCATGACGAGGAGGGTGAGAAGACATATAGCCCTTGTTCTAGAGCAAGAGAGGATCAGCTTGCAGGCATCCTGCAAAAAAAAGAGAGGGAAAACAGCCCCTCCTCGAAGTACAGGCCGGGCGACGACCAAGATAAAAGAAGTCTTCTTTACGATTCAAGTATTATTCTCTCAGATGGAACTCGGTATGCCGAGGTGCTCCTAGGACTACTGCCAACAAATGAGGATCTGTTCACAATTTTCTCGAATGTTGGGATTGGGAAAAAATCTCAGGAAAGACTTACTAGTTTGATTCCGGGATTGCGGAAATACGAAAAAGGATCGAATATGCTGAACATCATCTTCGACGCGTGGGTGCGTATGCTCATCTATGACTATGTGTCCATCCGATGCAGCAGGGAATCCCATGCCATGCAAGCAGCTCAGCCGTGGCGGTGAGCTCACAACCATCGTGTGGATTATGGCAGAACACGCTGGCGTATTGGGCATCGACGAGTGTACCGGACGCAGAACTGACACGGATCAATGCTCAGTGATGTAGATCATTTGTCATACGAAAAATATCGTATCTCCTCTTCTACTTCTCTGTTAGGATGCCTCTCATCTCTTCTGTCAGTTCTCGTGTAACTCGTCTTTGCTCTGCAGTTTGGGATTTGCTGTTCTGCTAGGATTGGAGTCCTCGTGTCAGGACAAGTCCTCTCTATATGAGGAGGCTATACGTGTATGTTTTGTTTAAGCTCTTAAGCAATAAATAAATGTTGTGCATTGAGTAGTCGTCGTGGTACAAACCGACTAGTCGGTCAGATCAATCACAAATAGCAGATGACACTACTACAGAAAGATCTATATAAGACACTACATCACAGACGATTTTCAAAAACTATTTGTATTAGCGTTAGTCACAGACGGTTTTGCACCATGACCGTTAGAATCTACATGATGTGCTAAGAACCGTCTCTGATAAGCCAACATCATAGACGGTTCTAGCTATGAACCGTCTATGATATATCACAGACGGTTCTTAGATAGAACCGTCTATGATGTTGACTTATCACGCACGGTTCTCCAATATAACCGTCGTGATATCACTCCCTTAGTATAAATAGGTCAATCCTCACACGCATCGCTCGATTAAACATAACACTCTCCGACGAATAAAATCCTAGCCGACGCTTCGTCTCTCATTGGGCGCCTCCTCGCCTCGCCAACGCACTACTACGAATACATCATCTCGGACGGTTCAAAATCGTTTTCTCCTACGGTTTTATGAACCGTCACTAACAATGTGTCAGTGATGTAAGGGCACATCATAGATGGTTTTTGAACCGTCTGTGAAAATTCTCATCACAGACGGTTCTACATTATAACAGTTCTCATCACAGATGTGATACATAAACATCACAGACGGTTTATGAATAGACTCAAGTATTATTCTATCACATGGAACTCGATATTATTCTATCAGATGGAACTCGATAGGCTGAGGTGCTGCTAGGAAATGTTGGTCCGTACGACACGATTCTCGGGGAAAAATCTCGGGCCAGACTTGCGAGGTTGATTCCGGATTTGGGGGAACCCAAACTGCTGGACCCCATCTTTGACGCGTGGGTGCGTATGCTCATCTATGTGTCCACCCGATGCAGCAGGGATTCCCATGCCAAGCAGCTCAGCCGTGGCGGTGAGCTCACAACCATCGTGTGGATCCTAGCAGAACACGCTGGCGTACTTGGCATCGACGATGACACCAGCGACTAAACTGACAAGAATACGTACATGGTCAGTTATGTAGATCATTTGTCATACGAAAAATATCGTATCTTTGTCTGTTAGATGCATCTCATCTCCTCTGTCTGTACTCGTGTAACTCGTCTTCGCTCTGTAGTTTGGGATTGGCTGTTCTGCTAGGATTGGAGTCCTCGTGTCAGGACAAGTCCTCTAAATGTGGAGGCTATGCGTGTATGTTTTTTAAGCTCTTAAGCAATAACTAAATGTCGTGCATTGAGTAGTCGTCGTGGTACAAACCGACTAGTCGGTCAACACACAATCGATCAGTCACAGATATATAGCAGATGAGGACAAGAAGACAACAGATACATATGTGAGAGCGAAACGAGCACAAACTCTTAATGTTGACAACGAGGGGTTCTATACAGACAAAGGTTGGGAACAATGCAAGAGTATTTTGGTTAAGTTTTGCAGATACAGGAGTATTAGTGTTAAAGCTAATGAAGATGAATTATATTCCTTATTAGTCCATCGCTTTATCTTCATTTGATACTTTCATTCTGTATTTATTTGTTGAATATATTCTGTTATATATGCAATGTATGTATGGGATATTATTAGTATTTTTTTGCATCAAATGAACTTACTTTTGTCCTTTTCAGTGGCAAACCGGCCAATTCCGAGCAGTAATCAGATTATTACCGGCCACAAAACTGGTAACCGGTCCCATCTGCCGTGGGTTACGCAGGTTCGGTATTTGTTTCATTTCACGTTTTTAATCATTGGTTCCATCAAAATCGTGCAGCTGTGGAGGCCTTATTTGCTTGATTGCACGCCAAAGTAGATATCACTACTACAAATGGGTATATCCGCGACGCCTCATCAGTGCCGGGTGAGTCCCACCCGGCAGTGATTGTATTATCACTGTCGGTTCCAAGTAAAACTGGCACAATATTTATTTCCTGCGCGAAGTGAAGCAATATCACTGCCGGTTCATTTTATCCACCGACAAGAATATATCACCGCCGGTTTGTAAATAAAAGCGTGCAGTGATAAGTTTGCCTAAATTCTCCGCGCGATCAGAGCATTATCACCGCCGGTTTATATTATAAAACCGGCAGTGATATATTATCGCCGGTTTATAAATAATAACCGCAGTGATAAGGCTTACCTAAATTTTCAGCGGGAACGGCAGAGAGTATCACCGCCGAATTATATTATTCAACCGCATCGATATTTCATCGCGGTTCTTGAAAAAGAACCGCAGTGATAATTCGACAATATAAGTACCCTCAGACTGCCCACCTCCGCAGCAGAGAGGAGCTCTGCTCTTGCTCGGTTGGGGAAGAGAGAGGCTAATTTTTGCTCTCAAATTTGGTGGAATTCACTTCTAATTCATGATCTACATTCGTATCTTGATGTACATTTTATTTGTAGTTGGTTTTGTTGGATATTACGTTCTATATGGTTGTTGGTCGTGAGAATTATCGATTGCATAATGAGCACAATTAGAGCTCTAATTTAGAGACTAGATTTGAGTTCACCACCTTTTATGTGTGCAGATGATTAGTGAGATTAAGATGTAGCTTGAATTTATGTTTTTACGAGGACCAAATTAGTGATTGCGTTTAATGTGTTAATTAAGTACGACAAAGACTACATTATTAATTGTCGTTGTATGTAACTATTTAGATGTCATGTGTAGAAAAGTATTTATATTCTTTGTTGAATTATGTTTTAAGTAATAAATTATGTATTTATGAGTATTTATGTTTTTTAGCTAATTATTTAAAATATTTTCCTATTAAGAGGAAGTTTTGAATTTTTGAGAAAATTTAAAATGTGATAAAACCTTGAAAATAAATTTTTAAATGTTATATTATTTGTGGAACTTTCGAAAAAATTCTCAAAAAATTTCATAATTTTTGAAGTTGGTCTGATAATTTTAATAATTGAAACTTGCTTCATGGATGAATTAAATTAAAAAACAATTCTGAAATTAAGAAATCTTTTTGGGCCAAAATTGCTTCTTTACTTGGTGTATATTAATTTAATACTTTTTGTAAGTAATGCAAATTTGCCGGACAGACCATTATAAGTAATAGCAATTATTTAATTGATTTTAATAGTGAGATTTGGAAATAGATTTATTGTTTAATTAGCAGTACGTAACAAATGAAATGAATAAAATAATTTATGACAACTTATTGATTTACTGAGATTTTATTTGTTATAAATATTTGCAGATGGACCAAGATGGATGTATGAAGTCGACCGTCGCGATAGAGAGTACTTTAACGGTGTGACTAGTTTTATGAGCGCATACTACGGCGTACAAGTCAACTAAGGTCGACGGACTACATTTGTTGCCCGTCGCCGATTGCAAGAACGAGAAGCGTTTTCTAATCTTGAGGCGATCCCGCACACTTGCTTCAAGGGGTTTCAAGCCCGCTTATACTGTTGGATCGAGCACGGTGAAAATGAGATTTTACGTGAAGATCATCCGATTGATGATGATGACGAAGACAACGACTCCACGGCGGTCGAGGATACGTTCGTGGACACCTAAGATGATACGTTAAATCGATAACCATGAAGATGATCTAGAACAGATGTTGCATGATGGGAGGAGGACCACACGAGTGAAAGGGATTTTCGAAGTTCCAACAGATGGTAGAGGACTCTACAACACCTTTGTACCCGGCCGCAAGGAGGACCTCGTAAAGTCGCATGTTGTGCTAACGCTGCTGCAGTTAAAGGCAAGCAATGGTTGGTCCGATAAGAGCTTTACAGAGTTGTTAGTTTTCCTGCGAGACATTCTCCCTGAGGGAAACGTGTTGCCAGCAACCACGTACTAGGCCAAGCAGATTGTTTGCCCATTGGGACTGGAAGTACAGAAAATACACGCATGTCCGAACGATTGCGTATTGTATCGCAATGAGTTTGTAAAATTGGATGCGTGTCCCGTTTGCAAGGCATCTCGCTATAAGCGCGGTGATGCCGACATTGAAGTGCATCGTAAGAAAAAAAACCCCCAACCAAGGTGTTGTGGTATTTCCCTATAATCCCACGTGCAAGGCCTGCTTATGCGAACAAAAGGCATGCTCAATTGCTACGATGGCACGAGGAGCGTAAGAAGGATGGAATGCTCGGACACCTCACGACTCTGCAGTGGAGGAACATTGATACAAAATACAAGAAACACTTCGCATGTGATGTGAGGAATATAAGGTTCGGGCTCAGTACGGATGGGATGAATCCTTTCGGCAACATGAGCAGTCGTCATAGCACTTGGGCGGTGACTTTATGTATCTACAACCTTCCTCCTTGGCTTTGTATGAAGCGAAAGTACATTATGATGCCGCTGCTGATCCAAGGGCCAAGGCAACCTGGCAATGATATCGATGTGTACCTGAAACCACTGGTTGAAGATCTTTTGTTATTGTGGAACGACGGTATGTGGCTATGGGATGAGTATAAAAGAGAGTACTTCATGCTACACGCGTTGTTGTTCGTAACCATCAATGATTATCCTGCTCTCGGTAATCTTTCAGGCCAGACTATCAAAGGATTCAACGGATGCGTCCATTGCTTGGGTGATACAGGTAGCCGGTGGCTGAAATACTGCAGAAAAATGTGTTACATGCGACATCGTAGGTTCCTTCGTAAGGACCATCCGTATCGCAACAACAAGAGAGGTTTCGATGGTACAAAGGAGACAGCTTCAGCCCCAAAACATCGCAACGGCAAAGAGATATTTGCGGCCGTAAAGGATATTAAAATTATCCATGGAAAGGGAGCCGGCAGTACATGTCGGCGTTTTCGGGAGCGCCGGCAAGTAAAATTTGTAAGTCTAGGGGGTCGCGCGTTCCACTCGAATGGTTAGACTCGTGAGTCCAAGATGTATCTTGGTTGGTGAAGGTCCCTACTCGATTCGTGTGTGGTGGTGTTGTATTACTCTTGGTACAGATGATCGCACAAAGTTTTACAAGCGAGAATGCCAATGGCTTAGCGAGAGGAGTTTGATAGCGCTCTCTCCTTTCTTGTTCTTGCTCGTTGTTTCGAATCGCTTAGCCCCGCCTCCTTTTATACGAAGGAAGGGGCGGGTTACATCGAGTCGGGAGGAAAGCGAGGTGACCTACGCTAGGAGCTCCGGTCCTTCGCCCCGTGGATCGGTCGCCACCCGCCTTGCCCATGCCGGGTTGGTAGCCTTGGTGGTCGGGAGGTTAGGTATTTCGGGAAGTAGCGTATTTGCCCTCTGTGATCCTTGCGAACGCCGACGCCGAGGTGCGTGACGTTGGTGCGCCGCCGGGAGGAGCGCGCGCTCGTCTTTAGACGTGGACGGCTGATGGGGCCGAAGCTTTGTCTTCTCTGAGCCACCGATCTTCTTGGGAAGGAGCCACCGCCTCGTATAGTCGCTCCGATTGACCTTATCCGAGGGTACGTGGCGGTAGGCGGTGAGGACGACACGCGGCACTCGGCGCTCACCACCTTGGTTTGGTTGGAGTCGGGAGATCCCGCCCGCCAAGAGAGGGGTCGGGGCGCTGTCTGTCGGATTCGCTTCCCCGGCGGAAGCGGATGCCTTCGCGGTCTCGCAGTGATTCGGTCGGGCGGCGGGCGCGCGCGCCTGTTGGGTCGAGATATGCTTGAGGTCGCTGGCTCGCCGCCGGGCTGTTGGGGTATCCTTTTATTAGTATTCACAAGAGTCCCGAACTCCCAAGCGATTTCGGCAGATCGGTTGGGGTTGAACTTGGACGAAAGTGGTGGCGGGCTGGTAGGTCGGTCCACCGATCCGGTTAGCGATTTCCGTCGGTGTGCCGCTGGACTTGACGGCTGTCCCGAGTTTGGCCGGGGCATTTGAACCGCCGGGCTTTACTTGCCTCGTTGCGCATGCCGAAGCGTAGTTTAGCGCGCGCGCCGCTCGCCTTCTTGATCGCTCGGGTTTCGGTGAAGGATGCTTCGCTTTTTGGCATCCGCATTTACTCGAGACGCTTAGCCTCCTTAGTCCGGATATATATATCTATGCTTGTAGCTTGCTTGAAGGGGACGAGAGCTTTTTCTTTTGTTCTTTCAAATGGCTTCGAGACATCCTCTAGTCTTTAGCTTCGGCGATGGCGTCACGGTAGAAGAAGAAGATCCTCTGGCCGAGCTTTGGGCTGAGTTCGACCAGGCGATGGCCGAGCTCAGGGAGGAAGAAGCTGCAGCCCGCGACGCTCGTTGGCCGCCACGCCGAGGCCGCCCGAGGCTCGAGGTGGTAAGGGGGGCCCTTCTGGAGGCGATGGCGCAAGGGCGCCGACCGTAGTTGGTGCGGCCGCGTCGATGTCGCTGAACGGCAGCAGAGGCATCGGCGTGTTGCTTCGCGGCCGTGGCGGCTGTCCCGTCGACCAGGCAAGGGCCTACCAGCATGCCGTCGGTGCCACCGATGCCGCACGGATGTTTGATAGGTTCTAGGCGTGGGTAGAGTCTGTAGTGGTGCAGCGTGGCCACTCTTGTATCTGTCGGGTACTGTGTGTAAGGTTGTGTAAAGTCTGAGCCTGTTGGCCTATAATGAAATTTTCTTTTTCTTTATGAAAATGTCTCGCGATGAGTTTGCTTTAATTTTAATCGCTGTGGATGGTGCCTCGGCCGTCGTGGCGGCCGGATGCCTCTGTGAGGTTCGGGTGTCCAAGTGCCTTGGTGGCGGGACGACCGGATGCCTCTGTGAGGTTCGGTGTCCGAAAGTGCCTTGGTCGGCGGGACGACCGGATGCCTCGTGAGGTTCGGTGTCCGAGTGCCTTGGTCGGCAGGACGACCGATGCCTCTCGTGAGGTTCGGGTGTCCGAGTGCCTTGGTGGCGGGACGACCGGATGCCTCTGTGAGGTTCGGGTGTCCGAGTGCTCGTTTAACGTCGTATCTAGATAGTGCCTTGGTCGGCAAGGACGACCGGATGCCTCTGTGAGGTTCTCGTGTCCGACTGCCTTGGTCGGCGACGACCGGATGCCTCTGTGAGGTTCTGGTGTCCGAGTGCCTTGGTCGGCAGGACGACCGGATGCCTCGTGAGGTTCGGTGTCCGAGTGCCTTGGTCGGCAGGACGACCGGATGCCTCTGTGAGGTTCGGTGTCCGAGTGCCTTGGTCGGCGGGACGACCGGATGCCTCTGTGAGGTTCTGGTGTCCGAGTGCCTTGGTCGGCGGGACGACCGGATGCCTCTGAGGGGTTCGGGTGCCCGAGTGCTCGTTTAACGTCGTAGCTAGACAAAGTTGCCTTGGTCGCGGCGGGACGACCGGATGCCTCTGTGAGGTTCGGGTGTCCGAGTGCCTTGGTCGGCAGGACGACCGGATGCCTCTGTGAGGTTCGGATGTCCGAGTGCCTTGGTCGGCAGGGACGACCGGATGCCTCTGTGAGGTTCGGGTGTCCGAGTGCCTTGGTCGGCGGGACGACCGGATGCCTCTGTGAGGTTCTGGTGTCCGAGTGCTCGTTTAACGTCGTAGCTAGACGGTGCCTTGGTGGCAGAGTACGACCGGATGCCTCCGTGAGGTTCGGGTGTCCGAGTGCTCGCTTAACGTCGTAGCTAGAGGCGAGTGCCTTGGTCGGCAGGACGACCGGATGCCTCTGTGAGGTTCTGGTGTCCGAGTGCCTTGGTCGGCAGGACGACCGGATGCCTCTGTGAGGTTCGGGTGTCCGAGTGCCTTGGTGGCGGGACGACCGGATGCCTCTGTGAGGTTCTGGTGTCCGAGTGCCTTGGTCGGCAGGACGACCGGATGCCTCTGTGAGGTTCTGGTGTCCGAGTGCCTTGGTCGGCAGGACGACCGGATGCCTCTGTGAGGTTCGGGTGTCCGAGTGCCTTGGTCGGCAGGACGACCGCCGCCTCGTGAGGTTCCGTGTCCGAGTGCTCGCTTAACGTCGTAGCTAGACGGTGCCTTGGGTGGCAGGGACGACCGGATGCCTCCGTGAGGTTCGGTGTCCGAGTGCTCGCTTAACGTCGTAGCTAGACGGTGCCTTGGTCGGAGGGCGACCGGATGCCTCTCGTGAGGTTCTCGTGTCCGAGTGCCTTGGTCGGCGGGACGACCGGATGCCTCTGTGAGGTTCTCGTGTCCGAAAGTGCCTTGGTCGGAAGGACGACCGGATGCCTCGTGAGGTTCGGTGTCCGAGTGCTCGCCACCGTCGTAGAGCGGACGTGAGTGCTCGCTTAGCGTCGTAGCCGGACGTGGGTGCTCGCTACCGTCGTAGCTGGACGTGGGGCATCCTTCTCGAGTCCTCGTCGGGCGAGGGTAGCTGCGAGAGGAATGGCCGCCGTCTATCCCACATGTATACCCCATCCGCAGGTGTGGGACCTGGAGGGGATGAGCGGCGCGTTTACTGCGTTGGTTTGAACGCCGTGCTCGTGGAGCTAATAGCGGTAGTCCGAGTGGGTCCGGGAGGTCCCGCCAAGGGGACCCTTCCGAGCGGACGGTCCCGAGTAGGGTGTCTGGCCTGCCGTGGGGCGACCCATAAAAACCTTTCTTTACTCAATCCCAGATGGACTCTAGGTCGTCCCACGACCCAGAGCACGGTGGTGTCGCCATTGATGAGCTCCGGAGAGTGTGAAGTATGGTCTCGACGCGAGTAGAGGTGATTGGGCCGTCACCGACCTAACCGAGGGCCCACCGTGGGGCTCACCTCATACCGCCCCTTGCTCAAGTTTTTTTGGGCGGCTTTATACCCATCCGTGGGGTAGGCCTTTTGAACCCACTCCTCGCTGGGCCCGGCGCAAGCCACAAAGCTTTGCCGCCTTGGGCCGCAGCGCCCAGTTGGCTTCTCGCGCGCCCGAGCAACTGCTCCGCCTAAAGGCGAGACCGAGAGGTTACGGACACGTTGTTCGGGGCGGCCTTTATGGCCCTTACGCCGACAAGACAGGATTAAAAGCGGAGTGGTATTGAAACCGGGAGTTACCAGGTGGCGCGACAGACGAGGGTGGTCGCGACGCTCGCTTGACGGGCGCCGCTGGCGGCGCTCGCTCGTCCTCTATAAATACGCCCGTTGGGTGCTTTCGAGTGGTCACGTTTTCTTGCCCTTCGCTCTCGCCTCAAATAAGAAGAGCACCAGAGAGCTAAGGAAAGAAAACCCCACCTTTCTTTCTCACCTTCGATCGTCTCCCCCGTGAAGATGTCGTGGCGGAGTGCTCACAAGAAGACGACCGTGCGCTTCGGCTTGGTGAAGAAGGGTTTCATGCCGCAGGACCTTTCGGTGGAGGGTGCCGACCGGGCTATCACCCCAGCGCGGCGAGCGAGATCGTGGTGCCGCCTGCGTTTTGAGCGCGGCTTTGGCTCTGCATTGCACCCGCTCGTCCGGGCTGTTGTTTCATTACAAGGTGGAGGTGCACCATCTTAACCCTAATGGGGTCCTCCACATCGCCATCTTCATCACGCTGTGCGAAGCCTTCTTGGGGATCGAGCCGCACTGGGCGTTGTGGAGGCACTTCTTCCAGGCAAGGCTCTGGAAGGACAGGCCGTCGGACGCCGCGGTGCCTCCGGTGGCTGGCCTCTCGCCTTCGCCCGGTCGAGCACGGAGTACCTGGAGGTGAAGCTGCCCTCGTCTAACAAGGGCTGGCGTTCCGAATGGCTCTACGTTCGAAACGTCGGCGACAGCGCCCCTCGTTTCACCGGAGAGCTTCCCGTGGCGGAGGAGCGGTGGAACTGGGGCGCCGAAAAGAGGGAGAAGAACAAGCTGGCCCTGATCGTGGAGCAGATCAGGGCTCAAAGGAGGCGGGGGCTCACCGGGGACGTGGTTGTGCGCGCCTTCATGGGGATGCGCGTGCAACCACTTGTGCACAGGCCGCACCCCCTGTTCCGGTATGCGGGGCCGTCCGACCGGGCGAGGATGGCCGAACCCGAGCTGGCCGCGTCTGAGGTGGAGGCTCGGGTGGCGGCCGTTACGGGCGGCAGCGCCACTGTGGCCGCGGATGGCCACCCGGAGCCATTCTCGGTGGCTTTTCCGCCGAATCTGGTAAGCCGGTGAAATTCCTTTCTGCCTCTCTTTTCTCTGTCCTTCGCACTTGACCGACATTCCTGCATCCTCTCAGGGGCTCATGGGGATGTCTTCCCAGGCGCCGCTCCCGGGGGATAAGGAAGCGCGGGCGGCCGCCCGGGCGAGGACGGCAGAGGCTGACTCCTCCCGCAAGAAGCGGAAGGAGGAAAGGAGGAGGAAGAAAAGTAAGGAACGCTACGGTGAAGGAAGGCGGGCGAGGATGTGTCGAGACACCGCCGTGGGGACGATTTCCATCGACGGTGGCGGAGTGCCTCCGGCCACCCCTATGGTGGGTTTTTTCCTGACCTGCCGACTGGCGGCGGCCCGAGCGTGGACTCGGCCGAGGGCGGCATCACGGGCCCCGTGGCCACGGATCCTCAGGTGGGGGGTGATCTTGCGCTTGCGGTCGTCGCAGCGTCTCGGCTGGAGGTGGCTTCAGGGAAGCGACCGGCCGACTTGCCCCTTGGCGGGGGGCCGGCAAAGAGGGCGCGCGTGCCACGCACCCGCTCGGCCTTGTAAGTGTATTATTATTTTATTTTTGGAGCATTTTTCTTCTTGGCAAAGCCGCCCGGGCGACTCTTAATCTTTGCAACGTGCAGCGCCTATACTGGGGTGATCGTGGGGCGTGCCACATCGGCCCCGCAAGTAACGGCGCCGGTGATTTCGGTGACCCCGGTTGGGTCGGCGAAGGTCGCGGCGTCGGCGTCCGAGGGCGCGGTCGCCTCGAGGGGAATGAGCCCCACCCGAGGTCGTGCGAAGAAGAACTTCCGCCGCCTCGGCGGGACCCCTCCGACGACGCGGATCGCTGTTTGGAGGATGAGACAACGGCGTTGCCGGTGATCGCGCCAGTCGTGGCGGAGCCGGCGACGGAGGTGCCCGACCCCTCGTCCCAGGGGGAGGTGCCGACCGATGCCCCTCAGGCGCAGGTCGCCGAGGGGATTTCTGAAGGGTTGACCTCGTCACCCTTGCCCATGGTGCTTTGGACGGGTGGCGTCCCGCCCGAACGGGCGAGCGGAGGTGCGCCGCCGGGTGTAATTCCCGGGTCGGGCATCATGGGTGAGGCGGAGGAGAGCGAGTGGGCCACCCTTCGGCAAGGCGCGCTGGGCGCTGAAGCCGAGATAGGGCAGATCCGTGAAGGTCTAGCCCTTGCTCTGAAGTCTTCCACCAGGGCGCTGGATATGATGGTCGGGGGAGTCCAGCCAGTCGCCCAGGTAGGTCAGCCGAAAAAGTTCTGATTCGTTGCACATTTTTGATAGTTCTTCCGTGCGACCAACGGAGTGTCGACATTTTCGCAAAGCACTTGCGGGATCGCCGCGCGTCAAAGCCGAGCTCTCGCAGCGCCCGAAAACGATCGGGCGGCGGAATGCGGAGGAGTCTGATCGTCGCGCTTGAGCCGCGCCTAGCCCAGAGGCCTCGCGCATTAGGCGGCCGAGGCGGTGGTGATCCGCCAAGGATTTGAAGAGGCCACAAAGGCCCTTCATGATGAGCGCCTAGGAGCCAAGGCTTTGAGGGCGAAGTGGCGGAATCGAGTCCTTCGACGGAGGTCACCGAGGCTGGCGATGCCGCTGTTGCCGCTGAGGGAGGGATCGCGCAGACGCAGTAACACGTCTGCGCGACCGAGCGGAACAAGGCTCGTGGGGCGCCGCCCGAGTTCGCCCGAGCGCGATCGCCGTATGAGCCGCCGAGTGAAGACTTCACACGAGGCGTCAAGTCGGGTCGCAATCCACCAACTCCGCGCCGTAAGTGTCTCAATTCTTCAATTAAGTTTGGGGTGCGACCCACAGGCGAACTTATCCAAAATCTCCGCAACCGCAGAGGCGCGGAAGAATCGGCGTCGCCGTGGAGGCGCAGAGAACGGCCGGCCGCCGTGACGCGGCGATCGTGGCGGGACGAGGCCCGGCGGCGTTGAAGGTTGCCGAGGACGGTCGGGCCGAGATGAGCGCCGAGCCGAGGCCCTCCGCAAGGCCGGCCGAGGTCCGCGATCGCATCCTTGAGCCGGGCAGCCCGAGTGCCCTTGCCCCGCTACCGCCCGAGTGCGGACAGAGAAGAGGCGGTGGTCACCGGGCTGCGCTTGAGCTTCATCGGCGTTGGTCAACACCATCTCGCACTACGACGGCATCGACCTCGCGGTGGTGGGGCGGCGAGGTGGAACCGGATCGACGAGGAGATCGATCGGCCGAGCTCTTGGTTGAGCCGCACGCCCGGAGATCGCCACCAGATCCCGCCGCAGCCGCTTCCAGAAGCCGAGGCGCCAACTCTCCGCCGCCACCGGCCGCCCGTCAAGAAGAGTAGAAAAAGTTAGCTTTATCCTTCTTAGATTGTAAAGACCGTTATTTAAACAATCTTGAAATTATCAAGTCCCGAATCGTCCCTCGCCCTTTTCGTATTTAGGATGAGCGTTTGGTCGACCATAGCCCTAAGGACCGCAGGGCCACTTGTGCGTAGGTCGGGTTGTTTTGGGAGGAGCGAGGTGGATTGGAGACTTGGCTATGCAATGTTAGGCGACTTGTGAGGGATAGGAGTGTTCTAGACCGCCAGGATCTTTCCACTCGGGCACTTCCTTCTTCCGCAAAGTGCTACTTAGCAACCGTAGCCGGGCGAGGCCGAACACTTGGGTTGAGAGGGTTACCGCTCGGGATGGACCTCATGACCGGTCGGGTCACGTGCCCTCATAAGCGCGTGGGATAGCCGAGTTCGTATGGGAGGAGGTTCTCGCCGACCCAAAGGTCACTCCACTCGTACTTCCTTCTTCGCGAAGTGTTAGCAACCATAGCCGGGCGAGGTCGAGCACTTGGGTCAAAGGAGTTACCGCCGGGAAGGACCTTGTGGTCGGTTGGGTCATCAACCCGCGCAGTTACCGACCGAGCAACTGAACGGGCGCCGAAGGCAGCCCAGTCGTCGCGCGACGCGCACTGTGCTCGGAAGGAAGAAGGTAAAGAGCATGCTAGGAAGAGGAAAAGAGTTTAGGATAGAATCGCCTTAACTTTTCAATGTTCGAGCATTACGAGGATGCGACCATCGGCGCCCTTGAGTCGGAAGGTGCGTGTCGGAGAACTTCCACGACGGTGAAAGGACCCTCTGTGGGGCGCCTTGTGCTTATCTTTGGTTGTCCGGACCGACGCAGAACCAAGTCGCCGTGGCGAAGGATCGCCTCGAACTTGGCGGTTGTGGTAGCGGCGCAGGCTTGGCGATATCCGCCGACCGCAGACGGCCACGCCGCGCGCCTCGCCGAAATGGGTCGATGGCGCCTTGTTGCGAGGCGAGCCCCGAGCCTCATCAAGACTTGCAATCTCGGGAGCCGATTCGGTCGATGGGCAAAAGGCTTCGGCGCCAACACCATAAAGAAGGGTGTGAACCCGGCCGCCGGCTCGGCGTGGTCCGCAGACTCAGAGCACGGAGGGGCTCGGCTACCCAAATACCGCGAAATGCTCGAGCCGATCGAAGATCCGCGCTTGAGTCCTTGAAGGATCATGCCGTTAGTGCGCTCGACCGCCGTTAGTCCGCGGATGGGCTATCGCGCCCAATCGACACGGATGTTGAAGTCGCCACGTAACTCGAGAAATTCCTTCCCGTGAGCGTGTTCCGTTGTCGGTGATGATGGAGTTTGGGACTCCAAACCTAAAACGATGTCGCGGAAGAAGATGGCCGCTTGTACCGACGTGGCGCCACGACCGCTTGGCCTCTATCCACTTGGTGAACTTGTCTACCGCGACGAGTAGGTGGGTGAAGCCCCGGCGCTTCTCGAAGGTCCGACCAAATCGAGTCCCTGACGGCAAAAGGCCACGTGATGGGGATCGCCTCAGAAGCTTAAATTTGGCAGATGCGTCACGAGCAAAGAACCGCATCCTTCACAAAGTGCACGATATGCTCGGCCCGACACAGCGTTGGCCGAGAGAAACCTTGTCGAAAGGCCTTTCCCACAAGAGATCGGGTGCTGCGTGGTGACCGCAGACTACTGTATGTCGCCCAAGAACTGCTTTCCTTGGTCGGTCAAGATACATTTTTGGAGGACCCCGGAGGGACTCCTTTTGTAGAGGTCTGGGCCGATCAGGACGAAGGATTTTGCCCGCCGGGCGAGGCGCCGGGCCTCGGTCGGGTCGGGGGGAAGTGACCCGTCCGTCAAACGGTCGATGTAGGGCCTCCTCCAGTCGGACTCAAGTGCTAGCACACCGCGGGCCGATCCGGCCAAGTCTTCGCCCGACCGCGCGTCGGTCGGGGCGACCGTGCTGGATTGGTCGGGTGGCCGCCCAGCCGCCGAGTCCAGCTGGACAGTGGGCCGCAGGAGGTCAGAGACGAAGATCCCGGGCGGGACAGGCTCTCTGCTGGAGGCAAGATTGGCCAGGTGATCGGCCTCGCCATTGTAGCGTCGGTAGCTATGGTGAAGCTCAAACCCTTGAACCGCTCCTCGAGCCGGCGCATTTCTCGACAAGACGCGGCCATGCGGCGCCTCGGGGCCCGCGGCCTTCATGACTTGGTCGACGACAAGCTTGGAGTCCCGTGGACGTAGAGCCGGCGAGCACCGAGGTCGGCAGCGATCCGAGACCGTTGACGAGCCTCGTGACGGCAATGTTGTTGGTCGCGTCGAAGAGCAACCTAATGGCATATTGAAGCTGCTCGAGTGGGAGATGATGGCGACTCCGCGCCGCGCCATTCTTGGTGTAAGACCCGTCAAGTACATTGTCCAGACGGGTCTTCGACCACTGGTGGTGCCTGGGCTTCGGTCCACTCGGCGACGAAGTCGGCCAGAGCCTGCGACTTGATCGCCGTCCGAGGGACGTATATTATGCCAAGGCCGCTAAGCTCGAGCGCCCATTTGGCTATCCTTCCTGAGGCATCGCGATTGTGGATGATCTCGCCTAGTGGGGACGTGGTCACCACAGTGATGGCGTGTTGATCGAAGTAGTGAACGAGTTTCCTCTTTGCGATGAGCACCGCGTGAGAGTAACTTCGCACTGTGGTACCGAGTCTTGGACTCGGAAAGTACCTCATCGATGAAGTAGACCGGCCGCTGTACCTTGAGCTCACGGCCTTCTTACGCCGCTCCACCACGAGGGCCGGCGACGACTTGGGTAGTGGCGATGTAGAGGAGCGGTTCACCGGTGCCGGGCGACCAGGGGGCGGCGAGGACAGAAGGCCTTCAAGCGGGTGAGGGCCTCCTGAGCCTCGTGTGTCCAATCAAGCGGTCGGATTTCTTGAGCACCAGAGCGGCATTCGCGTTCACGAGGCGAGACACGAAGCGGCTCAAAGCGCCGGCATCCATCCGGCCACCGACCCTTTGAGGTTGCCGACCGGGCCCATCCTCGCGATCGCCGAGATCTTCTCTGATTGGCCTCGATGCCTCGCCAGAGACGATGAAGCCTAAGAGCTTTCCTTTGGGGACCCCAAGACGCACTTCTCGGGTTGAGCTTTATGCGAAACCGTCGAAGGTTCGCGAAGTCTCTTCTAGGTCGGCGATAAGGTCGCGACCTTTACGGTCTTTACGACAATATCGCCGACATATGCCTCAACGCTGCGGCCGATCCGGTCATTGAAGCACGCTTGCATACATCGTTGGTATGTAGCGCCCGCGTTCTTCAGCCGAAGGGCATTGTGACATAGCGAACCAGCGAACGGAGTGATGAAGGAAGTCGCGGTGGTCGGACTCCTTTAGCGCAATCGGTGGTAGCCCGGTAGGCATCCGAAGGAAAGAGACTCGCACCCAGCCGTGGAGTCGATGACTTGGTCGATGCGAGGTAAGGAATGGGTCCTGGGGCATGCTTTGTTGAGACTCGTATAGTCAACACACATTCTCCATTGCCCGTTCTTCTTTTTACAAATACAGGTTGGCTAGCCACTCGGGGTGGCGCACCTCTTTCTGAACCACCGCCAAGAGTTTGGCGATCTCTCCCCTATAACCCTGCGCCTTTCCTCGTCGGGCGGCGCAGCGTGGGGGCGACCGGCTTTGAGCACCGGTCGGACGCTCAAGGAGTGCTCGGCGACCTCCTTTGGAATGCCGGCATGTCGGAGGACCTCCATGCGAAGACATCTTTGTTAGTGCAGAGGAAGTCGACGAGCGCTTTCCTATTTGGCGGGGCGTGGTTCGACCAAGACGGTCTTGGTCGGATCACGAGGATCGACCGTGACCTCCTTCGTGTCCTCGGCGGATTTGAAGGATCCCGCCCGACGGTCGGATTCGAGGACGGACTCGGCGCTTCCTTTCTCGAGCTTGTTGAGTTCGCAGAGGCAACGATCGCGAGGCGAGCTTCGCGCCGCCAAGGCCGATTGAAGGCAGTGGAAGGACGATGCCGCGTGATGACTCCATGCGGTCGGGCATCTTGACTTGAGGTAGGCGAGGTGGGGATCGCCATGAACTTGGCGTAGCATGGCCTCCCGGGATGGCGTGGTAGGCGCCGGGGAAATCCACGACCTCGAAGGTGAGGGTCTCGGTGCGGAAGTTTCCCGGCTCCCCGAAGGTGACGGGCAGGTCGACCTGCCCGAGCGGATGGGCTTGCTGGCCCGGGATGACGCCATGGAAAGGTGCCTTGCTTGGCCGGAGGCTTGAGCGCGGGACCCCCATAGCGTCGAACGTCTCAACGTAGAGGATGTTAAGGCCCGCTTCGCCCATCGGCACCTTCGTGAGGCGCCGTCCGACGACGGGCCGACCACCGGGTACCTTCTCGGTACCGTGGACGCGATCGGGGTGATCGGTCCGATCAAAGGTGATCGGGAACTCCGACCACCGAAGATATTGGGGGACGCCCGGCGTGACGGTGTGGACCTCGCGGTAAGCGAGCTTGAGTCGACGCTTGTCGGCGTAGCAAGCCGGTCCTCCGAAGATCATGAGGCAGCCGTCGGGCTCGGGGAACTCGTCGTCTGCCTTCTTCTCCGCCGTTCGCGGGGCCGCGGCGGGCTTCTTTCCTTTGCTCCGCAGCGTGGTGGGGACGCTAGAGAGATAGCGCCTCAGGACTTCGCAGTCCCGGTACTTGTGCTTGACGGAGAACCCATGGTTCGGGCATGGGCCGTCCATCAATTTCTCGAAGTGGTCGGGGGCGACGGTCGGCCGCGCCTGCTGCTTGGCAGGGCGGTCGACCGTGGCGACCACTTGGGTCTCACGGATCTGCTTCCCGTGCCGCTTCCGCTTGTCGAAGCGGTCGGGAGGAGACCCGGTTTGGACGCCGGGCTCCTGCTGGGCCTTTCTCCTTCGAAAATAGCCCTACGGCCTCCTCGCCGGAGGCGTGGTTGGTGGCGATGTCGAGGAGTTCCTTGGTGGTCCTGGGCTTGAGGCAGCCCAGCTTGTGCACCAAGGCCTTGCAGGAGGTGCCGTAGATGAAGGCTCCCACGACATCGGCGTCGGAGATGTCGGGGAGCTCGTTGCACTGGCGGGAAAACCGCCGGATGTAGTCCCGGAGGGTTTCCACAGGCTTGCTTGCAGCCCTTCAGTCTCGGGGTTTGTGGCGCTGTAAGTGCCCCGAAGTTACCGACGAAGAGATTCTTCAAGTCAGCCCAGTTCCTGACAGTTTTTGGCGGCAGGTACTCGAGCCAGGCTCGAGCCGAGTCCGCGAGGTAGATGGGGAGGTACTGGATGATGAAGAGATCATCTGTCGCTCCCCCAGCCCGGCATGCGAGCCGGTAATCTTCGAGCCAGACACCTGGGTTGGTGGCCCCGGTGTACTTGGCAATGTTGGTAGGCGCCCGGAATCGGGCGGGGAAATCCGCCTGGCGGATCCCTTGGCAAAAAGCCCGTGGTCCAGACCATCGTGGCTCGAGGCCGCGAGAGTGGCGCCACCATCCGCAACACGTGAGCGGGCGGCGTCCTCCGCCATCTTTCTTCGCGCCCGAGGGTGGCGCGGATGTCGAGGCCTTACCGAGGCGCCGGCGCACCGAGCACGTGAGGCCCGGGTGGTGCGGTCTTGCCGCACCTCACCGGCTCGCAAGCGTGACGGGCCCGATGGCGGAAGTAGCGCCGGTGTGGTAGGAGCCGGAGGCTGCATGTCGTGACGGCCACACGCGCTCCACCAGCCCGAAGGTTTCCGTAGGTAGCTCGGCCTCGGGTTTGCGGGCTCCGGAAGGCCTCGGAGCAAGATTGCGCCGCAGCCACGTTTTGGCTCGCGTGAGGGAAAACTGGGTCGCGGATTCGCCCCACCTTGTGGTGCTCTTGGCGCGCAGCGCCGTCGCGCCGCCCAAAGACTTGCGCTGGCTCGGGCTCGTCTGCTCCAGTCGGCTCGAGCCGGTCGAGCTCGACTCTTCGCTCCTCGGCTCTCGCGTTGCCGTTGGAGCTCAGCGCGGCGAGCTCGAAGCGTTCGGCGCAAGGCCGCGGCTGGTATTCCCCTCCCGTGCCTCGGTCGCGCCGGACGGGGACCGTCGAGCCACGGTGGCTACGACCAAATCGGCCTGGCCCGCCACGCCAGCACTCGCGAGTGCCGCCGCTGGGCGGATACTCCGCGTCGAGCTGGAGCCGTGGTGGAAGAGTCTTCCAAAGAACTCGTGGACGGAGGTTGGCATGTAGCCACCATCGCCACCGATCGCGAAAGCCTACGGGGTGACATGGTCACCCGCCCGCCTACGGAGTTTTCGCCCGATCGCGCGAGCACTCCTCGGGTTCCGCCGGGGCCGCAGGGCGCCTGCCGGAGCTTAGCGGTTAGCCGGAGAGGACGCCCAAGCTCTCGGCCGGCGCTGTCTTCCGAGACGGCGGGACGGCGTGAGCCTCCCGTCGGGGTGACGGCGGTCGAGGGAGCCAAGCGATCCGGTTCCCGGCGCGATCATGCCGCCGCATGGGTGGATGCCATCGGAGACAAACGGAACCGGAGATGGTGATGAAGACGCGAAGTCCCCTACGGGCGCGCCAACCGCCGCCGAGGAGCCGGCAAGTAAAATTTGTAAGTCTAGGGTCGCGTGCCCACTCTGAATGGTTAGACTCGTGAGTCCAAGATGTATACCGTTCGGGAAGGTCCCTACCGAGCGTGTGTGGTGGTGTTGTATTACTCTTGGTACAGATGATCGCACAAAGTTTTACAAGCGAGAATGCCAATGGCTTAGCGAGAGGAGTTTGATAGCGCTCTCTCCTTTCTTGTTCTTGCTCGTTGTTTCTGAATCGCTTAGCCCCGCCTCCTTTTATCTGAAGGAAGGCAGGTTACATCGAGTCGAGGAAAGCGAGGTGACCTACGCTAGAGCTCCGGTCCTTCGTCCCGTGGATCGGTCGCCACCCGCCTTGCCCATGCCGGGTTGGTAGCCTTGGTGGTCGGGAGGTTAGGTATTTCCGGGAAGTAGCGACTTGCCCTCCGTGATCCTTGCGAATCGCCGACGCCGAGGTGCGTGACGCCGGTGCTGCCCGGGAGGGAGCGCGGCGCCAGGTCTTTAGACGTGACCGGTTGATGGGGTGGAAGCTTTGTCTTCTCTGATCACCGATCTTCTTGGGAAGGAGCCACCGCCTCGTATAGTCGCCCGATTGACCTTATCCGAGGGTACGTGGCGGTAGGCGGTGAGGACCCGACACGCGCACTCGGCGCTCACCACCTTGGTTTGGTTGAGTCGGAGATCCCGCCCGCCAAGAGGGGGTCGAGCGCCGCTCTGTCGGATTCGCTTCCCGGCGGCCGGAAGCGGATGCCTTCGCGGTCTCGCAGTGATTCGGTCGGCGGGCGGCGCGCGCCTGTTAATGAGATATGCTTGAGGCTGCCGGCTCGCCGCCTCGGCTGTTGGGGTATCCTTTTTATTAGTATTCACAAGACATCATCCCCGTGTTCCGTGATACTGACTCCTTTGTGGAAAAAGAGATCGATTTATGGACCTACCTTATTGGTCGACTTTGGATGTTCGACATGCAATCGACGTTATGCACATAGAGAAGAATGTGTGTGACGACTTGCTCGGTATTTTACTAGACATACCGCAAAACAAAAGATACACTCAAAGCACGGATGGACCTGGAAGATATGAACCTCAGGAAGGAGCTACATCATGAAGATTTGGGTAAAGGCAAAAAGTACCTTCCGGCAGCTTGCTACACTCTTAGCAAGAAAGAGAAAATTAGCATGTGTGAATGCTTGCACGGAGTCAAAGTACCGTCCGGTTATTCTGCCAACATGAAGAGGCTAGTCTCAATGAAAGACTTGAAATTAATTGGCATGAAGTCTCACGATTGCCACGTGATGATGACACAGATGCTTCCTGTTGCAATTAGGGGTGTTCTGCCAAAGAAAGTGCAAGACCCAATTATAAAGTTGTGTTCATTCTTCAATGCGATTTCACAAAAGGTCATTGATCCAACGAAACTGGGTAAACTGCAGCAAGAAGTGATCCACACTCTATGTCGGCTTGAGATGTGCTTCCCTCCATCCTTTTTTGATATTATGGTCCATCTCATTGTTCATATTGTGAAAGAGATACAATTTCCTGGCCCTGTGTTTCTACATCAGATGTACCCTTTCGAGAGGTTCATGGGGGTTGTGAAGAAATATGTTCGTAATCTACATCGCCGTAAGGGTGCATTGCCAAGGTTGGGGAACCGAGGAGGTCATTGAATTCGCGTTGATTACATGGATCTCAAACCGATTGGTGTGCCCATATCTCGCCATGAGGGAGGCTACAGGCAAAGGGACATTAGGTCGAAATCGAGCGCACTAATGATCGTGCTTCATTCATTCAAGCACATTTACTGATTCTGGACCAATCAGTTGTAGCGGCACCGTATGTTGATATGCACAAGAATATGCTAAGAAGGAAAAACCCATTTAAATCTGAGGTTTGGATCGCTAGATATCACAGAGATAACTTTGGAGATTGGTTGCTTAGACACATGATGCATACGCAGACAGAGTGTGCTCAGTTGAGAGCGCTGTCTCAGGGACCGTCATGTACAATCCTGACATTTGAAGGATAAGACATAAATGGATATACATTTTATACGAGAGCACAAGATAACAAGAGCACCAACTGTAATAAATGAGTCCGTATAGATGCCTCACGATAGCAATGGTAATATGCAGACCTACTACGGATTCATAGAAGAGATTTGGGAGCTTGATTATGGGCCTTTGAAGGTTCCTCTCTTTCGCTGCCAATGGGTCAGGCTCCCTGGGGGCGTGAACATCGACAAGTACGGCATCACTACCGTGGACTTCAAGCACATCGGATACAGAGAAGAACCCTTCGTCCTTGCTAATGTCGTCACACAAATCTTTTTTGTTCGGGACCCGGCTGACAAAGAACGCCACGTGGTTCTTCAAGAAAAAAGAAGAATTATCGGAGTTGACAATGTAGTCGACGAGGAAGACTACAACCAATTCAATGAGCTTCCTCCTTTTGGTGAGAACGTCGACCTAGGTCTCATGGAAGACAGTGAGGAAGCTACATACATACGCCGTGATCATAACGAACGTCGAATCGTTACTTAGTTGTAATAATATACCAGGATATACTTTAATTTGTATGGAGAACTTGCTTCGAGTTGTAATATACGGATACACTTTATTTTGTATGGAGAACATGCTTCCAGTTGTAATATACGGATACACTTTAATATCTAGCACATTGAAGTTAATCTTTATCAAAAAGATTCAAATTAATGCTCATGGTGTTATAGTATTTATGTAAAGTCTATGTAGGGTTCTTAGCAAATTTGTAATTCACTTAATTTTTCTTTGATTAAAAAAATAAATGTTTCCTATATTCTAAAACTTCATGATTTTATACAAATTTATAAATTTACTTCATCCTTTTTGGAGCTATATATCAAAAGTTATGCTAGTTTGAATTTGAGCTTGGCTTTAGCCACTGATTTTTGGGGCCCACCCACATCACTGCCGTTTCTAGAGAAGAATCCGGCAGTGATGGTTAGGTATCACTGCCGGATTTCTTTGGTGAACCGGCAGTGATTTTCATATCTATATAAACGAAGCGCGCGGTCTTCTTCCCACACTTCGCCGTTTTTCCCACACTCTGTGCCCTAGCCTCCACCGCGCCGGCCCTCCTCTGCGACTACTCCTCCGCGTCAGCCCTCCTCCCCGCGCCGGCCCTCCTCCGCACCGTGCCTCAACCGCGCCAGCCCTCCTCGACGTCCGCCCTCCTCGCGCCTCCTCCCCGCGCGGCCGTCCTCCGCGCCAGCGCCTCCACCGCGCCGACCCTCCTCGACGTCCGGCCCTCCACCGCGCTGCCCTCCTCCCGCGTCGGCCCGCCTCAGCGCGCCGGCCATCCTCCCCGCGCCGGCCCTCCTCCCCACGTCGGCCATCCTCCCCGCATCAGCCCTCCTCCGCGTGCCGGCTCCCCTTCGTGTTACCCATATCAACTCCCCCACCCGGTGAGTCCACCCTTGCACCCCTTCCTCTTCCGTCTCCCCCCCATCGGTTGCCCCTCCATGTGATGCTTTAGGGTTCCTCTTCATGTGATACTGTGATGCTTTAGGGTTTCTCTTCATGTGATGGATGATAGTTAATTTGTATGTGATGGATGATAGTTAATTTCGATGTGAACTCCTTCCAAGACACAGCTTGAAGTTATTTTTCTGTGATGGATGCTAGTTAATTCTTGGGATCGATCTGTTTGCCGGGGTTGGGATGTGAAGGGAAGAGATTGTTACGGTTCACAATTTGTTTTGTTTTTGCCCTCTGTTAGTTAAAGTCGTTCTGATTCAGACTATAAACGTAGCTGTAATGTCAAGCTGCAACTACACATTTTGGTTCTATGGCTGTGAAACATTGAGATTCTGTGTTCGAATTAGAAGTATGAAGGCAACACTCAGCGGTTTTTTTGCATGTTATGCTGACCTTCACTACTGTTTACGTGTGCGTAACTGCGTATAACAAAATTTACTTGAAATTAGTGTGAGCTGAGGTATAGACATAATCGTGCAATTGTATGGAATGTAAAGCTTTTCTTATTTAATGGAAGTGCGATAAGGACAAATTAGGTGGTTCTACTTATCAAAGCAGATAGCCCATTGATTAGATCCAACCCCTTATTTCCTACAACTAAATATTCTTTGTATCACTTTGTGTTTGGACTTTGGAAGACCTCATTGTTGTACGATGGACAATGCATATGCTTATTTTATAAATCCGAGTGCAATTTCCTTTTAACAAGATTTCTATAGCCTCTTTTCAGGAAAGATATTAACACAATGTTATGTTGCTTCAAATTATTATGGTGTATTCCTAGTTTAATTATTGTGATTGTTATATCATAAATTGTCCGCACTTTTGATTTCTCTTGTGCTTGGCCCAATTTACCTGTTTGTCTTAGCTTTTGATTATGGATTCTAGCCCCAATTTACCTGTTTGTCTTAGCTTTTGATAGTTAATTTCGATGTGAACTCCTTCCAAGACACAGCTTGATTCTGCTATGTCAAGAATATGTTGGAATGGGATAATTTTTTATGAATATGTTGCGCTGTTTAATATCATGATTCAGTATCTCAGCTCTTGTTCTCATGGAAATGTTAAAAAAATTGACAGATTAGCTTTTATGTTGCATTTTTAATTTCTACTTTATTTCGCTACTGCTATGATATGGCAAAGCTACACAGAGATACACGGAGGCAGCAGACGCTAAAGACAATTTGGCAACTTGTTTCTAGGAGCATCATGAGATTTTATTATGTTGTATTTATTATATTCATGTAATAAATACCTTATATTGTATCTGTTATATTCATGTAATGAGATTTTTGTTGTTTTAACAATACATTGTATTTATTATATTCATGTAATAAATACCTTATATATTGTATGTGCCAGTTTTGTTCTCTATACTAGTGCAATCCCTGCCTACTAGTCAGTTTTATCTCATGTGCAACACCATGTCATGACTAATGGGCTTCTGCAGCTTTCACTGGATCCTTCTCGTCATTACGTTAGACGATAGCACGATCACTGTGTTGGACTCAATGAGGAAACCGGCAAACGATTACAAAGAAGTAATAGAATTGCTAGACAGGTAAACTCGGTCGTTGCGTTATTGCTCCCGTAATCTTTCATTCCATTGCACTTAATTACACCTAATTAAGTTTAACGAGTATTCATAACCATACAGGCGCATACAAAATACCGCAAGAAGAGCACGCAGCACCGTCCATTCACGAAGAAGTTCGAATAAGAACAGATTTTCCGTGCCTAAGACAAACATAGGGAACAATTTATGTGCATACTACTTAATGAAACACATACACGCGTCAAATCGCAGCGATCGACTACAACGGCGAGATGGTATGTAATTACATGTTGACGCATACTTTTCTTTATAAAAACTACGACACTAATTAATGCATCATTTTCTTTAATGACGGTAGCGTGAAGCTCGCACCAACAAACCTACTTGACGGTGAAGTTGAAGCCCTTCGAGAGCGGATGGTCGGGTTCATCGCTCGAGAAGTGATCAACCCAAGGGCGAGTTTACGAGCCACACGCTACAATTAATCGAAATGTGAACGATTGTCCATGAACAATGTAATAATTAAATATTACGATGATTTATCAGATTTCAATTATGCTTTACAAATACTTCATTAATATTGTCATGATTAAATGAGTATTCGTATTCAATGTTAAATATTATGATGATTTAATATATTTGAATCATTCTTTACCAATACTTCGTTAATATTGCGCGTAAAATATATCGTCGTAATAAATGTCTTTGTGCAATATATATATAGTACAGCGTTACATCATACATATAATTCAAAAAAAAATTATGTAACTGGTTTTGGAGGAGAATATGGCACTGTACTTATCACTGCCGGTTTTAGAGAAATAACTGGCAGTGATACCACCTTATCACTGCCGGTTGGAAAATATTAAGTGGTAGTGATATGGATTATCACTGCCAGTTGAAACAATAATAACCGACAGTGATAATCTGTTATCATTGCCGGTTGAAAAATATTAACCGGCAGTGATAAGTTGTTATCACTGCCGGTTATGGATAAAAATCCGGCAGTGATAATCCTTATCACTGCCGGTTTTATAATATAAATCGGCAGTGATATTATTATCACTGTCGGGCGAAGAACCGGCAGTGATAGTCCCGACTATCACTGCCAGTTAGGGAGTGCCGGGTCAAAATCCGGCAGTGATGCTGATGTTCATCCGGCAGTGATGTCCTTTTCTGTAGTGGTGTATGTCCACTACTATAGAACAGGCAATCCTTACTGGCATATCACTGCCGATTGGACTAGAGTCGGCAATGATAATATATCACTGCTGGTTCAAAAGTCTGGTCGGGGGGAGAACTTATCACTGTCGGTTCGTGAAACTAACCTGTAGAAATTCTGTTTGTGTTTTTTATATGTGATGATTAATTTGACAACAATATAATATATGTGTGACGATTTATGGACAACAATATTTGTTATGTAATAAGGTACTGTGAGGGTTTGTTTTATTTATGATAGGAGTGTAGCGCAGCAACAGGAAGTGCAACGTAGGGACGCGAGTTGCACGTTGCAGCGTAGCCCGAGAGCAGCACACGTGAAGGTCGCAAAGGTGCAGGTGCATCACGTGAGGTCGCAGACGTGCAGGTGGCACGCGAGATCGTAGGTGCAGGAGGCGCAGCACGCGAAGGACGCAGGTGCAATGAGACGGGACGCGATGGACGCAGGTGCAATGAGTCTACGCACATGGATGACGCAGTATAGCGGCCAGCGGGTCGTGTAGGCGAGTGAGTTATGCGAGTGCGGCAGGTGGGCCGTACGTATGCATGTGTGAGTTTTGGGTTGTTTGTGCATGTATTGGGCTATGTGTAATTAGGCCAGATGGATATACATGCATGTAGATTAGTAGGGATAAAGAGTTTACGGTTAGGTTTGAGTATAAAAGGCAGAGGGAGAGGCCTCCCAGGATTCTGCTGCACAGAACAGAGAAAACGCGTGTGGCGTGTGGAAAAAGAAATCATAGCAGGAGCTCGGATGGTGCAAGACTAAAAGGAACGTACGCGTGGAGGCGGTCCAGGACATCACAGCGTGGAGGCAGCCGAGACACGGCGTGCGAGCAACAACGAGTTCCTTCGTGCTCGTGTGTTTGCACACCATAGCAAGCCGCAGGAGCATGCCGTCCAGTGCAAGCGCAAGAAAAGAAGTGACGACTCAAGTGAGAGCAAGAGAGAAAAGAGGGAAGAGAGAAGAAAGAGAAGAAGAGAAAAGAAAGAGAGAGAGATTGAAAAATTTGAGAAATTTTTTTTTCAACCACTAAACGCTACTACATGCAAACATGGGTACACTGACGCCCGACACTTACGCCACACCCAGCTCACAAAGTGCTATCCCACGTCCGGCTTTGCCGTGACCACTCAACCACTAAACGCTATTACGTACACACCCAGTTCTTTGGCCCAGATTTAATAAATGAGGCCCAAGAACATGTGGACTTACGCCACACCCAGTTCTTTGGCCCAGATTTAATAAATGAGGCCCAAGAACATGTGGACTTGATACGAAGCCGATTGAGGGAAGCCCAATCCAGCCAGAAAAGTTATGCCGACACTCGTCGACGTGACTTGAGCTTTCAGATTGATGACTATGTCTATCTTAAGGTTTCACCTCTTCGCGGGATCCATCGATTCCAAGTTCGAGGCATGTTAGCCCCTCGATATATTGGTCCATATCGTATACTGGAAAAGATGGGAGAAAAAGCATACAAGTTGGAGCTGCCATCCCAAATATCCAGTGTACACAATGTCTTCCATGTGTCGCAGCTTAAGAAGTGTCTTCGCATCCCGGCTGAACTTGCTCAATTGGAAGAGATTGAACTCCAGCCTGATCTAACTTATCGCGAACACCCAGTTAAAGTTCTCGAAGAAGCAGAAAGGCGTACCCGGAATAAAGTTCATAAAATGGTAAAAGTACAATGGAGTAACCATACGGAAGAAGAAACAACTTGGGAACAAGAAGATAAGCTTAAGGAAGAATTTCCTGATTTCTTTTAGACTCTATTCTACCTTCGTCCCACCAAATCTCGGGGGCGAGATTTCTGTAAGGGGGGTAGATTTGTAACATCCCGAAAATGAAACAGTGTATAATAAAATAGAAATGAATATTTTGGATTTAAATATATTGATTTCTGAGTTTTCTTGATGTTATTGGTTTTTATTGGATTTTCTTGGATTTATGCTTTGTACGAAAAGTCCAATTAATAGAATTATCAAATGAAAAATGGTAAGTAGGTAAAAGTAAAAATTAGAAAAAATTACCATTTGGTCATAATCAATCTGGTAAACCAGTAAAAATACTTAGTAAAAATCTTTGGTGCTGGTTTGGGACAAAATAAATATCTTAACTCTCTCTTGTGACTAAAAACAGTAAAGTCTGAATTAATTAAAAATAATCAGAATTGATCAGGAGCCACAAAAATTACCATAGCACCATCAGAGCAGTGTTTACATCTGGTAAAAATCTCAGCAATTTATCATGTCGGTAAAGTCTCCTAAAATTTAAAAACAGAGACTATTAAAAAGAAGAAATCTTGATGTCAGAATTTTTATAATTCAACCATGCCATATTTTAATCTCAAATTTTTACTAAAGGTTATAAACTACCAGGAGAGGGTGGTCAAAAAGTTTCAAAAACTTTCTACATGATCTGATGGCCGTTTTAATGGTCACATGGAGCTTGTCGCAGCTGTGCTTATCCTTGGACTCGCTCTCTCTCTCTGACTCGTGGGCCCGCTCCCTTTTCCGTAACCGTGCGATGGAAGGAACGGGAAATGGTTCACTCGCCGACCTGTGGCCCTGGCCCCACTCGTCAGTCCCTGACCTCACTGCCTTCCTCTTCCTGCCCTCTCGCCCGAGACAAACACGAAGACTCCCGAGTCTTGCCGCCTCTCTGTGTCTCTACGCGACTCACACCACCCGAGCGATCCGTGCAGCCACGTCCATCCTTGAAGTCTGCGCGCCATACCCGGTCAGTTCCGCATCAAATCTTGCCGGAGAGACTTCGTGCTCCACTTCATTGCGCAAGCGCCAAAACCCGCCAGATTTCAGCTGTGAGTTCAAACCCTACAAAGCACTTTCTCTGGCTATAAATACCGTAGGGGTGTCGCCTTGAGGTCTCCTTCTTCCTTGCTCAATCCCTAGACCCAACGCCAGAACCGAAACTCGTGTTCTTTGCTATTTTGGCTGGAACCCGAAAAGAGGGGGAGAATCAAATTGAGCTCAACCGTGAGTAATCTTTCCAAATTGATTGCTTCTAGAGCTTCCTCATGACCTGGTGAACTCATCCCACTCGTTCCTTTTTGCTCATCTTGCCCGCAGCTCCGCCTCACCGTGTGCCCTTCTTCCTCGGCTTCGGCGAACGGTGACGGCCCAAACTGTTGCTTCTCCGGACCGGCCAACTGGTAAAATGGAATCCCCTAACTTCACTGATGCTCAAACTGCTGCCCATTCGGTCCGTAGCTCACTCGTTATCTTCTCCGATGAGCCGCAGCTTTTTCCGCCGCATGCCGCCGGTGGCAGGCATCTCCAGTCGTCCCCGCCGGTGAGCGACCCCACCCCGTGCTTGCGGTGACCATCAAGCGGCCGTCAGCCGCCCATTCGGCCGGACCTCCACCGGAGAGCCGCCGCCGACGAGCCCTAGCCGCACCCCTGTTTTTCCCTCACTGCACCGTGGGCCCTCTCTGTCAGCCGGGCGAGTCATTCTCAATTCAAAGGGTAAAGGCGCTTTCGGTTCTCTGAAAACGTATTTCTGAATTTCAGTTTAATTTCCATACCCGAGCTACTTCAAACAACAATAACTTTTGAATCCTTGGTCCAAATGAAATGAAACAAAATTCTAAATTCGTCTAAAATCAAGTAGTTTCAGAATATACAATAACATTTTGAAAATGTCTACTGGGTAAATATGAAATTCAAATTTGAAAGAAAGGGCTAAAAACACACTTCGTATTAAAAAGTCGTAAACAAACTTAAAAATGAATGGAACCAATTTTCGTGAAATACTCATGTTTCCAGAAGTTCAAATATATAAAAATATTTGAATTTCATTAAAGTTTGAACTACTTGCTAATAATGATTGTAATCAATGTGCTAGGAGTTTAAATAAGTATAATTTGAATAAAAGAAATATGGATAGGTAAAATTTAGTTTTTAAATAATATCATGGCAGTAGGATGCCTGAGTTTGCCAAAATATTTAATAAATGAACTTAATTTGAATTGTCTTAAAAAGAATGAAATAACTTAAACATAAAAATGTATATATATAAATATAGAAAGTCAAATAGTTGTAATATAGATTAAATGAATTCAAATAATCACCAAACCCATTTTGTTATACCTCTGTCATTACAAGGATCCTAGGTGTGTAAAAATAATTAAGGTTTACAATAGACAGTAGTAGATGTTTAATAGTCGGAGTGTTAATGTTTGAATAATTCAAATAGTTAAAACTTTCACAAGTAAACTTCAAATTTGATAAAATAAAATCCTATAGCTCAAGAATAGTACCCTTGCTGATTAGGCAAAAATATCTTATGTTTGTGCTAGGTTGAAATAAAATAATGTAGACCACGATGATCGATTATAGGAAAAACATCGCAGCTTAAAAGTCAATTGTCAATTGTCGCGAAACTAACTTTAAATCACTGCTAAAGTCATAACTGTTAATGCCTGAAAAATGAGTAGATTATCCTAGACGGTGTAGTCGCAATCTTGTATCAAAACTGAACTCTTGCCGAGTAGAAAATTGAATCATTAAGTTTTTCATCGGTCCGTAGAACCTCTCGTCTAAATGCGAAAACTATAGAAATCAGTTTAGAAATGATACTTAGGATATGGTTTGCCATATTCTAGAAAAATATTTTGTTTACAACTTTCTTTTCAATTAAATCTTGCTAGTGAATGCCCCTAAAAGTATGCATGTCGTAACCTTTAAAATCACATAAGCTTTTTCAACTATGAAAATAGTGTCTCGTCTAAAAGCTAAAATATATGAAATCAACCTAAATTTGTTCTTCAAAGTATGTGCTGCCTAATTCCAAAGAAATAATCTTATTTCGTCATGTTTTGCATATAAACTTTAATAGTCAAATAACCCTTAGTTTAATGTTTAGTGAACCTTATCATAATCGGAATAGATGAACCTTGTAATAAGGAATTTGTAATTAATAAATTTGTATCACCAGAACCTTCTTAAAAATGATGAATAACTCTAATTAGCTAGCTACCAGTTATAACTTGTTTAAAACCTTTCTTATACAAATCACTTACGGTTAAGTGTTTAGCGTAACCCTTAACTAGTGTTTTAATTCTTTTAATCCAAATAATTTTAGCATCTATAATTCAAAATCATAAATACTAGAATTCACAATTTTAGCCTCTTGAATTCGTAATTCACAAATAAATAATCCATATGAAAACTCATAATGTTCATTACAGAAAGTATTAGTGTTTCAATTATTTACCTCGTGAAATCTTAAAAGTTTATATTTCAACCCTCAAAAGGATAACCCTATTTTCTGCAGTCATTCTTTATTTGACTTACTGTCTGTTTTCTTTTCGCCCTTTCTGAATTTCGGATATTTACTTTTTTCCCGCTTGATCGTCGTGTAGAGTCCGACGTCCTTGAAGAGGAAGACGACGCCACCGCCGATTCAGATCCGGAGCTAGACAGCAAGTTGCAAGGCAAGCACCTCCTTGAACATGTCGAGCCTAGTAATTTACCTACATTATGTTGTTTTTGCTTATGTACAGTGCATCCGGATAGTTCTCCCTAAAACTGCTAATTTATGTACAGTGCATCCGGATACATCACTGGTAAAATTTTCATAATTAAATGAATTGATATAGGCCTTTTAAAAATTCAAAAATAGTGGGTCCAAAGTGTAAGAAAAACAATTGTCAGAATTTTTATAAAATAATGGCTCATTTTTTTGGGTTCAAAATTTTACAGTGATCCAATTATAAGGATTTGAACCTCTCCAAAAAGTATCAAAAATAAATCCTAGAGAATGGACCTGTAATTAAATCAAAAACCAAAAACGAAATTTAGAACCAGGGTACAGTGTCAGAATTTTAATAAATTTCCAAAAAGGAGTTTTTGTCTCAAAATTTTGCAGTAGACTTGTGACTCTCAGTGAGACTAAGGAAAAAAGTTTGAGAAAATCTGGGATTAGTTTAGAGCTTAAACAAATCCTAAATCCAGAGCTTTCCCGTTTTGTCTTGTCACATTAAAATCGTTATCTCACGACAAGTGGGCCCGGCTCTGTTGACTCGTTGACGAGCCGTTCACCGAGGCGAGGCTGTCTCTTTGCCGATGGCCCCGGTTCCACATGTCAGTCTCACATGCGTTGTTGCTCTTCCTTTCTTCTCCCCTGGTCGAGCGGAGTCGCAGCTTCCGCCGTCCTTCGCGCCCGGTCATCACCTGCTCCCGTCTGGCCAAGCTAGACGTCCTCCACGTAGCGTAGGGTGCTCCTCGCGCCTGTGTTTGGCTGACCATGGTCGAGCCGCTGCGGAGACGAGCTTTCGCTCGGTTTGTGCTCGACACAGAGGAAGCCGACCGGAGCATCGCGCGAGGAGACCTGAGTCCAGCACAGTTTGGTCGCGATCCTTAGGCTTTAGGCCTTGTGTCTGCGTCGCAGTGCTCTCACGCGCTTCACTTTCCCATTTTGCCGAACTGAGAGCCTCAAAGGGCGTCGTCTTCCTCGTTCGCCCAAAGGAGCTCGAAAGAGGGGAACCGGCAATCCAGGTCAGCTATCCCTCAATCCTCCGAATTGATTACTTCTCAAGCTCCACTAGCCCCCAAGGATTGCTGATCATCTGCCATTCTGGCCTCATTCCGCCTGCAGCGCCGTCAAGCTGCCGCCCTTCTTCCTCGCGGCCGACGCACGGTGGCAGGCCGTTTCGGCTCATCCCCGACCCAACCGCCAGTGAGCTCGACTTCCTCACCTCATCAGAGTAGTGACAAACCCTAGGCGCGGAATTTACGCCTCTAGCCGTGCTTCCACCGTCGCGGCCATGGCGCCGCCGCACCTTCGCGGTGACGGCCATCTTCCCGGCCGTCTCCCGGCGAAGTAGCGCCACCCCTAGACTCATCTTGGCACGGTGAAGCTAGAACCGGCGCCCGTTCGGCCGCGGCGGAGCTAGTTCGCCGGCGGCGAGCGAAAATCCGAAGCGCTCTGTTTTGAGTCGCTGACCGGTGGACCCCATACGTCAGCGAGGCTTCGGGTTTGAACCCAGTTTTGGCGCGCGCAACAAAGCCGTTTCCTCTGAACGAAAACATATTTTCAATTTTGAATGATTTTCAGAAACCGGCCAAAATTCAAATGCTCATAACTTTTGAATCGTGTGGCCAAATTGAGTGAAACTAATTTCTAAATTTGTATAAAATTATGTAGTTTCAGAATATACAAAACTTCCTGTAGTTGAGTAAAATGTGATTTTAGGAAAAATTAAAGAGAAGCTTAGGTACAAATGGAATGATATGGACAAATATTTTTGGGATGATCCAATTAAGGAAAAGTAAGTTTTTATAGAGTCCCTGAGTTATGAGCATTCCAAATAAACCAAATGTATCTTTGATACTTTATTATATATCATGTTTGCTCAAAAATGAATATTAAGCATGAAAAATGAGATTGAGTAAATGAAAGAAAGGATTTCAGTTTGAGTGTTTAAGAGTCCATGCTATTGGGACATAAATCAGGGGAGTTGCTCTTGTGAAAATGCTTAAAGAAAAGTATATGAAGTGGTTGTTCAATTAAGAAAAACAATTCTAGTATAACCAAAATAGATGTAATCTGCTATGAACGAGTTAAAAATAACTCAAATTCACTTTTAAAATGTTTTTAGGATCATGCCCTGATGTCAGGATGAAAATGGACAAAAGATGTTGAATAGTTTAGTAATAAATGAAAGTGAAAGATTGAAAGGTTATAAGTTAGTTTTTATGTTCATATAGCCCTTTTCAACATATGATAAAATGGATTATATGAATGATAAGAAATGTAAAAATGGTGTAGAAGCACTTTGAAAAGTATATTCTAGTAGATTCTGGAAAAAGAATGATATTTTGTTAAGGTTTGTATGCAAAACAAGTTAAGGGAATGAGTCTACTTTTTATGTTTTGCTGAATGATTGAAACAATCAAGCTTTTTCAACCATGTGTAAAATAACTCATCCAAGTAAGAAATTTAAGAAGAATAGTGTAGAATTGATCACCAAAGTTTGTTCTACCAGATTCCAGAAGAATATTATGTTTTAGAGCTTTGGTTCACATAGTTTCCATGAGTGTAATAACCTTATGTGATATGGTTTAATCCTTCTTAGCCAGTTTTGTAGCCAAGTCTAGAGTTCAACCAAGCCTTTTCATCAATAGTTTTCAAGTTTCATCCAAACCCTAAAAGCTAAAAGAAGTTGTTAGATTTGATAATTAAAGTATGCTCTAGCTAATTCAAGACTTAAACTCTAATTTCTGTAGTTAATGTGCATCAATCTTGTTAGGTTTATAACCCTAGATGATATAGTTTTCAAGTGCTTCCTTTTTGGATCTTTAGAGAAAAACAGAGAAGGCTCTGTTTTGGTTGTTAGTTAAGCATAGTTTTTCTTCCAAAGAAGCTAATGAACAATCTTTTCACTTCAAATAATTTTAGCATCTATAATTCGATGTTTAAATTCGAATATTTCATGATTAGCAGTTGCCTGTTTGATTTGAATTGTGTTTACCTGTTTATCTGTCTGTTTTCTTTTTGCCATTTGGAGTTGCTGATATTCTCTTTTTCTTTTTGTTCTCGACGAGTAGAAACCGACATCATCGAAGAAGAAGAGGACGGTTCCGCAGATCCAGATCTTATTCCTGACAGTGATTTGCAAGGCAAGCAACTCTTTGATCACGTTGAGCCTGATAATTCACCTACTATATGTTGTTTTTGCTTATGTACAGTGCATCCGGATAATTCCCCATAAAAGTGCTATTTTGGATTAAAACTGTAGTTAATCCTGTAAATTATGGTTTGTCTCAATCTGTATGGACTTGTGAACCTTGTAAACCTTAGATTGAGCTAGACACTTAATGTCATGTTTGGGTATAACCGCTAGCATAATAATATTCCTGCTTAAGTCTCTCGTTGGTGTTTTCAGTCTTTTCAACTGTCATATGATCTTTTGGGAACTGGTTGATGGTAATTTGCTAAAAACCCTCAAACAAAACTATGTTTTGACGCGGGTGGTTATTTGGCGCTAGCCGGTTGTGCAAAAGGATTTGCACGTAGCTAGGGTGGAGTATCGCCCGTGTCAGATTAAGGACCGAGCAAATGGGATGTTATAGAACCATGTTTTCGTGCAACCACAAGGGCTTGTATGGGCGGGTCTTAGCTTAATAAGTTGTCTAGATTTGGCTTTGCATCTATGGAAGGCGGGAGATTGCACAGGCAGTCCGGTCAGGTCTGTCTGTAGGGGTTTCTACATACCAATGCAACGGTGTACGCCTTGCCCTGGACAGAGACATGGTGTGTGTGTGATAAATGTGGATCCACGGTTTGGGTGAGTGTCTCTGTCTTCAGGGCGAGGGTTAACGTCCCGGGCTGGTGTAAAGTCATGTCTAGATAATGTAACAGCTTTGTATGATCTCCTTGCCGATACACCAAAGGAAGTGTGTTAACTGGCCTGACGAAAGAGGTTGATCATTCCTTATGGGTAAAGTGTATACCTCTGCAGAGTGAAAAATCTGATCGATTAGCGCTGCATGTAATGGGCACTTGGGGAAAATCCTCCCAATGCTAGAGTTTTGGTGATTTCAAAAGGGGAGTTGGGGTTTTGGAAACTGTTTTGCAACCATCTTTTGTGTCAAAGGATCGACATCAGGTTATATCTTTGTCGGGTAGACTGGGTTGAAAATTTGGAATACTTGCTTATAATTCTTTCTTTCAATTGCTTTTATTAAAATGCGATGTTGCAATCTATTATGCTTATTTACTTTAATGTTTTCATGAAACTGCAAAATAACAATAGCCTGTCCTTTGCTCAACCTGCATAATTATTTATTTGCATCTGTGAACCAATATAAGTCTTCTTGAGTACCAATGTACTCAATCTTGCATCTATTTGTCTCGGAGGAAGAAGATCGTGATCCGCCGACGACGCGTTCTTTCAAAGGGTCTCGGCGGTTTTGATGTTAGTCTCTTCTAGGTTGCCTAGTCAGTGCCTGAGGGTTTAGTGGGCAACCGCAAGGCTGTTTGGAGTTCAGTTTCCTTTTGGTTTTCCGCTTTTAGTTTCCGCTGTTAAATGGTTTAAATTTGTACTGAACTCTGTATAATTATTCAGCTATGTAAGTTCTTCTGTGTGTTGCGTGTATGATTTTGATACGAGTGTTGTAAACATGTGAATGCTAGCTACTGATCCAGGGAATAGCACAGTAATCACATGGAGTTCCTGTTCATCAAAACAGGGTCTCACACCTATTAAGTTGTTTAGGTGTGGCTTTGCATCTATGGAAGGCGGGAGTAATGCACAGGCATTCCGGTTCGGTCTGTCTGTATGGGGTTTACATACCAATGCAACGGTGTACGCCTTGCCGTGAACAGAAACGTGGTGTTGGGTGTGACGGAAAGGATCCACGTCTTGGGTGAGTGTTTCTGTTTTCATGGCGAGGGTCAAACGTCCCGGGCTGGTTCAAAGCCACATCTAGATAATGTAACGGCTCTGTATGATCTCCTTGCCGACACACCAAAGGAAGTGTAAATTGGCACCGCAAAAGAGGTTGATTATTCCTTGTGGGTAAAGCTGTACACCTCTGCAGAGTGTAAAACTAATCGATTAGCCGTGTCCACGGTTATGGACGCTTGGTGAAGTCATTTCAATGTTAGAATGTTTTGGTATTTTCTAGAAAAGCTGGGTTTAAAAAGGAAACCGTTTTGCAACTAGCTTTTTGGGTCGAAGACGACTCAGGGATCTTTGCAATCGGGTAGACTGGGTTGAAGGGCTTGGTTATTTGCTTATCACTTTATAATCCAAATGCTCATTTGAAAATGCGATGTTTCAATTTATTATGTCATATTCTTAAATGTTTATGCAACTGCAAAATAACCTTTAACCTGCCTTGATTAGCTTGCATAATTACTTTATTGCATCATCCAAACACTATAAGTCTTGCTAAGTACCAAAGTACTCAATCTTGCATCTGTTGTCTCAGAGGACGAAACCTGCGAAGCGCCAGACGACTTTTACTTTCACGCAGGGTGCGGGACTTTTGACGATGAGTTTCCCTAGGTCTGCCAAGTCAGTTGCCTGAGGGTTAGCGGGCAAACCACGTGGCTTTTGGGAGTTTTAATTCCTCTATTTTCCATTGTTGTAAAATTTAACTCAGATAATTATTGTTGCTTGTAATATATACCTGTCAGATATTTATCGTATGGTTGTGATATGAATGTTGTAAACATGTGAGTGCTAGCCACTTATCATGGGACTAGTACAGTAATCACATGGAGGTTCCTGTTTGCAAAAACGAGGTCTCACATATATATATGCCCATTGTTAATATGTGTTATTTTGGATAATATGCAAAATTGAGACACCCCCATGAGGGTCATCAGAATCGGTTCTTATGTGGAACCGATTCGATAACTACATAATTAGAATCGGTTCTTATATATATGATTCGATGACGTCTCATCGTAATCGCTTTTAAGAAAGCGATTGTGATGACCCTATCATTAGAATTGGTTCTTATGAGGAACTGATTCTGATGACCTCTCATCAAAATCAGTTCTTTTAAGAAAGCGATTGTGATGACCACATCAGTAGAATCGGTTCTTTTACGGAAGCGATTGTGATAACCATACCATTACAATCGGTTCTTAGAACAAAGCGATTGTAATGATCCAACATCAGAATCGGTTTTTTGAAAGAAGCGATTGTGATGACCCACTTATCGTAATCGGTTCCACACAAGAACCGATTCTAATGAGGGGTCATCGCAATCGCTTCCTTGAAAGAACCGATTCTGATGACACTTTATCAGAATCGGTTATTAGAAAAAACCGATTGTGATAATGTGTTCATCAGAATCGGTTTCACCTAAGAACCGATTCTAATGAGGCTTTATCATAATCGGACCAAAACCGACTATGATAACTCTACCTCATCACTATCTAAAGACTTCAGACGCCACTTGAACCGATCTGTAATGACAAAAAGAACCGATTCGATGTACAATTCTGTAGTAGTGTGGCGGCAAATTAAAATGCTCAACATTGAAAGGTTAAGGATAATGACAAGCATATTAATGTTAATTGCAAACAAAGCGTGCTGCCTACCCGGCGGTCCCATTGTTGAAAGTTCAAAATTATGAATTTTAGTTAATTTAGATTATGAATTTTAATTAATTTAGATTGTTCTTGATATGACCTCTTTCCTTTAATCATAGATAGATTATACGCAAGTCTTTTACCTATTTTGAAAAAGAAAAGGATCGGTCTACTTAAGCGTGATACCAGTAGAAAACTGTTCAGTCATGGATGTCAGGACATGTGCAAGGTGGTCGAGGTGGAGCTCTCCCAGCTCGTGTACCTGGGACTAGTACAACTTGTCCCGTCCACAGTTGTTTGCTTAAATTAGATAGCTACAGCGATCTGTTCATCTGTTTGCCAGCTGCTTGCATGTGTTTGGTACCATATAGGACTCCCCTAAGTACGTACTGGCGGCAAATTAAAATGCTCATAATTACTAGAATATACAGTATATTGATTAAGGATAATGACAAGCATATTAATGTAATTGCAAATAAAGCATGCTGCCTACCCGGCCGTCCCATTGTTGGAAGTTCAAAATTACTAGAACATACAGTATATTGATTAGAATAGCTAAAGGGCGCACGTCACATGGTCTCGATCGGTGCCCCCGCGTCAGGCCACAGAATGCTGGCTTATGAAACGACCCCAAGACAACTCAAAAGGCAACACACCAGCATTTACATGCAACAGGAAGGATAAATAGGAATTTGTGGTGGTCATCTATCATTCTTTTCTCTCAAAAAAAAAAATAGTACCCATCAATACATCGACCATAGACGGAAATATGCTCTTCCACCTCTCCCTGATAAAAAGGAAATCAATCATATCTCTCTTTCCACCCACACTCACTCCCTCTGGCCGTGCCATTCCTGGCTTCTCCTTTTCCAGTGACAACTCAAGAGTTCAATTTTATTTTTTTTACAAACATAATAGCCATAATTTAATTATTTGATTGAAAAATACGCTTTTGACTGTCTAGAAATATAACCTGCCAGCTGTCGGGGTAGATTCCTTACCTTTTTTATTCAAATAATTTATTTATCGTTTGTTGGTTCGGCCTCTTGCTGGAATTAACAAGAAGTATTCCCTAAAAAGACAACAAGCTGCTAGGGACACAGCAAATGGTCATTCTTGGCTGTATATAAACTCATAATGTCATAAATATAGGGTTTTGAATGATACTAAATAAAGGAATGAACGAAGGGAGTTGCACTTAGCAAACAAAGACACATTAGATATTGTACTCTCTCCGGTCATAAATAATTGTCATTTTAGATATCAACACGATCTTCAAAACACAGCTTTGACTAGTAATTTCTATTATAATATATTTATAAAACCCAATAAAACTATAATATTATGAAAGTATTTTTCGAGACAAATCTACACATATGATTTTCGTATCTAATTTAAATATCTAAAACAATTTGACGGTCAAAGTTCCAAAAGTTTAACTACACTTATGTATAAAACCATAACTATTTGTGTGACCGGAGGGAGTACGTATTACTAGATATATAGTACGTTGGGGTGAGACTGTATCTAATAAGCAAATGCCTTCAGTTAAGCTAGCTGAAGGTATTAAGTACCACGTACATTCCATACGGAGAGCACCATGCACTAGCTAGTTTCCTAGCTACTCTCCTTGCTTGTGCCACTAGAGCAAGAGCTAGCTTAACTGGGAGATCATTGCAAGTCAATATGTTGACCGTAATGTACATGACGTACGGTCTAGCTGGACAGCACTAACTGCGCGCTGTTGATCGATCACTGTGTGAAGTGGAACTTCGAAGATCAGTTAGTCCATCGATCGGCCGACCTCGTATCCTCAGCGCCGTTCGGACATGATCTCGTTTCGTTCGATTTTTGTCCTGTACGCGCTACGGTGCTAGCATGTAAGCAGATGTTACGTATGTGTTACATTGTAAACTGCCGCGGCATATGTGCGTCAGTGTGCGTGGATCGGTCACACTTGCTCAAATGCGTATGTGACATTTATGCCATCGTAATTAGTTTCGTTGCAGGAGCAACGGCTGGATTGGTGAACCTGTTGATGAATGAATGGCTGGTCCGGGGCTTGGTCCTCTTGAGCTTAGCCGCGCATATTCTCCTCATCCTCTTCGCCGGGATCCGTCGGCATAAAGCCTCCGGTTGGCGGCGGAGCATCCTCTGGGTGGCGTCCCAGCTTACCGAGTGGGCCGCGAAGTCCTCCATCGGCAAACTGTTCCTCAGCGGCACGTCGCGCCAGCAGCAGCTCTTCGCGTTCTGGTTGCCGTTCCTGCTGACACACCTCGGTCGCCCGGACAACATCTGTGCCTACTCCTTCGAGGACAATGCTCTCTCGGGGCGCCAGTTGGCAGAAGCCTTCACGCAGGTCGTGGGAGCCGTCGGTGCCCTATACAAGCACATAATTATCAGCGGCGCCGGCGGGACCTTTATCGCGGCGTCCTCCATCATGTTCTGTGTCGGTATTAGCAAGTATGCGGAGAGGGTAGTGGCGCTATGGAAGGCCGACCTGGGCAGCATCCGGAGCTCAGGCAAGAAGCACAAGCTCTTCCTTCCTGGAGATCTGGAGCGGGATAATGAGCAAGCCCTGCTGGTTGCTCACCGCCTGTTCCATATCTGCAAGGGTGCCTTTGCTGATTATTCTTCGGTCGACGAGGATCCGGATCCCCTCAAGCCTCGTACCAGAAACGGGTGGCCTTATGGATGGGAGCAAATCTGCAAGGTGGTCGAGATGGAGCTCTCCATCATGTATGACATCTTGTACACCAAGGCAGCCGTGATCCACACCAGGTTTGGCTACGGCATCCGAGCCGCCTCGCCGCTCTTCACCGCCACCGCCTTCTTGCTGTTCTGGTTCTGCAGTAAAGATGGCCAGAGGAAGGCTGACGTCCATATCACTTACATCCTGCTCGTTGCCACCTTCCTCCTGGACATGGGATGGCTGCTCAGGGCATTAGTATCGGCCGGGACATACGCATTCTTGAAGGATAGGCCAGGGTCTTGGCTTCACCATCAACTTTTGTGCACTCGGAGATGGCATCGGCTCCGTCGTGTCGTCGTGTCTGACCTTGTCAAGAAGCCCAATAGCTGCAGAATGTGGTCGGGCAGAATCGGGCAGTACAACTTATTGCACGAGAGCACTCATGAGACGAGGACACTGTTGAAGAAGGTTGGATTGAAGGACCACCAATACCATTACTTGAGGGGCCTTGATATTCCACCGTGTGTCAGTAAGAAATTGTTCGAGCGGATATGGGAAAAACTGAAGATGGCATACGGTGTGCCGGCACCATCACCACCACCAAAACCGGCACCACCATTAAAACCTGTTGATGACGACGAAAGGAGGCGTAAGAAGTTAGACGACGCTCTGGACTTCCAACCTGAATTCCATGAGGACATCCTTGTCTTGCACATCGCCACGGACGTTTTCCTCTTTCGCAGCGGTCAAAATGCAGCATCGTGCACATATGTGGAGGCGATCAAGGCGCTGTCGAATTACATGGTGTTCCTCGTCGCTGTACGCTCCTACATGCTACCAGGCCTTAAGCTGAGCAGCAAGCACAAAGCAACCAGCGATGCTTTGCAGGGCATATGGCATGACGAGGAGGGTGAGAAGACATATAGCCCTTGTTCTAGAGCAAGAGAGGATCAGCTTGCAGGCATCCTGCAAAAAAAAGAGAGGGAAAACAGCCCCTCCTCGAAGTACAGGCCGGGCGACGACCAAGATAAAAGAAGTCTTCTTTACGATTCAAGTATTATTCTCTCAGATGGAACTCGGTATGCCGAGGTGCTCCTAGGACTACTGCCAACAAATGAGGATCTGTTCACAATTTTCTCGAATGTTGGGATTGGGAAAAAATCTCAGGAAAGACTTACTAGTTTGATTCCGGGATTGCGGAAATACGAAAAAGGATCGAATATGCTGAACATCATCTTCGACGCGTGGGTGCGTATGCTCATCTATGACTATGTGTCCATCCGATGCAGCAGGGAATCCCATGCCATGCAAGCAGCTCAGCCGTGGCGGTGAGCTCACAACCATCGTGTGGATTATGGCAGAACACGCTGGCGTATTGGGCATCGACGAGTGTACCGGACGCAGAACTGACACGGATCAATGCTCAGTGATGTAGATCATTTGTCATACGAAAATATCGTATCTCCTCTTCTACTTCTCTGTTAGGATGCCTCTCATCTCTTCTGTCAGTTCTCGTGTAACTCGTCTTTGCTCTGCAGTTTGGGATTTGCTGTTCTGCTAGGATTGGAGTCCTCGTGTCAGGACAAGTCCTCTCTATATGAGGAGGCTATACGTGTATGTTTTGTTTAAGCTCTTAAGCAATAAATAAATGTTGTGCATTGAGTAGTCGTCGTGGTACAAACCGACTAGTCGGTCAGATCAATCACAAATAGCAGATGACACTACTACAGAAAGATCTATATAAGACACTACATCACAGACGATTTTCAAAAACTATTTGTATTAGCGTTAGTCACAGACGGTTTTGCACCATAACCGTTAGAATCTACATGATGTGCTAAGAACCGTCTCTGATAAGCCAACATCATAGACGGTTCTAGCTATGAACCGTCTATGATATATCACAGACGGTTCTTAGATAGAACCGTCTATGATGTTGACTTATTACAGACGGTTCTCCAATATAACCGTCTGTGATATCACTCCCTTAGTATAAATAGGTCAATCCTCACACAGATCGTTCAGTTAAACATAACACTCTCCGACGAATAAAATCCTAGCCGACGCTTCGTCTCCCGCTGCGGCGCCTCCCCTCGGCCTCGCCAACGCACTACTACAGAATACATCATCTCAGACGGTTCAAAATCGTTTTCTCCTACGGTTTTATGAACCGTCACTAACAATGTGTCAGTGATGTAAGGGCACATCATAGATGGTTTTTGAACCGTCTGTGAAAATTCTCATCACAGACGGTTCTACATTATAACAGTTCTCATCACAGATGTGATACATAAACATCACAGACGGTTTATGAATAGACTCAAGTATTATTCTATCACATGGAACTCGATATTATTCTATCAGATGGAACTCGATAGGCTGAGGTGCTGCTAGGAAATGTTGGTCCGTACGACACGATTCTCGGGGAAAAATCTCGGGCCAGACTTGCGAGGTTGATTCCGGATTTGGGGGAACCCAAACTGCTGGACCCCATCTTTGACGCGTGGGTGCGTATGCTCATCTATGTGTCCACCCGATGCAGCAGGGATTCCCATGCCAAGCAGCTCAGCCGTGGCGGTGAGCTCACAACCATCGTGTGGATCCTAGCAGAACACGCTGGCGTACTTGGCATCGACGATGACACCAGCGACTAAACTGACAAGAATACGTACATGGTCAGTTATGTAGATCATTTGTCATACGAAAAATATCGTATCTTTGTCTGTTAGATGCATCTCATCTCCTCTGTCTGTACTCGTGTAACTCGTCTTCGCTCTGTAGTTTGGGATTGGCTGTTCTGCTAGGATTGGAGTCCTCGTGTCAGGACAAGTCCTCTAAATGTGGAGGCTATGCGTGTATGTTTTTTAAGCTCTTAAGCAATAACTAAACACTACGCCAAAACCTGCAATAGGTGACGGTCTATTTGTGGCGGTTTTTTTCGAACCGCCACAAAGATATTTATCAGTGGCGGTTCAATTTCATAAATGGCGGGAAAAATATCAGTGGGTAGAACCGCCACTGATAACAAATACATTATCAGTGGCGGTTGGAGGCTAGAACCGTCACTGATAACTAGGTTATCAGTGGCGGTGCTATCCTCCAACCGCCACTGATTTATTGGATTATCCGTGGCGGTTCTATCCTCGAACCGCCACTGATAATGAATTATCAGTGGCGGTTCGAGGATAGAACCGCCACGGATAATGTTATTAGTGGCGGTTCTAGTTAAAAACCGCCACGGATAATATTGCCTATAAATAGGTGGTCGATGCAAGACCTTGGTCTTCTTCCTCCCGAGAGCAAACCAAAACTTCTAAATTTGATTTCGTTTTCTCCAATTCTTGTGCTTGTACTTCCTCTAGTTGTTCCTTGGTGAGTTATTTTTTCTCCTCTCTTGATTTGTGTTAATCTTGTTGCAATTTAATTTTTAAACCAAGTTTAATTAGGGTTTATATGTAGATGAGATGAAAAGTTTAGATTTTGTTTATTTTTATTTAGGTACCATTTTGTAGTTGATGAATTTATTTCCTAGCTAGGTTCATTAGATGATGTTGTGTTCCTTTTATAGATGATGAATTATGATTAAGCATATATTTAATATTAATTGCATTTTAAGTTAATTTGATACATGATGAATTTATTATCTAACTCCTTTAGATGATAAGTAATTAGATTGGTTTTTTAATTACTATTAATTGGGTTCTATTAGTGTACGGACATGTACATCTTGCATATATATGAATTTATTATCTAGCTCCTTTAGATGATAAGTTATTAGATTAGTTTTTTAATTACTATTAATTTGGTTCCATTAGTGTACGAACATATACATCTTGCATATAATAAATTTATTTAATTAAGATTATTGGGTATTAATATAAATGAAATTTTAGTTAATTTGGTAGGTGGGTGCTCATCATTTTTAGATGATGAATTTATTATCTAGCTTCTTTACTGGAAAAGTATTGATTAGTTTTTAATTACTATTAATTTGGTTCCATTAGTGTGGACATATATTAAATTTATTTAATTAAGATTATTGGATATTGATATACATGAAATTTAAGCTAATTTGGTAGGTGGATGCTCATCATTTTAGATGATGAATTTATTATCTAGCTCATTTAGATGATAAGTAATTAGATTAGTTTTTAATCAATTTTTATATGTTAATTAATTTTAGATGGATAGGAGATGGATGTACAATGCGAACTGCTATTACTGTAGAGATTACATCGACGGGTATCCGCTTTTCTAAGAGCACGAGGAGAACAAATTGCATAAGAAGGCGGAGTACATACATTGTCCATGCATTGATTGCAAGAATGAGAAAATGTTTTGGACAAAGAGCACATCCACTTGCACTTGATTCAAGAGGTTTTGTACTTGGCTATACACGTTGGACAAGTCACGGTGAAGAGGAAAACATACATGAAGGTGATAACGTATTGGATGATGGAGAAGGCATTATGGCGGTGACATCGATTATGGATCCGATGAGGATAGGTTGGACATTGATGGCGATAATAATCTTGCTCGGATGTTGCGCGATGCGAGAGGGAACTACACTAGTCGAGAGAGTTTAATCAATTCAAGGGTTTGTTGGACGACTCGGACACACCTTTGTTCCCGGGTTGCAAGGAGGAATACACAAAGTTGCACACCGTGCTTTCACTTCTAAAATTGAAGGCAAGCAATGGTTGGTCCGATAAAAGTTTCACGGCGCTATTACATCTCTTAGCGGACATGCTTCCGGATGGAAACGTATTGCCGATAACCACTTATTTAGCTAAGAAGGTTGTATGTCCATTGGGATTGGAAGTAGAAAGAATACATGCATGTCCAAACGATTGTATACTCTATCGCAAAGAGTATGAGACATGCATGTATGTCCGTGTGCAAATCATCGCGATACAAGCGTAAAGACCATGACAATGAGGGCACCGTGGTGAAGAAAGGAGCTCCGCTAAAGTGGTGTGGTATTTACCGTAATACCTCGGTTGAAGCGTTTATTTGGAAACAAAAGCATGCCCAATCGATGCGATGGCACTCGTAAGAGCGTAAAAGGATGGAAAGTCGAGACACCTCACGATTACGCGGTGGAGAACCATCGATAGGCTCTTTAGGATGGACTTGGGAATGAACCGAGGAATGTAAGGTTTGGGTTGAGTACGGATGGAATGAATCCTTTCGGTAACATGAGTAGTATTCATAGCACTTGGCACGTGACTCTCAGATCTACAACCTTCCTCCTTGGTTGTGTATGAAACGAAAGTACATTATGATGTCATTGCTTATCCAAGGGCCGAGACAACTGGCAATGATATTGATGTATACCTACAACCATTGGTGGAAGATCTTGTGATCTTGTGGAACGAAGGTGTGCGGTATGGGATGAGTACAAGCGAGTACTTCACCCTACGCGCATTGTTGTTTTGCACCATCAATGATTTCCCGCCTTGGTAACCTATCCGGTCGTCTTGTAAAGGGGCCAAAGCATGCCCCATTGCATGGATGAAACTGCAAGTGTGTGGCTCAATAACTCAAGGAAAACTGTGTACATGCATCACCGCAGGTTCCTTCGCAGGAATCACCCCTACCGCAATATGAAGAAACAATTCGACGGGACAAAAGAGGATGGTATAGCTCCAAGGCCTCCTCGTGGGGAAGAGGTATATGATATGGTTAAGGATATTAATGTTGTACTTGGAAAGGGAGAGAGTAATAATAAATCGAGGTCTCGTACTGAGAAGATCACATGGAAGAAGAGATCGATATTTTGGAACTTGCCCTATTGGAAGGACTTAGAAGTTCGACATCTGCATAGGCGTCATGCATGTAGAGAAAAATGTATGTGATGACTTGATTGGTATTTTCTTTGAATATTCCTAGCAAAACTAAGGACTGATCAAGGCACGAAGGGACTGGAAGATATGAAAATCGAGTGAGCTACATCCTCGAGACAACGGAAAGGCCGACTTTACCTTCCCCACTTGCTACACTCTATCCAAGAAAGAGAGAACAGACCTCTGCAAATGCTTGCATGGTGTGAAAGTTCCATCCGGCTACTCCGCAAGCATCAAGAAACCGTGTCCATGAAAGATTTGAAGTTAAGCGGCATGAAGTCTCATGATTGTCATGTGATGATGACACAAATGCTTCCTATTGCAATTAGAGGTATTTTGCACGAAAAGGTCAGAAGCAATCATGAGGTTGTGTTTCTTCTTCAACACGATTTCACGAAGGTCATCGATCCCATCGGACTTTCGAACTACGAATGATGTGGTGAAGACACTATGCCACTAGAGATGTATTTCCCTCCATCATTTTTCGATATAATGGTTCATCTCATTGTTCACCTTGTGAATGAGATAAATGTATGTGGCCCGTATTCTCGCATCGGATGTACCCGTTCGAAAGGTACATGGGTATCTGAAGAAGTATGTACGCAATCGATCTCGTACGGAGGGTTGCATTGTGGAAGGTTATGCAACCGAGGAGGTTATCGAGTTTTGCGTGGATTACATGGAGGGGTGGAACCGGTAGGAGTGCACGTATCTCGCCATGAGGGTAGGCTAGCTGGAAAAGGACGATTGGAAGGAAATCAACAAATTCTTACGATCATGGATTGTTCGAAAAAGCTCATTTCACGATCTTGCTTGATCGGTTGAGGTGTCCTCGTACATGGACATGCACAAGGATAAGCTACGAGAGGAAAATCATGGACGATCGAGGCTTGGGTAACAAAAAGCATAACCGTTTGTTCAATCATTGGTTCAAAGAGCATGTATTTGGGAAAGAAACGAGTGTTATGTTGAGGTGGTTGGCAAAGGGCCATCGGTACAATCTTGACATGGCAAGGATCGACATAAATGGATATACCTTTTACACGAGATCTCGGGATAGCAAAGCACTTACCAAAATAGTGGTGTCGCATAGATGCCTATGACAACACAGTGAGAAGAAGACTAGCTTCTATGGGTTCATAGAAGAGATTTGGGAGCTCGACTATTGTATTTTTAAGATCCCGATGTTTGGTGTCGTTGGGTACAACTCCCAAAGGGTGTCAAGGTGGACAAATACGGCTTCACTACTTTGGACATCGAACATGTCGGACACAGAGAGCGAACCATTCGTACTTGCGAAGCAAGTAGCACAAGTCTTCTATGTAATCGATCGACGGATAAGAAGCGGCATGTAGTTCTTGAGGAAAAGAAGGATCGTCGGAGTTGAGAATGTCGTGGATGAGGATGAGTACAACCGGTTTGACGAGTTGCCTCCTTTCGTAGATGGCAACATCGGGCTCGAGGAAGAAACCACTCAAGAAACTACCTATCATCGCGACGATCATGAAGAAGGGCAAATTGTGAAAGAAAATAATTAGCTATATACGAGTAATGGCAATGTGATGTAAACAATATGCATTTGTATGGAGTAATGGAAATATGGTGTTATGCATTTGTGTGGAGTAATGGAAATGTGGGTCATTAATATATTACTATATTAGGATTATATAGGGTAATTACTATATTCGATTACACAAGTTTTAATGGTTTCTCCTCGGTATGAATTAAAACCAAATATATTGTACATAGTACATAAGGCATTTATGATATTAGAACATATTTAGAAATAATATTCTATTCTGGTATACATCCTAGAAGATATGAAAATAAGCAGTAGAGATTATATAGGGTATATTACTATATTAGAAATATATATGGTCATTATACGTGGCGGTTGGTGTATAGAACCGCCACAGATACATTATCGATGGCGGTTCGTATAAAGAACCGCCACGGATTATATATATATCGATGGCGGTTCTTGTGAAGAACCGCCAGAGATAGTGTGACTGTGGCGGTTCGTATAAAGAACCGCCACAGATAATATATGTCGATGGCGGTTCTTGTGAAGAACCGCCACAGATAGTAATATCGATGGCGGTTCGTATAAAGAACCGCCACGATAATTATATATCATGGCGGTTCTTTTGAAGAACCGCCACAGATAAAGTATCGATGGCGGTTCTTGTTAAGAACCGCCACGATAAGGCCCCACATATAAAAGTCGTCTGATCATTCTTCTTCTCACCGTTGTTCTAACCCTAAACTCCCGCCGCTTCACTCTTCGCCCGAGCCCGACGCGCGCACGGTCTTCGCCCCGACGCCGTCGACGCCGCGCGCCGCGCCGACGCCGTCCGACGCCGTGCCGCTCCCGACGCCTCGACACCCGACGCCGCGCGCGCTCCTCCTCCACCGACGCGCCCGACGCCGCCGACGCGCCCGCGCCTCGAGCAACGACGCCCGACCGCACGACGCGCGCATTCCTAGGTATGTTCTACCTTCATTCGGATGGCTCTGTTCTTAGCTTCGATTGTTCGATCGATAAAATGTTGCTTTGCTTGTTATTGCATCAAGATATTATGGTAATATAAACCAACGAAATAGGTTAACTTTTTCATCGCTAGTCTACTACTCATTCCATCATCTTTGTCTTTGAGTTTGGTGGTCAAAAGATTGCCCAACCGATAGCCTACTTGGTCCTATTGTTTAGTAGATAGGTAGTACTCGTGATTCTCTTCTTGTGGGTTTTGTGGGCCTTGGCCATCTAAAGTGCGATCTAAGTTCCCCTCCAGTGCGGGGTAAAGGCGCATACGTGAGTTGAGCGAGGAAAGGATCAAGGGTGCGTAGTATGCTTCTTACCCGCTTTATCCGCTAGGTCTAGGATTGGTTTTGTTAACTAGAGATCTTTTCTGAGCGTTTACACCTTTTCCATTTAGTGCTTGGAAAGTTGCGAGGCGTTTGACAATCCAAAATTCATTGTCAAATCTTGCCATGCAGCTGTAAGAATGGGTAAAGGCTACACTAGACAAACTGGTTTGGATCTTTTCCCCTTTGCTAGCTGAAAAGTTTCACATTGCTTAACAAAATTCTCTACTCCCTATTTCATTCTTATTCATAAAACAATTCCTTTAGTCTTTGGTTGGTTATCCGCATTGCGAATGCCCTCCAATGGTACTTCAATGGAAAGCCACAATTAGTTTAGTTTGTAACGCAGAGTTCTTTCCAATCCAAATTTTTCCTTGCTTGCGGATCAAACCTTGATGCAATTCAAACCCACTGCTGTCAGGGCTATGAACGTCCAACTATGCTAGTTGTTGTGCTACATTGTCGGTGGCATCAGAATTCACTACCTCTTGAATACACAGAGGTTGCATCCCTGATAAAGCCTGCAAATTCATGAGTTGTCCAGCCCATGACAATGCTTTGGCAACCACATTCTCCTTACCCTTCTTGTAGACAATTCGGTACTTCAGGCCCATCAATTGAATGCCCAATTCTTGATTACTTTTATTTCTAGTTCTCGAGTTAAACTTCCGCACTTAACCCATCGGATCGCCAAATTCTAATGGTTCCATACTTTACCTCTTTGATTCGACATCCAAGGTCGATATGGAGGAGCAATCCACCCCGAGCCCGAGCCCTAGCCCTACCGGGTTCCTCAACCTCCACCCAACCACCGGTGTTGCGCCGATCGACATACTGTGGCAAGACCTCGTGGCCGAGGAAGAAATAAGAAGCCCAAGGCCGGTATACCATCTCGGAGGTCTCGAAGTGGGGCCCTAGTGCACCGCCAAAGTTCGTAGCAAAATGCAGAACAACTGCGGGTATATCGCAAGGGAGAGAGTGCCAATCACCTTTTGGATTGGCACAAAGTGCCCGATACCATCAAACGGATCTATGGATGAGTGAAACAAACCTTGAATTCCTCAAGAAGATGAACACGCGTGCGTCGGGATGCGTTGATGACCATGGATGCGGCATGGAGGAACTTCAAGGCCAGGCTGAATACTACTTATGTAAAGAAAAACCGATCGGCCATCGGGGACTACCCAAACTTAGAACCATATTGGGATGATTTCGTGTCGATGAAGCAAAGTGAAGCAGCAAAGAAGTCCAGCGAGGACCACATAAACATCGGAAGAAGGAACATCCATCCACACAGACTTGGTACGGGTGGGTACGCTGGTAAAATCCCTCAATGGGAGAGGCAGGAAGCAGAATCACTACAGTCGAGTGGTACAAGTCAATTGGCGGACTACGGACGAGTCAAGCACTACGTGCTAGCGAGGGCAAGTGTCACGTCTGGTGGGGCTTATCCTTCGTAAATAGCGACGACGAAGCAATGTCACAAAGGGTCCGGGAGTCAGACGTCGAGTCTTCCCAAGGAACATTCCAACCGGATAGGGAGAACGGCGAACTAACACGTGCCACGGGAAACAAGGAGCATCTGGACGAACAAGAGGTGTCGGGGTTAAGGTTCCGTGGAAGACAGGATTCCCAGAGCACCTTCACACTTACAAGAGTCGAAAGAGAGCTAGAGAAGCGTTTGCCGAAATAGAAATGATGAAGGAAAAGATGCTTCGAGAATTACAAGGCACAATTGAACAACAAGTACAACGACAAGTACAACAAGCCATGAGCTACCACAAGGCGAGAACATTATTACGACCAGACCCTCCGAATCGTCGCAGCGATTGCGCATCCACCCCAATTGTAGAACAGACATGGGTCATTATCCCGTGGACGACATACATGACCCCACACCGTGCGGCTCACTTTGCCCGTCATGAACATATTCATTCAGCTGGTATGCATAGCGTACCCATGCCAAGAAGGAGGTGTATTGCACAACTCTGCGATAAGCGCCGGATATGCAAAGGTTCGGTGGACACGGTTAATCCCGATTCGCCAACCTCGGGCTAGAAATGCCCCGAACAGCGAGGTTACAACTCTAGGAAGTGCCGTCCACACATTCATCGATGGCGCAAACGTGACATCACCTTGGACCATCATGAAGTGCTGTTCCTCCCGAGGTGAACACGCCGCCCCTCCCGAGGTGAACTCGCCACCTCTCTGCGCAGTGAACCCGGCCTCTCCTCTGATGAACTGCGGCCTCTCCTACTGATAAACCTCGCACGATCGTCACCAACACATCAACAGTATGAAAGTTAGTGCGACAACTTGGCTTGACCGACTTAAAACCCTCCTCTCAAGGCATGGCGTAATAGACAAGCCATATCACGAGGTCAGCGGAAGCGAACGGAGTATGATGTTGTGTGCGAGAAAAGTAAGGGTAAAGCGGTCTCCAAAGGACAAGCTGTCAAGAAAGATCAAATACGAATTGGGAAGCCGTTTGTCACCCTTCAAGCTTCATAGTCTAACAAAGGCAGCTAAAGGCGATTACATGAATGGTATATGGAGCGATCGAACCACCATGTACTCCGAAGGTGATCACGCCATTTTCAGAGAGGAACATTTCCACCATGAGGGTGGCCGCTTCATGATAGAATTCAATGAGTTGCACAACATGTACTATCAAGATGCCCTCGACGTGTCTCTTATGAGATCTTTGGTCCGTAAGTGTCCAATATAAAAATCATTGTCTACATTCATGTAATACCGATAAATGTGATGTCTAAATCATTTGTTATGTAGATACGAGTTGATCGAACTAAAAAGAACCAAAGGGCCAGTGGCGTTCCTCGATCAGAAGCGGTTTGCCACCGAAATCAAAAGAGTACCAAAGGAGGTCGAGGACTACGATATAACGCTCTCATCAAACTCCAAGACAAGGAGTTCATACTTTTACCATACAATTTCAAGTAAGTGGCTCACTAGCTAGTTCAATTACTTGTTGATCTCGTTCTTTGCTCAGGTTAGGACTAATGACTACGGCATCATACATGTGTACGTAGTTTCCATGGATTCTCGTAGTAATTCATCCGGATAAAAGCAAGATCTTGATCTTGGACCCATGGGACAAAGATCCAAAAGACTACAAAGATATGACAAGTCTAGTGAATAGGGCCTTCAAAGCATATTGTAAAAGTGCTCAAGACACCGTCCTTTCCATAAATCACGACAATCCGTACTAAATTTCCGATGCGCACAAAAACAATTTGTCTATATCGCACTCGTAGTCAATAACTCCTTCAATGTCGTATAAGTTTATTCAATTTTTGCGATTGCCACAAGCACCGCCAGAACAAATTTATGTGGGTACTTCGTGTGCCAATACATGCGCGAAATCTTAGGCTCTACAATAGTAAACAATGACGTAGAGGTTTGTCACGCTAACATCACACATTGATTTGCACATCTCATTCTCTATATAAGCTCTTAAGACAAACTTTTTCTATCTATAGCGTTTGAAGTTGCCTATGGGAGGGTGGTTCCAAATGAAATCCAAGGCATTCAGGGACACTCGCCTACTTCATTATGAAGGAAGTACTCAACAAGAACGGCGAGTTTCATGACCAGATAATAACGATGAAGTCTTCCATACTCATCTACCACCTCCGAGGCCCCTACCAACATGATGAAGACTCGTGAGGCTTATAGTTCACAAAACTAGTTAATTTTTTAAATGCGGTGGTGTAAATTGATGTTTCATTGAATGTCAAGTTTAGTATTGGATGGCATGGCTTGCATATGTTCTAATTTTTGTCATTTCATTTAAGAAGTTGTGATTGATCTGCGCTTGTGTTGTTGCCCTTCTCCGTGTGTGTGTGTGTTGATGGGTGGTGTGTGTGCGTGCGTGCGTGCGCTCTAGACGAGGAGCTCTCCTCTATTGCTTTTCTCTGTGCCCTTTCATGATGGCTAGTAGAGCTTTTTATAGACGTGGGTGATGGATGAATACGGAAGAGCTCATTTCAAAACGCACCATTCTGAGAGTTTATTTGATTGCTTGATTTAGTTGCAAGTTTCCTTTTGCATCTTTACCTTCCATTCATAAGATATTTGATTACATGGTCCTTATATTTTTAGATGGTGTGTTTTACTCTAATGTATGATAGTAAATGCCATTAAAAATAGCTAAATGGAGATTATAGAAGGAAAAATAGTAAAAGTAGGATCAAAATTGTAGAATGATATGTATTTAGGAATAAAAATTGAAAAATAGAATGTCACATATTCAAAAATAGAGGAGTATAAACTAGCTAATGCATGTACAATATCCGGAGGATGCCACGGCATTCACATGGAATAAGACGGCAATGGATCGGCTAGATTTGTGATACAACAAAAGTGATCTATTTAGCTTTCCATAGTATGATATATAATGACTTCATTTACATACTCGAGAAATATTGATGCAAAGATGGTGGCTGGAGGAGAAGGGAGCAGTCCAATGGGAGGCATGCCCTACACCATCACCATGATCGAGCACCTCATGCATGAGACACTTTAATTGTACATTGTAATTGTGTATATTGTAATTGTGATATGCAAAATCTGTGATTGTAATTGTGATTGATGTATTATATGTAATTGTGATTGATGTATTATATTGTAGTTGTGTATATGCAAAATCTGTGATTGTTGTACATTATAATTGTGCATATGCAAAATTGCAATTGTGATTGATGTATTATATTGTAGTTGTGTATATGCGAAATCTGTGATTGTTGTACATTGTAACTGTGTGTATGCAAAATCTGTGATTGATGTATTATATGTTTCAGAGGGCATGGCTAGCAGCACCTGAGGCTAGCCCAAAATGCAGTTTTTTATTTTTTCGGTCAGGCACTATCTGTGGCGGTTGGTGGATAGAACCGCCACAGATAATATAGATCTGTGGCGGTTGATGTATAGAACCGCCACAGATAATATAGTTATCTGTGGCGGTTGGTGGGAAGAACCGCCACGAGATAATATTTTTATCTGTGGCGGTTGTAGGAAAGAACCGTCACAGATAGTGTAGTTATCTGTGGCGGTTGGTGGATAGAACCGCCACAGATAGTATTGTTATCTGTGGCGGTTGGTGGATAGAACCGCCACAGATAGTATTGTTATCTGTGGCGGTTAGTATGTAGAACCGTCACAGATAACACTTATCTGTGACGGTTAGAAAACCGCCACTGATAATCCTCGATTATCAGTGGCACTATATCTGTGACGGTTCAATAACCGCCACTGATGGCGGTTATGAACCATCACTGATGACGTTTTTTGGTGTAGTGAAATGTCGTGCATTGAGTAGTCGGCGTGGTACAAACCGACTAGTCGGTCAACACACAATCGATCAGTCACAGATATATAGCAGATGAGGACAAGAAGACAACAGATACATATGTGAGAGCGAAACGAGCACAAACTCTTAATGTTGACAACGAGGGGTTCTATACAGACAAAGGTTGGGAACAATGCAAGAGTATTTTGGTTAAGTTTTGCAGATACGGGAGTATTAGTGTTAAAGCTAATGAAGATGAATTATATTCCTTATTAGTCCATCGCTTTATCTTCATTTGATACTTTCATTCTGTATTTATTTGTTGAATATATTCTGTTATATATGCAATGTATGTATGGGATATTATTAGTATTTTTTTGCATCAAATGAACTTACTTTTGTCCTTTTCAGTGGCAAACCGGCCAATTCCGAGCAGTAATCAGATTATTACCGGCCACAAAACTGGTAACCGGTCCCATCTGCCGTGGGTTACGCAGGTTCGGTATTTGTTTCATTTCACGTTTTTAATCATTGGTTCCATCAAAATCGTGCAGCTGTGGAGGCCTTATTTGCTTGATTGCACGCCAAAGTAGATATGTCCACTACTATAGAACAGGCAATCCTTACTGGCATATCACTCCCGATTGGACTAGAGTCGGCAATGATAATATATCACTGTTGGTTCAAAAGTCTGGTCGGGGTGAGAACTTATCACTGTCGGTTCGTAAAACTAACCTGTAGTAATTCTGTTTGTGTTTTTTATATATGTGATGATTAATTTGACAACAATATAATATATGTGTGACGATTTATGGACAACAATATTTGTTGTGTAATAAGGTACTGTGAGGGTTTGTTTTATTTATGATAGGAGTGTAGCGCAGCAACAGGAAGTGCAACGTAGGGACGCGAGTTGCACGTTGCAGCGTAGCCCGAGAGCAGCGCACGCGAAGGTCGCAAAGGTGCAAGTGCAGCACGTGAGGTCACAGACGTGCAGGTGGCACGCGAGATCGTAGGTGCAGGAGGCGCAGCACGCGAAGGACGCAGGTGCAATGAGACGGGACGCGATGGACGCAGGTGCAATGAGTCTACGCACACGGATGACGCAGTATAGCAGCCAGCGGGTCGTGTAGGCGAGTGAGTTATGCGAGTTCGGCAGGTGGGCCGTACGTATGCATGTGTGAGTTTTGGGTTGTTTGTGCATTTATTGGGCTATGTGTAATTAGGCCAGATGGATATACATGCATGTAGATTAGTAGGGATAAAGAGTTTACGGTTAGGTTTGAGTATAAAACAGAGAAAACGCGTGTGGCGTGTGGAAAAAGAAATCATAGCAGGAGCTCCGATGGTGCAAGACTAAAAGGAACGTACGCGTGGAGGCGGTCCAAGACATCACAGCGTGGAGGCAGCCGAGGACACGGCGCGCAGGCAACAACAGGTTCCTTCGTGCCTGTGTGTTTGCACACCATAGCAAGCCGCAGGAGCATGCCGTCCAGGTGCAAGGCGCAGTAAAAGAAGTGACAGCTCCAAGTGAGAGCAAGAGAGAAAAGAGGGAAGAGAGAAGAAAGAGAGAAAGGGATTGAAAAATTTGAGAAATTTTTTTTCAACCACTAAACGCTACTACATGGAAACATAGGTACTGACGCCCGACACTTCGCCACACCCAGCTCCCACGTCCGGCTTTGCCGTGACCACTCAACCACTAAACGCTATTACGTACACTGGCCTGCCAAGTACATTTGCATGATTCGGACCACATGCAATCAATGCTGGTAAATAGGGAAACAAGCACAAGAGCAGCATGGTTTAGTCCAACGTCAACCAGCTCGAAGACGGCGACAGCACAACAACAATAACAGGACAACCCAAAAGAAGCGCGCACACATTTTGGGGCACATGCCTTCAATTAGTTAAGCTAGCTGAAGGTGTTAAGTACCACATACGTACATTCCATAGGAGATCACCATGCTCTAGCTTGTTTCCTAATCTCCTTAATAGCTTGTGCTACTAGAGCAAGAGCTTAAGTGGGAGATCATTTCAAGTCGATATGTTGACCGTACCGTACACGCGCACCATGCACGTACGTACGGTCTAGCTAGATATATAGCACTAACTGCGAGCTAGCTGTTGATCGATCACTGTGTGAAGTGGAACTTCGAAGATCAGTTAGTCCATCGATCGGCCGACCTGCGCGCGGGTATGTAAGTATCCTCAGTGCCGTTCGGACATTATCTCGTTTCGTCCAATTTTTGTCCCGTAGCATGTAAGCAGATGTTACGTACGTATTACATTGTAAATCAGTGTAACATTCCGAAAAATGCAATAATATAAAAATTCATATTTTGAATTTGAATATATTTATTTCTGATTTTTCTTGACATGATTGAAATTTATTTGGATTTTCCCTGGATTTTTGTATTGAATGAAAAATCAAACAACTAGAATTAAAGAATGGATAATGGTAACAAGATAAAATAGTAAAAGTAAAAATTTGGAAAAATTACCATGGAACCCTAACCAGGCTGGTAAGTCAGTAAAATCAACATGTAAAATTTTATGCACAGAAAAATGGGTAAATAAAATTTATGACACCTCTTTTGACTAGAAACAATACAAGTCAGTATTAATGTAAAATATTCTAAAGTTATCTGAATCCATAAAAATTACCATAGTACCCTCAGAGCAGTGTTTACATCTGGTAAAAATATCAGGAAATTATCATGTCAGCAAAGACTTCTAAAAATTTAAAAACAGAGACCATCAAAAACTAGAAAACTTCATGTCAGAATTTTTATAAAATATTAACTTGATATTTTGACTTGATATTTTTATGGAGATATCCTTAAGACAAAATGAATCCCTATGAAAAGTTTGGAAAATAATTAATATGATTTACACCCATAAATAAATAAAATACCGAAATGTAAAACCTGTCCAAGCCCACAGTGTCAGAATTTCTAAAATTCAACCATGCGGTATTTTAACATCAAATTTTTACTGAAGTGGTAAAACTGCCAGAGGATGGCGGTCAAAAAGTTTCGCAATTATTAAATTTGATCTGATGGCCATTTTAATGCCCACATGGAGCTGTCCAAAGCTGAGCTTATCTCTTATTTCACTCTCTCCCTCTGACATGCGGGCCCGGGCACTGCAGTGACTTGGCGAGCTGGCAAGCGGCGTGGACTTTTCCTCTCGCTGCCCGGTGGGGCCGGACCCACTTGTCAGCCTCCCCCTTCGCCCTCTTTTTCCCTTTCCCCTCTCGCCCGAGACCAGCTCGACGTCTCCCGAGCCTTCGCCGGCTTCCCTCCGCGTCTCAGCGCAAAACCCGCCGAGCCCACGTCGTGCGTCGCCACGGCTCGTCCTCAGCCTACCCACGCCACACCTCGCCCATGCTCTGCTGCCTCGCGCCGGAAAGATCTCGCGCCACCTCGCCGAGCGGTCGAACCGCGCAGCCACTTGCCTCCTCTCCGATTCAAACACTGGAGCCACTGCTTTTGTAGGCTATAAATACCGTGATAGCGTCGCACCGAGACTCCCATTTCTTCATCCGTTCTTTGAGCCGAACACCAGAGCCAGTCGCCCATCTCTTCGCCATTTTCGCCGGAGCCAGAGAAAAGGGGGAAACGGTAGAGTAAGCCCAACAGGCTTTGATCTTTAAAATCAGTTGTGCCCAGAGCTTCGCCATGATCCATAGATTACTGATCAATCTTGCTTTTGCCCTTGTTTTACCCTCAGCCTGTCCTCGCCGCCGTTCTTCTTCCTCGCGGCCGGCGATCGTGGGCAGCCATCTCCGGTGTTTCTTCAGCCACGATAGCAGGTGAAATGAGACCCTTAGGTTACACTGAAGCTCTAGGAGCTTTTGCCCGGTGGAAAGATAGCCGGCGGCGAGCCGTAGCTTGCTCGGCCGTAGCGCCGCCGCCCCTCTACGGTGGCGACCTATTTTTCGGCCACTTCCCGGCGAATGGGTAGCGTCCCTAGGACCTCCTTGTCACGCTGGTGCTGGTGGTCCTACCCATTCCTCCGCGCCGGACTTAGTTCGCCGGCGGCGAGCCTTAGACCAAAATGCCCTGTTTCGAGTCACTGGCCGGTGGGTCCAGGTTGTCAGTGGCGCGGTCTCATTGAGTCGACTCGGTCACTGACGAGCGGGACCCAACGGTCGATCTCCGGCCGGTGCTACTGCGCTTCGCTCGCTTCGCACACGACACACGGGCCACTTGTCGATCGACCGCCAAGTTCAAATCACCGCGCGCCAAAAACCAGAAGCCGCTTTCCAACTGCGAAAGCGTATTTTGAATTTCCAGTTTGAATTTCAAAAACCGAACCACTTCAAATATCCATAACTTTTGAATCATCTGGCCAAAAATAGTGAAACAAATTTATAAATTCATGAAAAATTCCGTAGATTCATAATATGCAAAAATATTTTGAAAAACAGTAATAGATAAATTTGAAATTCAAATTTGAATGAAAGGGCTAAAAACATGCTTCATATAAAATTTCTGTGAACTAACTTAAAAATGAATGGAACCAATTTTAGTGAAATAATCATGTTTCCAGAAGTTCAAATATATAAAAATATTTAAATTTCATTATTTTTTGAAATACTTTCTATTAAAGATTGTTTTCAATACACTAGAAATTCAAATATACATAATTGGAATAAAAGAAATATGGAATAAGTAAAATTTAGTTTCTAAATATTAGCATGGCAGTAGAATACCTGAGTTTGCCAAAACATTTAATAAATGAACTTGATTTGAATTAACTTGAAAAGAATGAAATAGCTTAAAGATAAAATGTGTATATGTATATGGATAGAAAGTTGAATATGTTAGAATATGGGTCAAATGAATTCAAATAAGCACCAAACCAATTTTATTATACCTCTGTCATTGCAAGGATCTTAGATGTAAAATAATATTTAAAGTTTACTACATAAAACCGTAAATGATTAATAGTCAACATGTAAATACTTGCATAATTGGAATAGTTGTAACTTTCACAAATAAACTCAGAATTTGATGAAACCAAATCCTATAGCCCTAAAAAATAGTTCCCTTGCTGTTTAGAAAAAAATACCTTATGTTTGTGCAAAGATGAAATAATATAATGTTAAACCCTAATGGATTCTTATAGGAAAACACTTCGGATAGAAGCCAAATATCACGGTACTAATTTTAAAATGTTATTAGAGTCATAACCTGTCAATGCCTGAAAAATGAGTAGATTATCCTAGACGGTGTAGTCGCAAACTTGTATCAAAAACTGAACCCTTAGCGAGTAGTAAATTGAACCATCAAGCTTTTTCATCGATCCGTAGAACCTCTCGTCTAAATGCAAAAACTATGGAAATCAGTTTAGAAATGATATTTAGGATATGGTCTATCATATTCTAGAAAAATATTTTATTTACCGCTTACGTTTCAATTAAATCTTGCTAGCTGAATACCCCCTAAAAAGTATGCTTGTCGTAACCTTTAATGTCACATAAGCATTTTCAACTAAGAAAATAATGTCTCGTCTAAACACTAAAATATATGAAATCAGTCTAGATAAGTTATTCAAAGTATATGTTATCCAGTTCCGAAGAAATAATCTGTTTTCGTCATGTTTTGCATATAAACTTTAATAGTCGAATAACCCTAAGTGTTATGCTTTATGAACTTCATAATAAGGTTAAGTGAACCTTGTAATAAAGAAATTATAACCAATATATTTGTATCACCAGAACTTTCTTAAAAACCATAAATTAATCTAGTAACCTAGATTAATAGATCCAACTTATTCGAAAACCCTTCTTATGCAAAGTCGCTTAAGATTAAGTGCCATTTGCATAACCCTAACTTTAGTTAGTATTTTAATTCTTTTAATCCAAATAATTTTAGCATCTATAATTCAAAATCATAAATACTAGAACTTATGATTTTGTCCTCTTGAATTCGTAATTCAAGAATAGATAATCTATAAAAGAAACCCTGTTTTGTTTGTCATGAAGCCATTAAGTTTAAGAATAATGAAATTACTTAAAGAATTCAGCTCTAAAGCATTCCTGTTTTCAGCAATGAATCTTTATTTGATTTTCTGTTTGTCTTCTTTTTGCCCTTATTGAAGTTTCTTATTTTCTATATTTTCCGATCAATCGACGTGTAGAATCCGACGTCCCTTGCCTCCGTTAGCCGTGATCGCGTCTTCGTCGTAAGCGATATAGAAGCAAGGCAAGCACCTCCTTTGACCATCTTGATCCCAGTGTTTAATTTGCATTGTATTTATTAAAATGTTTCATGCATATGTTTACTTTCAGTAAATTCGCTATTTTGAGGTAAAGGTAGTTATACCTGTTGTCTCATGAAACTTCCTTGATAACTATGGATATGTGTACCTTGATAACCATAGATTGAGCTTAGACAATTACTTAATGTCATTGTGGGTATATGCGATTACTTCTATCCATGCTTAGCCATGCTTTTAGAACAAATGAGAATGATGATCAGATCAAAAAAAATTTCTTAAGAAATGGAAAATGTTGGAAATAAAGCTGTTGGTTATGGGTATTTTGATTAAAAACCCAAAATAAAACTATGGTTTTGATGCGGGCGATTATTGGCAATAGCCGGAGGTGCAGAGGGATTTGCACGTAGTGTAGGGTGGAGTATATCGCCCGTGTCGGATTAAGGACCGAGCAATGGGACGCTATAGATCCAAGAATTTCGTACAACCACGAGGGCTTGTATGGGCGGGTCTTAGCCTATTAAGTTGTTTAGGTGTGGCTTTGCATCTAAGGAAGGCAGGAGTTATGCTCAGGCATTCCGGTTTGGTCTGTCTGTAGGGGGTTTACTTACCAATGCAACGGTGTACGCCTTGCCGTGAACAGAAACGTGGTGTGGGGTGTGATGTGAAAGGATCCACGTTTTGGGTGAGTGTTTCTGTTTCCATGGCGAGGGTCAAACGTCCCGGGCTGGTTCAAAGCCACATCTAGATAATGTAACGGCTCTGTATGATCTCCTTGCCGACACACCAAAGGAAGTGTGTTAATTGATCTGGCAAAAGAGGTTGATCATTCCTTGTGGGTAAAGTTGTACACCTTTGCATAGTGTAAATCTAATTAATTAGCCGTGTCCACGGTCAAGGACACTTGGTGAAGTCATTCCAATGTTAGAATGCTTTTGTATTTCCAAAAATTGGGTTTTGGTTTGGAACCTGTTTAGCAGCTTTTGCTTTATGTCAAAGGATCGACATTGTTGGATTTCATTTCTGGATTATTCGATATTCACGATGGGTTGTGAATATTACTTATGCTTTACTTATTTCATATCAGTCAATTATGCTTTTACAAATTCCGTTTGCAAATAACTTGTTTTACAATGTCAATTCTGTTTTATGCAAATTAACTGTAGTAGCCTCCTTTGAAATGACCTGCATATATTATAGGCTTTGCTCAAGTCTTGCGGAGTACGAAAGTACTCACCCTTGCTTATATGTTGTTTTTAGGTGGATATATTAGCGAAGCTTCGAGGTTCCTTTTCGTCGCAGGTTGCGGGATTTTCTTCATCGAATCTTTCTAGGGATTATGCCTTGTCAGTTGTCTGTTGGTTTTGGATAGGCACACTACAAGACTTTGCTTCTTTTATTGCTATATCTCTGAGTTGTAAAGCTTTATTTGCATAATAGCTTCCGCTTAATAATATTCGTTGTATGGTTGTGATTCCAATTGTTGTAAACATGTAAGTGCTAGCTACTGATCCAGAGAATAGCACAGTAATCACATAGAGGTTCCTGTCCATCAGAACGGGGTCTCACAGTGAGTGTGCGTGGATCGATCAGACTTGCTCGAATGCGTATGTGACATTTATGCCGTCGTAATTAATTTCGTTGCAGGAGCAATGGCTGGATTGCAGAACCTGGTGAATGAATGGCTGGTCCGGGGCTTGGTCCTCTTGAGCTTAGCCGCGCATATTCTCCTCATCCCCTTCGCCGGGATCCGTCGGCGTAAAGCCTCCGGTTTGCGGAGGGCCATCCTCTGGCTGGCGTACCAGCTTGCCGACTGGGTCGCGACATTCTCCATCGGCAAACTGTTCCTCGGCAGCACGTCGCGCGAGCAGCAGCTCGTCGCGTTCTGGTTGCCGTTCCTCCTGATACACCTCGGTCGCCCGGACAATATCAATGCCTACTCCTTGGAGGACAATAAGCTCTCGGCGCGCCAGGTGGTAGAAGCCATCACGCAGGTCGTGGGAGCCGGCTATGTCCTATACAACCACATAATTATCGGCGGCGGCGGCGGGACCTTTCTGGCGGCGTCCGTCGTCATGTTCTTGGTCGGTATTATCAAGTACTTGGAGAGGGTATGGGCGCTATGGGTAGCCGACTTGGGCAGCATCCGGAGCTCAGACGAGACTCGTGCGCGTTCCCCTCCTAGAGTGGGGCGGGAGCCGCGGGATAGTGAGCAAGCCCTGCTGGTTGCTCACGACCTGTTCCATATCACCGAGGGTGCCTTTGCTGATTATTCTTCGGTCGCCGAGGATCCACTTAATCCTCGTACCAGAGAAAACAGGTGGCGTTATGGATGGGAGAAGATGTGCAAGGTGGTCGAGATGGAGCTCTCCATCATGTATGACATCTTGTACACCAAGGCAAAAATGATCCACACCTGGCATGGCTACGTCATCCGAGCCGCTTGGCCGTTCTTCACCCTCACCGCTTCTTTGCTGTTCTGGTTCAGCAGTAAAGATGGCCTGAGGAGGGCTGACATCTATATCACTTACACCCTGCTCGCTGCCACCTTCCTCCTGGACGTGGGATGGCTGCTCAGGGCACTAGTGTCGGCCGGGACATACGCATTCTTGAAGGATAAGCCAGGGTGTTGGCTTCACCATCAACTTTTGTGCACTAGGAGATGGCATCGGCTCCGTCGTGTCGTCGTGTCTGACCTTGTCAAGGAGCCAACTAGCTGCAGAATGTGGTCGTGCAGAATCGGGCAGTACAACTTACTGCACGAGTGCACTCATGAGACGACCAACCCGTGCAGGACACTGGCGAGGACGCTTAGGTTGGAGGACGGTTGGAAAGACTACCAATACCATCACTTGAGGGGCCGTGATATTCCACCGTGTGTCAGGAAGTTGTTTTTCGAGCGGATATGGGTAAAACTGAAGTTGGCATACGGTGTACCATACCCAGTAGTATACCCAGTAGCATACCCATACCCACTGCAACCAACATCAGCTCCTGTTGATGCGGATTTCAGGAGGCGTAACAAGTTAGACGACGCTCTGGGCTTCGAGCCTGAATTGCAAGTGGACATCCTTGTCGGCCACATCGCCACGGACGTTTTCCTCTTGTGCAGCGGTCAAAATTCAGCATCGTGCACATATGTGAAGGCGATCAAGGCGCTGTCGGATTACATGGTGTTCCTCGTCGCTGTACGCCCCGACATGCTACCAGGACTTAAGCTGAGCAGCCTGCAGAAAGCAACCAGCGATGCTTTGCAGCGCATATGGCGTGAGAAGAAATGTAACCCTGGTTCTAGTGATAGAAAGCAGAAGCTTACCTGCATCCTGCAAGAGATGGAGCAGCCAGACCACGATAAAAAAATAAGCCCTCTTTACGACATAAGTGTAATTTTATCAGATGGAACTCGATGTGCCAAGGTGCTCCTAGGACGGTTATCAGCTGACAAGAAACGGGAAGATATTAGCAAGGAAGTTGGGATCGGGGATTATCCTAGCGGCTCAGAAGATGCATCTGACCAAATACTTGATAGATTGATTTCGGTACTGTGGGGATGCGGAGAATATGCAGGGAATGCACCACAACTGCTTTACTTTATCTTCAACGTGTGGGTGCGTATGCTCATCTATGTATCCATCCGATGCAGCAGGGAATCCCATGCCAAGCAGCTCAGCCGTGGCGGTGAGCTCACAACCATCGTGTGGATTATGGCAGAACACGCTGGCGTATTGGGCATCGACGAGTGTACCGGACGCAGAACTGACACGGATCAATGCTCAGTGATGTAGATCATTTGTCATACGAAAAATATCGTATCTCCTCTTCTACTTCTCTGTTAGGATGCCTCTCATCTCTTCTGTCTGTACTCGTGTAACTCGTCTTCGCTCTGTAGTTTGGGATTTGCTGTTCTGCTAGGATTGAAGTCCTCGAGTCAGGACATATCCGCTATATGAGGAGGCTCTATATGCGTGTATGTTTTGTTTAAGCTCTTAAGCAATAAATAAATGTCGTGCATTGAGTAGCCGTCCCGGCGTGGTACAAACCGGCGTGGTACAAACTTTGTTGATGACAAAATTACCGCTAACAGTAATTACTACTTTGAGTTTTTGCCGTTGCTCTCTTTACTTAAGTAACTCAGCTGTTGATCTGGAGCGTCGACCTCTGTAGTTGAAATCGTTGGAACGTTACCAAAGACGTAGACTTCACTTCTTCTCCTTCATCTGATCTTCTCTCTGAATTTTTCAGCTCGCACTTAACTGGTTCTGACAATTGCTCATTAATATGGTCTTAATCTCAGCTACATCAGCTTTCAACGACTCCAAATCCACAGGACCATCCTGAATCTTCTCGATCACTATGCCCACATCCATGTCTCACTCTTCACCAGATTTTCTTCAATTGATGGATCGAGGGATTTTACAGCCCAGCCAACCTTAATCCAATCTCTCTGCCCCAAATCCTTTGCCAAGGAAAGACCGGCCTTGATACCAATTTGTAAGGACCCGATGACAATCCGACTCCAAAATCTAAAGAAATTTCGGGAAAAGCAGAGAAGAACGAACAGAAACTTGGGTTCTAATTTACCAAACTAGAGAATATACTTTTGATCATCCTTGATCCTTTTTACTCATTATTAGGGCTTATATATCCAGTTTTCTTACAGTGATCGATCGAGATAACAGTAGTAAAAGAAAGTTCTGAAAGCAAATAACGGCAGACAGTGATTAGAAGGTAAAGACAAGATTCTTATGGCCACAGTACTAATTACCCTTTTACTAAATTGCTAATTGGCCGTTGGATCTTTGTTTCTTCTTTTCACCTTGATGCACCACCCTTGACTTCCACTAATGCAAAGTCGCTCAAGCGTTTTCTTCACCACAGACTACCTCTGTTCTTTGTCTTCCTTCAGTTTCCTCTGAATTTTCCTTAATTTTTATTCCGCATTTTAGTTAAAATAAATTGTTCTTGATATGAATTCTTTCCTTTAATCATAGATAGATAGATTATACGTGAATCTTTTACTTATTTTGAAAAAGAAAAGGATCGGTCTACTTAAGCGTGATACCAGTAGAAAACTGTTCAGTCATGGATGTAAGGACATGTGCAAGGTGGTCGAGGTGGGGAGCTCTCCCTCGTACTAGTACAGCTTGTCTCATCCACAGTTGTTTGCTTAAATTACCTAGCTACAGCGATTTGTTCATCTGTTTGCCCGCTGCTTGCATCTGCTTGGTACCATATACGACTCCCCTACGTACGTACTGGCGGCAAATTAAAATGCTCAACTTTGAGAGGTTAAGGATAACGACAAGCATATTAATGTAATTGCAAATAAAGCGTGCTGCCCACCCGGCGGTCCCATTGTTGAAAGTTCAAAATTACTAGAATATACAGTATAGTGATTAGCTGAAGGACGCACGTAACATGGTCTCGATCGGCGCCACAGAATGCTGGCTAATGAAACGACAACAAGACAACTCGAAAGGGACCACACCAGCATTTACATGCATCACGAAGATCTATGTTATGTAACCTATGAGTATATTTACCGATATATAAATATGAGATGGTAGAGTATATTTACTTATATATAAATACGAGTTAATGGTCGTTCATCTTTTCTCTGCTCTCTAAAAAAAGCTAACGCGTCGACGTATGGACCGACTGCAACACGCTCTCCCACCTCTCATTGATAAAAACGAAACCAATTGCATCTCTCTTTCCACCTACACTGGATCCCTATGGCCGTGCCGTTTCCCGCTTCTCCCTTTTCAGTGATAATTCAAGAGTGCTATTTTACTTTTTACAAACATGACATGATTTAATTATTTGATTTAAAAGTATGCTGCTGCTATTCACAGGCATTTGACAGTCTAGAAATATAACCTGCCTGGTGTCGTGGTAGATTCCTCACCTTTTTTATTCATATTAATTTATTTATCGTTTGTTAATTAGTTCGGTCTCTTGCTGGAATTAACAACAAGTATATTCCATAAAAAGACAACAAGCAGCTAGGGACACAGCCAATGGTCATTCTAGGCTGTATATAAACTAAGCAACATATCCAGTGAAAACCCTCTTTATCATGAAAACTTCGTAAAACCTATATGTACAAGTTTTCAAAAATTCTCAAAAAATTGCCATACGTAAGGGAGATGAGCTTCTATAATCCTGCAAAATTTAAAAAACAAACTCAATAGCATATGAAAGATATGGAAAAGACAAACAGAGAGAAGAATAGTGCTAAAAAGTGAAAAATCACTATTCAAGCTGAATTTGTCTTTTTCATATCTTTTAAATGCGATTGATTTTGGTTCTCAAATTTTGCAGGATTGTAGAAGCTCACTTCCTCTACCTATGGTAATTTTCTGAGAGTTTTTGAAAACTTATATATGTTGGTTTCATGGAGTTTTCACAGTAAAGGAGGTTTCATGGAGTTTTTATGGTAAAGAGGGTTTTCACTAAATATGCTGCCTATAAACTAATGTCACATATATAGGGTTTTGGATGATACTAAATAAAGGAGTTCAGAGAGATGAAGGAAGTTGCACTTAGCAAACAAAGACACATTAGATACTGCTCTCTCCAGTCACAAATAGTTATCATTTTGAACATCTACATAATCTCTAAAACACAGCTTTGACCAGCAATTTCTATTACAATATATTTATAACACCCAACAATATTATTATGAAAGTACTTTTCGAGACAAATCTACACATATAATTTCCATGTATATAATTTAAATATCTAAAAAGATTTTGACGGCCAAAATTTTAAAAGTTTGACTACACCTATGTTTAAAACGATAATTATTTTTGTGATCAGAGGGAGTATTACTAGATAGTGCATTGGGGTGAGGCTGTATCTAATAAGCACATGCCTTTAGTCAAGCTAGCTGAAGGTATTAAGTACAACGTACATTCCATACGGAGAGCACCATGCTCTACTCTCCTTACTAGCTTGTGCTACTGCCTACTAGAGCAAGAGCTTAACTGGGAGATCATTGCAAGTCAATATGTTGACCGTAATGTGCATGATGTACGGTCTAGCTGGACAGCACTAACTGCGCGCTGTTGATCGATCACTGTGTGAAGTGGAAGTTCGAAGATCAATTAATTCATCGATTATCAGACCTGCGCGCCGGTATGTATCCTCAGCGTCGTTCGGACATGATCTCGTTTCGTTAAAGTTTTGTCCTGTACGCGCTACGGTGGTAGCATGTAAGCAGATATGTTACGTATGTATTACATTGTAAATTGCCGCGGCATATGTGCGTCAGTGTGCGTGGATCGATCACACTTGCTCGAATGCGTATGTGACATTTATGCCATCGTAATTAGTTTCGTTGCAGGAGCAATGGCTGGATTGCTGAACCTGTGGAATGAATGGCTGGTCCGGGGCTTGGTCCTCTTCAGCTTAGCCGCGCATCTTGTCCTCATTGTCTTCGCTGGAATCCGTCGGCGTAAAGCTTCCGGTTGGCGGAGGGGCATCCTGTGGCTGGCATACCAGCTTGCCGACTGGGCCGCGACATTCTCCATCGGCAAACTGTTCCTCGGCAGCACGTCGCGCGAGCAGCAGCTCGTCGCGTTCTGGTTGCCGTTCCTCCTGATACACCTCGGTCGCCCGGACAACATCAATGCCTACTCCTTGGAGGACAATAAGCTCTCGGGGCGCCATGTGGTAGAAGCCATCACGCAGGTCCTGGGAGCCTTCTATGCCTTATGCAATGCAAGCGCATAATTATCGGCGGAGCCGGCGGGACCTTTCTGGTGGCGTCCGTCGTCATGTTCTTGGTCGGTATTATCAATTACTTGGAGAGGGTATGGGCGCTGTGGGTAGCCGACTTGGGCAGCATCCGGAGCTCAGGCGAGACTCGTCGTGCGCGCTCCCTTCCTAGAGTCCTGGGGCGGGACAGTGAGCAAGCCCTGCTGGTTGCTCACAACCTGTTCCATATCACCGAGGGTGCCTTTGCTGATTATTCTTCGGTCGACGAGGATCCACTTAAGCCTCGTGACAGCAAAAGGTGGCGTTATGGATGGGAGAAGATGTGCAAGGTGGTCGAGATGGAGCTCTCCATCATGTATGACATCTTGTACACCAAGGCAAAAAGGATCCACACCTGGTCTGGCTACGTCATCCGAGCCGCCTGCTCGTTCTTCACCCTCGCCGCCTTCTTGCTGTTCTGGTTCTGCAGTAAAGATGGCCTGAGGAGGGCTGACATCTATATCACTTACACCCTGCTGGCTGCCACCTTCCTCCTGGACATGGGATGGCTGCTCAGGGCACTAGTGTCGGCCGGGACATACGCATTCTTGAAGGATAGGCCAGGGTGTTGGCTTCACCATCAACTTTTGTGCACTAGGAGATGGCATCGGCTCCGTCGTGTCTGACCTTGTCAAGGAGCCAACTAGCTGCAGAATCTGGTCCGGCAGAATCGGGCAGTACAACTGTTTGCACCAAAATTTGATAAGTATGGTTAAATCGGTAGTCCAGAATCAGCAAGATACGATTGAGATAACGAATCAAGATATTTGGAAACAAGACAAATCGTTAAGGAAATCGCCCTCAAAATAAAGGCTGATACGGATACTACTCTCTAAACGTGTTGTACTGGGACTCTATCGGCCGGTGGGTATAAAAGGCGGACAAGGGCGAGCTGCAAAAACAACAACACAATCAAATCCACAAATTTACATTATTCTCTTTTTTCCTGTCGATTAGGAGTAGTTCCTGGAATTTAGTCTTCTTGTAATTCGATCTTGATCAATAAAGTTGCGCATTGCCGATTGTTGATCTCCATCAATTACACCCAGGTTTGATTTATTCTGATTTTGCTGCGCATCGCCTCCTTCAGAATCGATCTACCTTTATCCTTCGATTAGTCTTAATTGGCTAGTTGGGCTTACCTTTTTATCTCGATTTAATCAGCTTTAGGCAGGTTAAGTCTAAGCCGATTGGTCCTTAAAAAATCGGCTTTGAGTGAATTTTATATTTATATTTTACCTTATCGATTACAGGTCAAATCGACTAGCACGCTCTGAACCAGGTGTTCGTCTGGTGTGTTGTTGTCAGAAACCCTACTTCAAGTTTTTGACATCAACACACTTTTGGCACGCCCGATGGGACCACAATGTCTTCATCAGGGAAGTCGATTCCACTATCTGATCTCAACGCTGATGCTATAATCGTCCCTACGCAGGATGATTTAACGCCAGAGCAACGTAAAGAAATCGAAGATCAAAAAACTGCTCTCGAAGAGATGATGCTAAATTGTTATCAGAAAACTCGACGTGACGTCACTTAGAAAACCGCTCTACCGACGGTTAACGCTTGTCGGGATCCGAATATGCAAATCCGGACCCTCTGTGTATTCAGCACTAGTCCAGGATCACGCTAGTGCACACAGTCTCAACATAGATGAAATATCACAATCATACACAGCGGAATAATAAATAAAGATTTCATCTATTAATATAGAACTATTGAACGACCTTAGAGTCAAACTTACACTTGTGAGGCCTTGGTGGCTTCAACTCAAAATAAATAAACAAAGAATGAATGAAGAACGTCGATTTAATCCCATCAATATACCATAGGCAATCGACAAGGTTCAACTCCTAGATAATCGCCTCCTCGTGGAACTTCTCCTCCTTGAAGTTGAAGTCTTCTCCTCAATCGATGATTTTGTGTGTTGCAAGGGTGAGTACATAAAGCACTCAACAAGTTGTGCACAGAATGCAAGTCTAGTATTCTATATGCATGGCTTAGTACAAAGGTAAGGTTATCATGGTTATTTTGCAGTAAAGCAGCATTTATAAAAGAATACAATAAATAGATTGAAATTGCAGTAAAACAAATAATAATAATAGATAGATTCAACATTTGACAACTAAACCAAGTTTCCAATCCTAAGTCAAATTCCACTTTTCATGGCATCCTGCTATCCCAATAAGTTTTGTTTAACAAAAGTCTAACCCTTGACTGTAATTCCCGAGCATTGCTCAATACCGTCAACACGGCTATTCGAATAGATTATACACTCTGCAGAGGTTATGCACTTTACCCATACGACGTGATATTCTCTTTGTGCCTGGCCATTAGCACACTTCCTTTGGTGTACCGGCAGAGAATTTACGACAAAGCCTTTCAGGAATCTCTACCTTAACCAAAGAACCTCTCCGGTATTGCCTTCGCTATCACTCCTCTCACGCAGTGCCAGCCGAAGTATAGGATAGACCAACACCGTTGGATGGGCACCAAGCCGTAGCACAGGTACGCTCCCCCACACAGATACACCCCCGTGTACTGTCACCCTAAGGTATCAGAGGAAAGATATCAGAACCCTAATCAACTAAATCTGTCCCATTCCAGACGTGTGGTTGCAAGAAAGACTCAGATCAAAGGCTTGCAATGTTAAGTCCTTAGGATGATCGAGGCAAGACTTCCACATACCCCCTGCCCATCGGGCCCACCTTGGCATGCTCTCCCCTTGCCACTTGCCCCAATCTAAAACATGATCACCCCAGTTGATTACCAAGCACCATGTGCCTTCAACAATTTAACCTCGTTGCGGGACATCCTCTTGCCCCCACAACTCAATCTCATCGTGTGACCACACATGACACACAAGTTCATAACGTCGTTCCATATTCCATTAGTCAAGATTAGTTATCAATGATTCCAGAACATGTGATGACGTGGCATGGCTAAGCAACATTATGGTCTAAATCCTCCCATGTTGATTATTAATATTAACCAACTATAATTCCACATTCTAGGGTGACAATTAGATCATGGCATACAATTGGCAAGGTAGGATATTGATCAATTTGGTATCATAGCTAATCCCAATTTAAATTGAAAACAATTGTATACTTGAAATAATATGCAATAGAGTAAAAACAATATAGCGATTTTGTAAACATGGGTTCAACATGATCAAAGCACAACTTGCCTTAGAAAAGCTTTTATTCTTCCCCTGGACTTTGGTCATGAGTCGACGAATTTTCCTCGGATGCGTCGCACAATACAACGTCTACGCGTAACGAAGGAGAAAGCGAATAAACACCCAAAATAGAGAGCAATATCAACTCTAAAAATTAAATAAAATTCACCATTAAATATAGCATGATTTTACAAATTTTTAGAAACTGGAATCACCTCAATCAAAGTTTAAATGCAAAAGATATAGCTATTCAAAGATTGGAATAAATACTGAAATTGCTGAAAATAGAAAATCCGAATTTACTGAATTACTTTTACACTGGAAAATAGCATTTATGACATCATGCTGAGCTCAGCACAGAAATGATATTCGGCCGAATATTTTTCTGAAGAAAAACCCGATTATGACGTCATCGGACACGTGGCCCAATCGAGTGCTGACACGCGGCACAACCACGGTGCGACACGTGTCATCGGTGTATGGACGCGATCCACAGCCGACGCTAGTCCACGGTGAACCAGTGACACTGTGCCCGTGCACCAGCTGATGCAAGCACGCACGTGGCACCTTTGGATGGATGACACGTGGCATAGATCCAACGGACGCGAATAACACACGCGGCGGCGATAATCTCAACCGTTCATTTCAGATCGGACGGCGGAGATCAAAGGCGGTGATGTCAGTGAAACCGTCGGCGGCGACGCCTCGATTTTCGCGCGACACGCGGCAGCATGGGACTGGCTCGGTGCGTGGTGCGATCCCAACCGTTCGGTTTGAATCCGACGGCTCGGATCTGACAACCACAACGACAGCAGCGGGGACACGCGGCATGATCAGAACCGAGCAAGGCTGATCCAACGGCGGCGACGGTGAAGCAACTGACGATGACGCGGTGAGATCAGAACCGCACGATAAAGATCTAACGGCTAAGGTTGACGGAGCTGTTTATTGCAGAAAAGGCGACGCGGCTTGATCCTTACTGCTTGTTGCAGATCTTACGGTCGATGGCGCTTCCCAGGTGACGGTGATGGCACGACGGCGTTCTTCACCGGAGTCGAGGAAGACGACGAGCACAATGGCGCTCCAGAGGATCTCCAGCGACGTCTTCTGGCGCGTTCGAAGCGGCTCGGTGCGATGGGTACACGGGTACCAACGGCGACAGCGGAGACACAACGGACGGGGAGCAAGCGGCGAAAAATGATGGCGGATGCTTCGGCGAACTTTGGCGAGCTCGCACGGGCGAACGGCGGCGGCTCGGGATGCGGGTGCTAGGGCAAAAAGGGCAGCGCAATGAGGCGAACCTCGGACAAGGTGCGGCGGCGGCTTAAATAGCCTGGGGAGGCCCGCCAATCACGGAAACTGAGACAGCGACGGACGCGGCGCACGGAGATTGCGGCGGCTAGGGTTTCCTGGCGACGGCGACGGCGCGGGCCAACGTGGCTCCATCCAGACCGCACACGGGGCGCAGATCCGACGGCTCACACCGAACAGCCACGCGGCTCGACGAAACACATCGGATCGGATCAAACGGCGGGGCGCGCTAGGTTCTGAGGCAGCGCGGCGCGGAGTCATCTCAGCCGTCCACGCGGCGAGCATCGGACGGGCGAAGCGAGCTGGCCGGGCGGAGGCGAAGGCAGGCCGAATCGGGCTGGGCCGAGCGGGAATAGGAGTGGGCCGGCGAGAGATTCAGCCTGAGGAGATTTTAGAAAATTAAAATCATTTCCGAATTAATATAATTCCAGGAATTCAAATAATTAGCAAATAAATTCAGAAAAATCTCCAAAAAATATAGAAAAATTCCATGAAGCACAATGAACCCAACTGCGACTGGAAATCTTTTGTTTGAGTAATATATTAATCAAAATAAATCTTTCATTGTTTAGAAAAGTCAAATTAAGCTGTGATTAATTCAAGAAAAATGCAAATGGTTCATTTTCATGTTTAAACATTCCAAACTCAAATTAAATGTTTCCAAGAAAGATCATTCATAATTTTCTCAGAATACTCAAAGATAATAAAAGAGGCTCAATTAAATAAATACAACATGAAATAATTAAAATTCAAGAAAATTTCAAATAAAATAGAAAAGCACAATAAAAATCAAGAAAAGCAAAATTTGGGGTGTTACAACGCTCTAGGCGATGCAGGCGCTACAGAAGGACTGGTGAGTCGATATCTGCCTGCTCAAGCCGAGCTATCGGCTCTGATTAATCAATCTGTACACCTTGCTCTGATAAACCAATCGTCGGCTCTTGTTACGATACTTAAACCGATGATTGCAAATAGTGTTAAAACTATAGCCTAGGAGTTGGCCTCATCTGGGAGTCTGCTTGACCCGATGCAGGCTCTGCCAAGCTACCCTGTTTTCTCAATAGCACAGAGTGCGCAGGGCGCGTTAGCCGATCCTGAACCATCGGCTACAACCTCACCTCCAACCATGATGCCAACTCAAACCACCATCATACTACAACGAGATCCACGGTCAAGCGGAGTAACCCATTATCAGGCGTATACCGATGCTGCTAAGTTAGATGCATCGGCAAATTTACCTCCGTCAGCTCCATTTTACGCTTTTCCACAATTGGTTCCACAGCCGATTGAATCTGATAGATACCCACAACGTCATGAACCTATCCTGCCTAGGAATCCGATTCTGCACAGGTAGTGACCTATTTAGAACCTTTTGTCCTATTGCCAAAACCGCCAACTAGGAGAAACAATGGATATGACCAATACACTCATCTGCCATCGGCTCAACCTAATCGGCAGCCCGAGTTTGCACTCGGGGGGCAGAATGCCAACTATGACCAACATTATTAAGGATCTACCATCCTGTTGGCTGATAGTATTAATTGGGCCAATCAGATTTTCGTTGTATTAAGGGATTAATTGGGCATACAGCCCAAAGGGACAGTCATCGGCTACAGAAAATCATATCTTGATTACATAGATCGTATGTCTTATCGTCACAATTTTAAAGTCCCAGATTTTGCAAAATTCTCTGATGATGATTCAATTACGACATTAGAACACGTCGGACTCTTTATTGCACAATGCGGCGAAGCAGCTCAGTCCGACGGGCTAAAAATCTTGTTATTTCCATTATCGTTATCGGGGGGCTGCTTTTACTTGATTTACTAGTTTGGCTCCAAATTCAATTCATTTATGGAACGATTTGGAAAGCCGATTCCATGAATACTTTTTCTCTAGCAGTTTGGAACTTAGGATTTCCGATCTCAGCTCTGTCCGCTAGAAATTTGGAGAATCGGTAACTGATTACATTAAAAGATTTAGGGAGGTCAGAAATCGATGCTTTAGTGTCACATTACCTGACAATCAACTGGCCGATTTGACTTTTCAGGGGCTAATTCCCCCACTACGAGAAAAGTTTCGAGGACAAGAGTTCACTGATCTAAGTCACCTACTTCATCGCGTGTCGGCTCAAGAAAGCCGGTTTCTCGATAACAGGGGGTTCAAAGAGAGATTCAAAGCAAATGGCAATAATAAAGAAAAGGAGAAAGCTAAAGTCAATATGGTCGACTATTGCCCCAGTGAATCCTATGAAGATGATGAAGCAGAGGTGAATATAGCCAAGTGGATTAAAGGGTCTAAAAAAATCTTTAATCTGTTCCTGGCTTAAGCCGATTAGGAATAAGTCGGAAGTTAAATACGCTTTTGATGTCTCTAAGTGTGATCGTATTTTTGATTTATTATTACAAGATAAAATAATACGGTTGCCTAAGGGACACATTATACCATCGGCTGATGAGATCAAGAAGCGGAGGTATTGCAAGTGGCATCGTTCTTTTTCTCATAATACTAACGATTGCAATATTTTTCATCAGCAGATCTAATTAGCTATTGAGGATGGTCGGCTAAAATTCGCTAATGAGCCGACCATGCAAGTTGACATTGACCCGTTCCCCATAAATATGGTGCAATGTTCGAGCAAAGGAAAGAAGTCGATGCACGGCGAAGAACCGAAAAAGGATCGATGGGTCGATATTCAGTCAACTTCTGCTGGTAATCAAACATCAAAAATCATGATCGGTTCATTACAAATAGAAGCCGATCATGAAGGAAAAAATTCAAGAACCATAAAACCCAAGGGAGACCCACAAGTTGGCAGATGGTATAAAGCAGAAAAATCACCATTAAGGAAATCAGCGAGAAGGCCGGGGCCAACGTTTTATCAGTTGATGGAGAAGTATGAAAGAATGAATAATCGGCCGTAATATTTTCTGTGTCGGTTAGATAACCTATATCAAACTGGAAACGTAGAAAGAGCTCATCGGAGGTGCCCTTTTTGGTAATTTTGCTGGGAGAGAGGAATAGCATTGCCATCTCCATATATGTGCCCAATGAACATTATCCCCAGGACGATTGGCCTAGCAGATCAGCCAAAGAAAGGTTGTTTGGGCCGATATGAGATCGTCCTAACAAAAGCTACAGAAAACTGGTTCACGAGAGAATCTCTCTGCGGAATCAGGTGCCGAACCAAGTTAAAGTCCAGACAGAGTCAGATTCTGCTAATCGGGAAGATTTGCCTGGCAGAATACGCAAGCCAATAGAACCCAAACCAAGGTGATGTCCACCAGGTCTTAGACGATTACAGCGCAGACGATTGCAAAGACTAAGAACTCAAGAAATCAGAGAGGCTGATGAAGAAAAACGGAGGGATCAAACCTTCAATGAACTTTGGCCGATCAAAACCACTAAAAAAGAGTGGAGAAAAAAAGAGCAGGTTGAAGAAGATTTCAATTCAGCCGACGACCTGGATTCTCCCATGGTTAGGGATGATACGCCTCCGATGGATATCAACATGGTATTCATGTTGCCGGTCGAGTTCAAAATTAAAACCGAATCGGCAAAAGAGATCTTTACTCAATCGTGTTCAGATGCCCAAAATGTGATCTTTGAAAAACCACGAGATGATCATCAACATCTAAAGCCATTGTATTTAAAAGGGTATATAAATAGCAAGCCGATATCAAGGCTGCTGGTGGATGGGGGAGCTACCGTCAATTTGATGCCATACACCACCTGCAAGAAGTTGGGTAAGTCCGATGAAGATTTGATCAGGGCTAATATGGTTTTGAATGACTTCACAGGCAATCCCACAGAAGCCAAAGGCATTATGGTCATAGAGTTAACTATCGGTAGTAAGACTTTGCCGACCGCATTCTTCGTCATTGACGTCAAAGGCAATTACAGTGTACTGCTCGGTCGGGATTGGATTCATGCCAATTGCTGCCTCCCGTCGACCATGCATCAGGCGCTTGTCCAATGGAATGGAGGCGAAGTTGAAGTCGTCTCAGCTGATACATCAGCTCATATCGCTATGGCTAGTTCAGATGCAATTGGCAATATGAAGAGGCCGAGTGTATATCAGGGAAAACGCTGGATGATTGCGACTTTATTTGTGTTAGTAAGACAGGACTTATACCGATCAATGTCAAGCCAGGTACGTTTCATCGAGCAAGTGAGGTATTACGCCGATGGGGTCAAGGAAAACAGTGAAGGCCCTACAAGACAAAATGCAAAGCTATCGGCAAATGACATATAGCTATGAGGCCATCGAGGATTTCCAAGAAATCAAGAAGTTAGGCCAAGGGTTCACGTCTACCGACTTGCTTGAAGAAGATGATATAGGTAATGGTGACAGGAAAAGATCAACTTTTATTAGTGCGAAGTTAAATACAAAATATAAATAAAAGTTGGACAAAATTCTAAAAAATTATAAAGATTATTTTGCTTGGGGGTATCACGAGATGCCTGGTTTAAGCCGACAACTGGTCGAACATCGGTTGCCTATTAAACTAGGGTATCGGCCGTTTAAGCAGTATCCTAGACGCTTTAATCCGGCCCTGTACAATATTATAAAAGAAGAGATAGAACGATTATTGGAAGCAAAATTCATTAGGCCTTGTTGATATGCAGAGTGGGTTTCCAATATCGTTCCAGTTACGAAGAAAAACAAGAAGTTTAGAGTATGTGTCGACTTTCGAGACTTAAATAAAGCCACACCAAAAGATAAGTACCCGATGCCGATAGTCGATATGCTTATAGATGCTACATCAGGGAATAAAATTATAAGTTTTATAGACGGTAATGTCGGGTACAACCAGATATTCATGACAGAAGCCGATATACCTAAGACTGCCTTCAGGTGTCCTGGTGCAATAGGGTTATTTGAGTGGATAGTTATGACGTTCGGTTTAAAAATCACCGGGGCAACATACCAGCGAGCCATGAATCTGATTTTCCATGACTTAATCGGCCACATTGTTGAAATATACATTGATGATGTTGCAGTAAAATCTAAAGATGATCTACAACATTTAGCCGATTTAGAAAAGGTCTTCCAGAATATATGAGTACATGGTTTGAAAATGAATCATTTCAAGTGTGCGTTTGGCGTGTCGACTAGGCAATTTTTGGGCTTTATGGTCCATGAAAGAGGAATCGAAGTTAATCAAGAAAGGGTCAAAGCTATAGCCAAAACAAAGCCACCGACATGCAAGAATGAGTTGCAGAAGCTTGTTGGTAAGATTAACTATCTCTGATGATTTATTTCAAATCTTTCTGGTCGGATTCGTACGTTCACCCCTCTGCAGAAGTTAAAGGATAATCAAGAATTTGTTTGGAGAGCTGACCAGCAAAAAGCTTTTGACGATATCAAGGAATACCTAGCTAATTCTCCAGTTTTAGCCACGCCATGAAAAGGGGTTCCTTTTAAGCTATATATATCGGTTGAAGAAGAAACTATCGGAGCAGTTTTAGCACAAGAAGTCGATAGTAAGGAAAGAGCAATCTTTTATTTAAGTCGACGCCTACTAGATGCTGAGATCAGGTACCCTTTTGTCGAGAAGTTATGCCTATCTCTATATTTTTCCTGTACAAAGCTGAGGCATTATATTCTGGCATCGGCTTGTAAGATGATTTGCAAAACTGATGTTATAAAATATATGTTATCAACTCTGATTTGACCAGGCCGACTTGGTAAATGGACTTATACCTTAATAATGTTCGACCTATGATATGAATTGGCTAAGGCAGTTAAAGGACAAGTTATAACCGATTTTATGACAGGACATGATACCACCGCCGACCTAGTTTATGTTGCCCCGTGGCAGCTATTTTTTGATGGGTCGGTGTGTCGAGAGGGTGATAGTATTGGTATCGTACTCATCTCACCCAAGGGTCACAATTTTGAGTTCGCATTTCGGTTAAGTAGCCGATGTTCAAATAACCAGGCAGAGTACGAAGCATTGCTCAAAGGATTACAACTATTAGAAAATATCGGAGTGGATACTGTTGAGGCATACGGTGACTCTATGTTAATCATACAGCAAGTAAAGGGCGAATACTAGTACCGTGATGAAGTGTTACTGAAATATTTAGAACAGTGCTTCGAAACTATCGGCTCATTTACCTCATTTTATATCGGTCATATGCCTCAAGAATTGAACGATAGAGCCAATACACTGGCTCAGTAGGCATCAGGGTACAAGGACTTTAGCCGATATCGGATGACTGAACTAGTGAGCAAAGCTGTCATGTGTGCCGATGTTTTCGACTAGAGAACGCAGATAAGAGATTACCTAATTGACCCATCTAAGATGACAGAACACAAAGTTAGGAAGCAAGCATTGAAGTACGTAGTCTTAGACGATATTTTGTACTATCGGACGTTGGAAGGGTTGCTGTTAAGATGCCTTGGTGCCGAAGAGGCACAAGTGGCAATGGGTGAAGTGCATGAAGGTATTTGCGGATCTCATCTATCGGCTCATAAGATGAAGTGGATGCTTAGACGAGCAGGATATTTTTGGCCAACAATGTTGGAAGATTGTTTTCGATATTATAAAGGATGTCAGACTTGTCAAAAATTTAGCAACATACAGCTAGCACTGGCATTGGCTTTACATCCGATTACCAAGCCATGGCCGTTCAGAGGATGGGGGATAGATTTAATCGGCCAAATATTTTTTACTTCAAGTAAAGGCTATAAGTTTATTTTGGCTGTGACCGATTATTTCTCCAAGTGGGTTGAGGCTATACCCATCAAAAAGGTTACGAGTGTTGAAGCAATCGGGTTTGTAAATGAACACATTGTCCATCGGTTTGGAATACCACAAACGATCATGACCGATCAAGGTATTGTGTTTATGTCCAATGAGTTTCAGAATTATGCAAGGAGCCTGGGAATCAAGTTGTTAAATTTATCTCTATATTATGCTCAGGCTAATGGACAAGCTGAGTCATCTAATAAAATGTTGATTAAGTTAATTAAAAGAAAAATCGATGGAAGACCAAGGAATTGGCTCTCAACATTATCGAAGTCACTCTGGGCGTATCAACTAGTCTATCACGGAGCAACGAAACTTTCGCCTTATTAGTTAGTGTATGGCCAAGAAGCTATTTTGCCTGTAGAGATTAACATTGATTCCATACGAGTAACCAAACAAAATAGTTTGTTGGCTCAAAATTATAACGATCTTATGATCGATAACTTGGATGAATTGGCAGAATTATGCTTGTCTACACTGGATCGGCTTATGAAAAATAAGATAAGATTTGCGAGGGCATACAATAAAAAGGTGTTGCATAAGTCTTTTGGTGAAGCCGATTTAGTTTGGAAGACCATACTGCCTGTTGGTTCTAAAGATAACCGATTTGAAAAATGATCGCCTACGTGGGAAGGGCCTTATAAGATTAATCGGTTAATCGATGGAAATTCATACATACTTGAGACATTAGAAGGAATTGTCTTGCCTAAAGCGATTAATGGGAAATACTTGAAGAGATACTATCTTAGCGTCTGGGTTGGAGCTTAGTCGGCTAAGAAAAAGTATCGTTCTAAAAAGCCAAGTTAACGCGTTGCGATTAATCGGCTAAAAGGGAATAAGTTACATAACAAGATAAGCATAAAATCGGTTAAACAACCAATTATGAAAATTAAAACATTACAAGAAAAGTGTTCCAAAAGATGAGAGCATCCAACAAAAGTTTTCCATCATGAAAAGGATTTAACATTGAAGACCAGAGCCAGGGAGTCTTGCACCCAAGGCCGATAGAGCACCCGCGGCTTTGGCAATTACGCCTTGTACTTCATCGATTATGCGTTCGTCTTCTGTAACACCCTAATTTTTGCTCTAATTCAAATTTTGAGAGTATTTTTGATTTTTGTGAATTTTTGGGAATTTATTGAAATTTATTTGGAATTACTCAAAACTAGCCTTCCTTGAAAACAATTAAATAATGGAAAAGTTCTAGCAAAGTTTTATTGAAAATATTTTATTTGAGTTCCAAATATCTCAAAGTATTTTCTGGAATTTTTCTAGAATTTTTCTGCTATTTTAAAAGCCCCAAATGATTTAAGTGAATTTCTAGAATTATTTTTATTGAAAAAGGTTTTAAAAGTGGCTATGAGCGAGAATGGGCCGAGCCCATTATTGCGGCGCGTCGCCGCCCATCCGCGCCGAAACCCTAGCGCCGCCACCAAGGCGTTCGATCCGGATCGCGCGCTCGCGTGTGCACGTCGCTCGCGACGCGTGAGCCTTCGGATCGTCGCCGCGACGGACGCGCGGATTGCGCCACGTCGGCCGTCTTCGCGAGATCACCGGAGCTAATGCCGCCGGCCGTTCCGCTGCGTTCGCCGCTTTGTAAGCGCGCACGCCGAGGCCCCTTTAAGCACCGAGTAGCGCGTCCGTGAGCTCCTTCATTGCGTCTTTTGACTCTCGCACGCACGCCGAGACCCTCTCTAGCGCTGGCGAGCTCGCAGAGTTGCGTCCTTGTGCCGCCGTTGTTTTGCTTCCTCTCGTCGCCGTCCGTCGCTTTCCGCCGTGCTCGCCCGTTCGAAGTTCACCGAAGCAAGACGACGAGTGGACCACTTCTTCTCGCGGAGAAGCCCGCAGCCGCCGCCGAGGTCATCTTCCCAGCTCCGCAACCTTCGCTTCTTCGCGCCGTCAACCTCGTCGACCACGCCGACCGTCCGATTTGCATCGTTCGGTTCGTGAGTCCACGAGCCTCCATCTCTGTAGATGTTTAGATTGAATCGTAACCGTTAGATCTAGAACGAACGGCTTGGATTAGATCTAATGTCCGCGATATGTTTTTGTCTTAACCGTTGGATCGATAGTGGACGCGAGGATTGAACCACGCCGCACCATGAGCGAAGAAACTGCCGTACCGTGGACCGTTGGATTAGATCCGAACGGTAGAGATTGGATCTGGTTTTGCCCTAAGGATCTGCGCTGCTCAGATTTGAACGAGCGGCGGAGATGACACCGCACCCTCGCCAAATCGCGTCCGACGCGTGGGCGTTTTGACGAGCGAGAGACCGATCCGCCGTTGCTTTGGGCGCGCCACGCGATCGTGCCGCGTGGCTACGAGTAAACCGAGGCGTCGCGATGGCGGTGTGGTCTTGGCCGTTAGATCCGAGGGCACCGCTCGATGCGCGACGCGTGGCCGTCGCGGGAATCGAGGCGTCGCCGCGTCGGTCGCGGAATCCAACCGCTGGATTTAGGCCGATCATTGGATGCGCGCGCGCGTGTCGCACGCATCTCGGTCGCTGCGGTGCGCGTGAGGATCGACCGTCGGTTTTAGCGAACGGTGCGGATTTTGCCGCGTGGTCGCACTGTTCGTGAACCAAGCCCACGGTAGACCGAGCCAACCCAGACTCGGTCCATAGACAGAGCGACGTGGCGCCTTTGGGCGTGCCGCGTGTCGTCTTGCCGACGTCATCGCCGACGTCATAAATATTTTCATATATAAAAATATTTTGGCGGAAATTCATTTCGGTGCTGACGTCATCATGAGGCATGCTGACGTCATAAATGTGAATTTCAAGTATAAAAATAATTCAGAAAAATCGGATTTTCTTAATTTCGTATTTTGATTTTATTCAAACTTCAAATGACTATAACTTTTGCATTTTAACTCGGATTTGGGTGATTCAAATTTCTAAAAATTCATAAAATTGTGAGCTATTTATTGGTGAATTTTATTTGAATTCTTGAGGACATATAGTCTTCTGTATTGGCTATTTATTGTATGCTTTGTTTGTACGCGTGAGACGTAAATTTGCGGGAAGTTTCGAGGAAGAATTCGTCGCTCAAGACCAAGCTTCGGAACACGACCAGCAACTCTTTGAAGGCAAGTGATGCTTTGATCATTTTGATCCCAGATTTTAAAATGTAATTTATGCTTTGAAACTATGCATGCTAATTATTTAAAATGAATTTAAATTAATTTGGGATAATGTAGTTAATCAACCCATTTTGTTATGCCACCTTGAATTATTAATTGTATGCCTAGATCATTGTCACCCTAAGTTCGATTATATTAGTTGGATGTTAATATTGTGCCAACACGGGAGGCTAGACCGTGAGTAGATGCTTAGCCTTGCAACGAATCATGAATGATCTTTCGGAAAAATGCTACAATATTGATTAAAGACATATTGAATGTATTTTGAAAAGTGGTGTGATGATGCCACATGTTGAGATTGAGGTACAGCAACCTGTGTGGTTCCGTACCGATATTGAGTTATTGCTGGCATGTGTTGCACAATAATCAACTGGGTGGAAAATGATTTAGACTGGGGCAAGTGGCAAGAGGCTGTGTGCCATGTGGGCCTGTGTGGCATTGGGTTGTTGAGTGATGTGAGTCTGTGTGCCACATTGGGCTGTGTGCCCTTTGTTGAGTGTTGAAAGTCTTGCCTTGGCCGATTAAGGACTTCACCTTGCAAGCCTTTGATCCGAGTCACCGTACAACCACATGTCCGACATGGGAGACCTAGTTGACTAGGGTTCGATATCTTTCCTCCGATACCTCGGGGTGACAGACACGTGGGTGTATCTGTATGGGGCGCGCACTGTGCTACGGCTTGGTGCCCATCCAACGGTGATTGGCCGGTCCTATACTTCGGCTCTGTGTGAGGGAAGTGATAGTAAAGGCAATACCGGAGAGGTTCTTTGGTTAAGGTAGAAGTTCCTGAAAAGCTTTGTTGCGGACAATCACTGTGTGGTGAGCGGTCAGATCTTGTGGGTAAAGTGTACAACCTCTGCAGAGTGTCAAAACTATTGAATAGCCGTGCTCACGGTATTGAGCATTGCTCGGGATTACAGATCAAGGGTAGTTTTTCATAAACAAAACATGGAAGGGTGGTGTGTGCGGTGTTGGAAATGAACTAATAAGGTGTGCCGAGAATCTTGAAGAAAAACCATTTGAAATTAGTATTACTTATATACATTTCAACGCTTTAATCTAAACAAGATACTAGTTTAAAAATGTCGCTTGATGCAAAAGGATCAATTAAGCCAATCCATTGGAATAAGCTTTGCATATAGTAATAGTCTTGCGTTCATGCATTACTTGTTGAGTGCCTTGTGTACTCACCCCACCTTGCTTATCAACCCCAACATCGGTGGAGGAGACTACACCAAGTATGGGAGGAGGAGTACGTCGAGGACACGAGCAACTAGGGGCAAGCCCGATCGGTTGCCTGTGGCAAGATGGATGCTTACGACTTTTTATGTTCATTGCTATTTCTTTGTTTTGAATAATGTAAGCCTGCGTGGTGACTTATCCGTAAGGAGACCATAAGGTTGTACAACTCGTTTTATATACATGTTTGCACTATTTATTCTTATATCCTTGTGAATGTCCGTGATGTGCAACCCAGATGATTGTGTGTGCTAGCGTGATCCCGGATCGCACAGAATACATAGAGGGTCCGGATTTGCATTCGGGTCCCGACAGAGGTGGTATCGAGAGCAGCCGATTGTAGGCCTTGACCTTAGTTTGGTTGTGCCTAGGAGGGTGAAAACTATTTTCTAAAGACCTAATCAACTTGAGCAAGAATGTCAAAGAAATCTCGACTTATCTCTTCTCCCTTATTCATACCTATGCTTTGAATTTTTATTATTCTCTATTTAATTTAAACAAGGTTTGTTTTGGCGGATGAGGATGATCCATACCTATGGAGAGCGCGACGGAGGATACGCCGCGGAGTTATGGCGTATGATGCGCTTGCTTGGAGGTTTTGACCGACCCCGCATCGAGGGACTTGGTGGTGCAGGCGAGGACTTGACATCGCTGGGACGCGTCAAGATCACGAAGTGTATGCTCGGGAGAGGACGAGGCGAGTCGTCCTATCTACATCACCGCCGGAGGTCTTCTTTCGAGGCCGGATTCGGGAGACGTCGCGTCAGCGATGCGGCAAATTGCCCGCACTTACTCCGCAGAGTTAGAGGGCACCGTCTTCCGCCACCATCCGCGTCGCGACGGTCGATACAACAGGATGGAGCTCGTGGAGGAGGACGCCACGATCACCCACTGGCGAGATACGCCATCGCCAGAGGACGCCTTGGACGAGGCAGTCCAGAGCCGCAGAGGACCCGCGACGAGGTTATAGAGGCAAGAACCCAACACCGGAGAACTTAGCTCATGCCATACGTAAGATCCAGGAGTTGGAGATGGCTCTATATGGACCCGAGCCCGAACGACCCTGAGTTACATGATCCAGATTCGAGGAGCCGAGCAGAGGCGCCGAGCAGGAGCAGCAGCCGGGACCAGCAGAGTCGATGGGGTCTTTTGCACCGCGCCGCAGAGGTCACCAGACGATTCGCCTCAATGCCGCAAAGACACGCGCGGTATGCGCTCGGGAAGCCGCGGCGGGTTGGCTCGATGAGTGATCGAGTGTAGTAGAGTGTAGTGTCGAGACTCGAATATCCGAGTCGCGTCTTTGCTTTGAGTCACCCTTAGGTGTGAGTTGTCATGGATTCCTATGTTTGCTTACTTACTTTTGGTTGTGAGTGTCACGTATGTGTTGCATTGCCCTTAGGCACTTGTGAGCAACCATCTTGCTTTACATTATATCAATAAAGTGGCTAAATAATTTAAGTTACACCTGCTTCCCCACATAAGTTCTTTTACTCGTCTATGCTTTCTTCTTTTCTTAACCATGGAAGCTTGCAGCAGATGGTGAGGACTCGTGGAAATGTTGGAGCCAGTGAAGTGGAGCTAACAGACGGACAACGGAATGAAGAGTCGATTCCTCAACCACCGCAGTCGATATGCGTAACACAGGAGCCTTTTGACAGCCTGCACTCAACTCATGACCACGATGGTTCAAACCATGCGTGCAGATATCCAATCAAGGCTGCTGCGAATGTTCAACCAGGGGCAACCATGGACCACACCCCTACTCACGGTTGTCGGAGTTTATGAGAACCCGCCCACCTACCTTCTCGTGCAACGCCAATCCATCGGAGGCGGACGATTGGCTAAGGACAATCGAAAGGAAGCCGCACATTACCCAATGTGTAGGACATGAGAGGGTACTCTATGCCTCTCATCAACTCGAAGGACCGCCGCAGAATGGTGGGAAAACCTGCGCGACTCATGAGGACCCGCGAGTATCACATGGGAGGAGTTCACCTCGGCCTTCCGTCGCATACCATGTACCCGAGGGTATCATGGATCTTAAAAGGAGGAGTTCGAAGCCTCAAGCAAGGCGGCGATCGATGGCGATTACGAACAAGTTCACCTAACCGCACGCTACGCACTGGAGGACGTGGCTACGGATAAGGCCGCATAATCCCGCTTCATGAAGGGATTGAATGCGAGGGTTGCAGTGGGACCGATCACCACACATTCCCGACTTTCAAGAGTTAGTTAACAAAGCCACGATCTTAGAGGACAAGCGCCGAGAGTTGGATGACAACAGAAGCGCAGAATGGCGCAACAAGGAGGTCGTCGGGGGCAGAGGCAGAGGACGGCACCCCAACAGCTCATTGGTACCGGCCTAGAGGCAATGATGAGCACCACCGCCGCAAATCGCCCGATGGGTCAAAATGTTCGAGACTCGGCCGAACTATGGCGCGATGGAGGAACCTCTCGGCCGTGGGAAGACGTTGCTATCATTGCAATGAAATGGGGCATTTGCCAACAAGCGCCCTAAGAAGGAGGTGTCACCCGGTTCGCTTTAACTTGGGGAACACACCGCAAGGACTCCGCACTAATCATGAACGCGGGCGTCAACAGCAGCGACTCCATCCCAAGGAAGCGCACGAGGCGAGTCAACCACATCACAGCAGATGAAGTCCGAGCGCCTCGGACGTTGTAATCGGGTAAGTTCTAGTAAACTCAAGATCACTCATCGCTTTATTTGATTCCGGAGCTTCGCATTCTTTTATTTCCCGAGATTTTGCTGTTCAAAATGATATGGAAATAGTGAATCTTAAATGTGTGCTCATAGTCCAATCCCCTGGATCAGAACTCCGATCTAAAGTAGGATGTTCTGGGGTAGGAATAATAATTAATGGAGTTGAGTTCCTAGCGAACTTAATCGTCCTTAATACCCAAACCTTGGATGTTATCCTGGGAATGGATTGGTTAACCGATCACAAGGCAGTATTGGACTGCGGAAAAAGAGTCATATCGGTCGAGAGCCCGGATGGAAAGAAAATTGAGTTTGAAGCGAAACCAGTACGAGATGGACAATTGATGGTCAACAGCATGAAGACTGTCAGCTTAGAGGAAGTCTCCATAGTCAATGAATATCCGGATGTTTTCCCAGAAGATTTACCTGGAATGCCGCCAGATAGAGATATCGAGTTCGTGATAGAACTAGTTCCAGGGACAGCTCCAATAGCTAAGAGACCTTACAGGATGTCCACAGAGGAATTGGTGGAAATGAAGAAGCAAATTGAAGAACTGCTGGAAAAGGGATTTATAAGACCTAGTTCATCGCCATGGGGAGCACCTGTCTTATTCGTTAAGAAGAAGGACGGAAGTTTCAGGATGTGTATAGACTATCGTGCACTCAATGATGTGACGATAAAGAATAAGTATCCGCTACCCAGGATCGATGATTTGTTTGACCAGTTGAGAGGAGCAGGAGTATTCTCCAAAATTGATCTTCGATCAGGATACCATCAGCTGAAGATCCGATCAGAGGATATTCAAGAGGCGCATTTCGTCAAGATATGGACACTACGAGTTTACTGATGATGTCTTTTGGTCCGACAAATGCACCAAAGATATTTCATGAACTTAATGAATAAGGTTTTATGGAAAACTTGGATAAGTTCGTCGTCGTATTCATAGATGACATCCTTATCTATTCCAAGGCGAGAGAAGAGCACGCGAGCACTTGAGGCTAGTCCTTGAAAAGTTGAGGAACAACGGTTGTTTGCGTAAATTTAGCAAATGTGATTTACGGAAAGATAAGGTGGAATTTCTTGGACACATAATGACAAGAAGGAGTTCTTTGTAGATCCAAAGAAAGTGGAAACGGTTTTACATTGGGAATGTACCAAGACGGTAACCCAAACCGTAGTTTCCTTGGAATGGCGGGTATTACCGTCGATTCATTGAAGGATTCTCTACGATTGCGAGACCTCTCACGCAATTGTTGAAAAAGAAAAGAAATTTTATGGACACCGAGTGTGAGAAGAGTTTTCGGGAATTGAAAAGGAGGTTAACATCGGCACTGTATTAGTTTTACCGGACGCTCACCAAGACTTTGACATTTATTGTGATGCATCGCGTCGGGGATTGGGATGCGTGTTGATGCAAAATAGGAAGGTAATTGCCTATGCATCGAGGCAATTGAGACCACATGAGGAGAACTATCCGACTCATGATTTAGAATTAAATAGCCGTAGTGCATGCACTAAAAATATGGCGTCATCATCTCATCGGAAATAGATGTGAAGTATATCACGATCATAAAAGCCTTAAGTATATTTTCACACAAGCCGACCTAAATATGAGGCAAAGAAGATGGTTAGAGTTAATCAAGGATTATAATGTGGGAATTCACTACCACCCGGGGAAAGCCAACGTGGTGGCAGACGCCTTGAGCAGAAAGAACCACAGTGTAAATATGCTGTTGGAAACAAGTCAGGCAGAATTGTGTAGGGATTTCCAGAAACTAGAATTGGAAATGGTACCAAAAGGATTCCTAGTAACTTTGGAAGTAAGACCTACCCTGGAAGATCAGATCAGGGAAGGGCAGAAAGATGATGATAAGATCAAAAGAATTAAGGGCAAAATGGATGAAGGCAAAGCAAAAGATTTTAAACTGGATGAACAAGGTACTATGTGGTTCAAAGGGCGCATTTGTGTGCCGAACAAAAAGGAGTTGAAGCAGTTAATTTTGGGAGAGGCCCATGACTCCAAGTACTCAATTCATCCAGGAAGTGCGAAAATGTATCAAGATTTGAAGGAAAAATTTTGGTGGCCAAGCATGAAACGAGAAGTCGCCGAATACGTTGCATTATGTGACATATGCCAAAGGGTCAAAGCTATGCACCAAAGGCCAGCAGGGCTATTACAACCCTTAAAGATACCTGAATGGAAATGGGAGGAAATTGGTATGGATTTTATAACCGGATTGCCCAGAACGCAAAGTGGATATGATTCCATATGGGTCATAGTAGATCGTTTAACTAAGGTGGCACATTTCATACCAGTAAAGACCACTTATTCCGGAGACCGGTTAGCAGAACTTTATATGTCCAGAATTGTCTGTTTACATGGAGTGCCGAAAAAGATAGTGTCGGACAGAGGTACCCAATTTACCTCCAGATTCTGGGGTAAGCTTCATGAAGCAATGGGGACTCGTTTGAACTTCAGTACAGCATACCATCCGCAGACAGATGGACAAACTGAGAGAGTCAATCAGATATTGGAAGATATGTTGAGGGCATGTGCCTTAGCATATTCCACTTCATGGGACAAGTGTTTGCCTTATGCTGAGTTCAGCTATAATAACAGTTATCAAGCAAGTTTACAAATGTCTCCATTTGAAGCTCTGTATGGTAGGTCCTGTCGAACACCATTGAATTGGAATGAGACAAGTGACGACATGTTTTCGGACGGACATTCTTGAGAAGCGGAAGCACAGATCACCCTGGTCAGGGAAAGATTGAAGATTGCACAATCCAGGCAAAAGAGTTATGCTGACAACCGTCGCAGGGAACTAAGCTTTGAACCCGAAGATTTTGTGTATCTTAGAGTAACACCACTCAAAGGAGTCAGAAGGTTCCATGCAAAAGGGAAGCTCGCACCCAGATATGTCGGACCATTCAAAATCTTGAGCCGTAGAGGTGAAGTTGCGTATCAATTGGAGTTACCGCAGTCTTTGGCAGGAGTGCATGACGTATTCCATGTGTCTCAACTGAAGAAGTGTCTTCGAGTACTGGAAGAGCAAACACCTTTGGAGGCAATTGAGCTGCAAGAAGATCTGACTTACAAAGAACATCCAATGAAGATTCTGGACGAATGGACAGAGAGACAAGGAACAAGTCAACGCGTTTCTGCAGAGTTCAGTGGAGCAACCATTCGGAAAGTGAAGCAACGTGGGAACGTGAAGAAGATCTGAAGAAGGAGTTCCCTAACCTGTTTCTATAGATGACCACGAATCTCGGGACGAGATTACATTAAGGGGAGGTTTGTAACACCCTAATTTTTGCTCTAATTTAAATTTTGAGAGTATTTTTGATTTTTGTGAATTTTGGGAATTTATTGAAATTTATTTGGAATTACTCAAAACTAGCCTTCCTTGAAAACAATAAAATAATGGAAAATTTCTAGCAAAGTTTTATTGAAAATATTTTATTTGAGTTCCAAATATCTCAAAGTATTTTCTGGAATTTTTCTAGAATTTTTCTGCTATTTTAAAAGCCCCAAATGATTTAAGTGAATTTCTAGAATTATTTTTATTGAAAAGGTTTTAAAGTGGCTATGAGCGATGAATGGGCCGAGCCCATTCTTTGTCTTGCGTCTGCCGCCCATCGCGCCGAAACCCTAGCGCCGCCAACCAAGCCGTTCGATCCGGATCGACGCGCGGCGTGTGCCACGTCGCTCGCGACGCGTGAGCCTTCGGATCGTCGCCCGACGGACGCTGCGGGATTGCGCCACGTCGGTCGTCTTCGCGAGATCACCGGAGCTAATGCCGCCGACCGCTCCGCTCGTTCGCCGCTTTGTAGCGCGCACGCCGAGGCCCCTTTAAGTGCACCGAGTAGCGCGTCCGTGAGCTCCTTCGCTGCGTCTTTTGACTCCTCGCACGCACGCCGAGACTTCTCTCTAGCGCTGGCGAGCTCGCCGTAGTTGCGTCCTTGTGCCGCCGTTGTTTTGCTTCCTCTCGCCGCCGTCCGTCGCTTCCGCCGTGCTCGGCCCGTTCGAAGTTCACCGAAGCAAGACGATCGAGTGGACCACTTCTTCTCGCGGAGAAGCCCGCGCGCCGCCGCCGAGGTCATCTTCCCGACTCGGCAACCTTCGCTTCGCGCCGTCAACCTCGTCGAACCGCGCCGACCGTCCGATTTGCATCGTTCGGTTACGGTGAGTCCACGTAGCCTCCATCTCTGTAGATGTTTAGATTGAATCGTAACCGTTAGATCTAGAACGAACGGCTTGGATTAGATCTAATGTCCGCGATATGTTTTGTCTTAACCGTTGGATCGATAGTGGACGCGTAGGATTGAACCACGCCGCACCATGAGCGATGTGACTCCGTACCGTGGACCGTTGGATTAGATCGAGCGGTAGAGATTGGATCTGGTTTTGCCCTAAGGATCTGCGCCGCTCAGATTTGAACGAGCGGCGGAGATGACACCGCCCTCGCCAAATCGCGTCGGCCGCGTGGGCGTTTGACGAGCGCAGACCGATCCGCCGTTGCTTTGGGCGCGCCGCGATGCGTCGTGCGCGTGGCTACGAGTAAACCGAGGCGCCGCAGATGGCGGTGTGGTCTTGGCCGTTAGATCCGAGGGCACCGTTCGATCGCGACGCGTGGCGTCGCGGGAATCGGCGTCGCCGCGTCGGTCGCGGAATCCAACCGTTGGATTTAGGTGGCCATTGGATGCGCGACGCGTGTCGCACGCATCTCGGTGCGCTGCGGTGCGCGTGAGGGGATCTGACCGTCGGTTTTAGCGAACGGTCTGGATTTTGCCGCGTGGCTGCACTGTTCTGTGAACCAAGCCCACGGTAGACCAGAGCCAACCCGTAGACTCAGTCCATAGACCAGAGCGACGTGGCAGCCTCTGGGCGTGCCACGTGTCGTGCTGACGTCATCGCTGACGTCATAAATATTTTCATATATAAAAATATTTTGGCCGGAAATTCATTTCGGTGCTGACGTCATCATGAGGCATGCTGACGTCATAAATGTGAATTTCAAGTATAAAAATAATTCAGAAAAATCGGATTTTCTTAATTTCTGTATTTTCAGATTTTATTCAAACTTCAAATGACTATAACTTTTGCATTTTAACTCGGATTTGGGTGATTCAAATTTCTAAAAATTCATAAAATTGTGAGCTATTTATTGGTGAATTTTATTTGAATTCTTGAGGACATATAGTCTTCTGTATTGGCTATTTATTGTATGCTTTGTTTGTACGCGTAGACGTAAATTTGCCGGGAAGTTTCGAGGAAGAATTCGTCGCTCAAGACCAAGCTTCGGAACACGACCAGCAACTCTTTGAAGGCAAGTGATGCTTTGATCATTTTGATCCCAGATTTTAAAATGTAATTTATGCTTTGAAACTATGCATGCTAATTATTTAAAATGAATTTAAATTAATTTGGGATAATGTAGTTAATCAACCCATTTTGTTATGCCACCTTGAATTATTAATTGTATGCCTAGATCATTGTCACCCTAAGTTCGATTATATTAGTTGGATGTTAATATTGTGCCAACACGGAGGCTAGACCGTGAGTAGATGCTTAGCCTTGCAACGAATCATGAATGATCTTTCGGAAAAATGCTACAATATTGATTAAAGACATATTGAATGTATTTTGAAAAGTGGTGTGATGATGCCACATGTTGAGATTGAGGTACAAAGAACTTGTGTGGTTCCGCATCGATATTGAGTTATTCTTGGCATGTGTTGCACAATAATCAACTGGGTGGAAAATGATTTAGGCGGGGCAAGTGGCAAGAGGTGTGTGTGCAGGTGGGCTGTGTGGCATTGGGTTGTTGAGTGATGTGAGTCTGTGTGCCACATTGGGCCGTGTGCCATCTGTTGAGTGTTGAAAGTCTTGCCTTGGTCGATTAAGGACTTCACCTTGCAAGCCTTTGATCCGAGTCACCGTACAACCACATGTCCGACATGGGACAGACCTAGTTGACTAGGGTTCGATATCTTTCCTCCGATACCTCGGGGTGACAAGACATGTGGGTGTATCTGTATGGGGAGCGTACGTGCTACGGCTTGGTGCCCATCCAACGGTGATTGGCCGGTCCTATACTTCGCTCTGTGTGGGAAGTGATAGTAAAGGCAATACCGAGAGGTTCTTTAGTTAAGGTAGAAGTTCTGAAAAGCTTTGTTGCGGACAATCACCGTGTGGTGAGCGGTCAGATCTTGTGGGTAAAGTGTACAACCTCCGCAGAGTGTCAAAACTATTCGAATAGCCGTGCTCACGGTATTGAGCATTGCTCGGGATTACAGTCAAGGGTAGTTTTTCATAAACAAAACATGGAAGGGTGGTGTGTGCCGTGTTGGAAATGAACTAATAAGGTTTGTGCCGAGAATCTTCAAGAAAAACCATTTGAAATTAGTATTACTTATATCTGTTTCAACGCTTTAATCTAAACAAGATACTAGTTTAAAAATGTTGCTTGATGCAAAAGGATCAATTAAGCCAATCCATTGGAATAAGCTTTGCATATAGTAATAGTCTTGCATTCATGCATTACTTGTTGAGTGCCTTGTGTACTCACCCCACCTTGCTTATCAACCCCAACATCGGTGGAGGAGACTACACAAGATGGGAGGAGGAGTACGCCGAGGACACGAGCAACTAGGGGCAAGCCCATCGGTTACTGTGGCAAGATGGATGCTTACACGACTTTTTATGTTCATTGCTATTTCTTTGTTTTGAATAATGTAAGCCTGCGTGGTGATTTATCTGTAAGGAGACCATAAGGTTGTACAACTCGTTTTATATACATGTTTGCACTATTTATTCTTATATCCTTGTGAATGTCTGTGATGTGCAACCCTGTATGACTGTGTGTGCTAGCGTGATCCTGGACTGGCACAGAATACATAGAGGGTCCGGATTTGCAGATTCGGGTCCCGACATCTTCTTTGGCATCGCTTGGCACCGGTATCACTTCAGCTGATTATTTCTTCATATTCACCATGGCCATGGCGATACCAAGTTTTTGTTCCTTGATTGCCGATGAAGTTTTTTCCATGGTTTGTTGGCTTTCTAAAAGTTGCTTTTCAGTCTTAGCCAACTCTTCCGGGAGAAATTTCTTAGTAGCCTCAAGCTTTAAGATGGATTCCTTGCTGGTCTTGAGCGACTGAGCATTGGCATCAAATTTGCATTTCTTCGCCTTGGCGTCAACAACCAGCTCATCCAGAAGCTTATAATCGGCCTTTTGGGCTTCACGGCAAGCAATTCTTGCTTGGGCCGCCTCCACTTGTGATTTCTTCTCGTCTAGGTGGCAGACGTTCAGAAGCACTTCCATTGCCTCTAGGGACAGATCGGCTTTAACTGCTACCATGGTGTCACGAATCGATTGATTATTGTTGAGGATCTCCGATTGCAGCCTCATCACCAAATCAAAAAGCTTATGAAGGCGTTCTTACATCCCCGGAGCTGATGTCACCACGGCCGATGCTTCCTTAGAGACTTCTAGATTTTTTCTGATTTTTTTATCATAATCGTCCATGGTCATGATCTCTGGATCATCAAGATCGGCCAATGAGAAGCCTAATAAATTTGTTGGGTCAGAGGATTCTTGAAGCGCTGCAACTATCGGAGCCATTGGCATCGACTGGGAAGGGGAGAGAGCTCCCAAAGAAGTGCCAGGAAGGCCGGCCTGGATTTCCACAACCTACGCTGATGGTGTCGGCTGTGTAAGAAGACAAAGGGTAAGCTGATGTTTTAAGAGCATGCGACATAAATCAATAAAATGGATAACTTACCCCAGCAGTAGCCGACGCATGTGGCGAACTCTCGCCCCGCTGCTCCTGGGGCTTCGACCCCCTTTTAGCAAGAGCTTTGGTATACTTGGTTTTCTTCTTTTCTGAAGTTATAATCGACTATGAGTTAGCTACCAAAAAGGATGTAAAAGATGATGACAGTCAATCATGGTATACTTACTAGGTTGTTTTTTCTGCATGTCCGATAGTGACGGACTCTGAATGTCGAGGGTACCCGAGGTATACCCGGTAAGGCCAGTCGATTGGTGTGGCCTCTTGCCTTGATGGCCACTACCTGATTGGCCGGGAATGGACTTCTTGCCAGCAGCTTTAGTCTGTAATTAAACAAAGGTCGGTCAATAAACTATTTCGGGCAAGAGTGAATAGGAACAAGGAAAAAGTTGATTAAAAGCCGATACCTCACCCGTTATATTTTCTAAGCTCGTGTTAGTGTAACCTGATGAACTATCTTCATCGCTAGAATCGTTGTTAGACACTAACGTCGGCTCTGGTAAGTATGGGAAGAATTCCTTGATTATACTTGATGGAGCTTTCTCCATGTACAATGATTCTGCAATAGCCGACCACCATGATGTGAAACCACCCGCATGGCGGGCATTCAGAAAGAAGTGAGGGAAGCTACGAAGTTGAAGCTCATCGGCTATTTCTAAAACCAGTTCGGCAGCGGTAGCATTACAGACTCTAGCTCTAGGCTGTAGTCGATCAAGAAGTGACAGGCTTGAAATCACTTGACCAAAACCCGACTGTCTCGCATAAACTGATAGATGGTAAAATTCATATGATGGTTGAAATATCTGATTCCTGGTATGAAGGCCGGCATGTAGAACGCATGGAGAGACGAAGAGTTTATACAAGTCCAAGGTCTCTTTAGGCATCAAAGAACTATCGTCTTCCAAATGCAAGAAAGAAGGCCAAGGGAAGTTGGCTGTGGAACTATAACTAAAGAAATCTTGTTGCTTGAAGTTTTCAGTATCATGTTTGTAACATCCCGAAAAATACAATAATATGAAAATTCATATTTTGAATTTGAATATATTTATTTCTGATTTTTCCTGACATGATTGGAATTTATTTGGATTTCTTTGGATTTTTGTATTGAATGAAAAATCAAACAACTAGAATTAAAGAATGGATAATGGTAAAAAGATAAAAAGTTAAAAGATAAATTTTGGAAAAATTACCATAGAACCTTAACCACTCTGTTAAGTCAGTAAAATCAAGAAGTAAAATTTTATGCACAGAAAAATGGGTAAATAAAATGAATGACACCTCTTTTTGACTAGAAACAGTACAAGTCAAAATTAATGAAAAATATTCGAAGTATATCTGAAGCTGGAAAAATTACCATAGCACCCTTAGTGCAGTGTTTACACCTGGTAAACATCTCAGGATTTGATCATGTCGGCAAAGCCTTCTAATAATTCAAAAACAGAGACCATCAAAAACTAGAAATCCTAATGTCAGAATTTTTATAAAATATTAGCTTGATTTTTTGACTTGAAATTTTTATGGAGATATCCTTAAGACAAAATGAATCTCTATAAAAAGTGTGGAAAATAATTAATATGATTTACACCCCAAAATAAATAGAATACTGAAATTCAATTCCTGTACAAGTCCACAGTGTCAGAATTTTAAATAATTCATTACAAGATATTTTAACCTCAAATTTTTTCTGGATATTAGAAACTACCAGGAGAGGTCGTTCAAAAAGTTTAGAAATTATTCAACTTGATCTGATGTCCGTTTTAATGCTCACATGGAGCTGTCCAGCTGAAGCTTATCACTTTGACTCAATTTCTCTCGCCGACATGTGGGCCACCCGTTATTCCGTAACGTTTCGCTGGAAACAACGGAAAAGCGTCGCTCTCGCTGACTGTGGTCCCGGAACCCACTCGTCAGCCGCTGCTTCTCTTCTCCCCCTCTCTGCCGACGAACTCTCCCGAGCTCCTCTCTCACGCCTCTCTGCGTCTCCACACGATTCACGCCGACCACGCCACCCCGAGCGGTCCACTGCAGCCACGTTCACCCTTGATCTTCGTGCTCCATGCCCTGCAATTCAACCCCGCGTCAATCCTTGCCGGTGAGACGATTGCGCCATTCCACTGCGAAGCACCGAACCGAGCCACATTTCTTCCCTCGCGTTCTAACACTGTGAAGACGAATCCCCGGCTATAAATAGCTCATGTGCAGCGCCTTGAGGTTCCGCTTCTCCTCATTCACCCCCAGAACCAAATGATCGAGCTTGAACTCACCTCCTTTCGCCATTTTCGCCAGAAAAACAGAAAAGGGGAAAAACCCCAAATTCTGCTAGCTCGATGAAAATTGCTCCAAATCACTTCATAAGAGGCATCTAGGCACAATCCTAAGACCAACCCACGGCTCAATTCCAGCTCAGGTTGTTCGAGATCTTGCCGCCACCGTGCTCGTTTCTTCCCCACGGCCGGCCGACGGTGGCAGGTCAGCCCGTCGCTTCTCCGGCCCAGCCAACCGCAAAAATGGAAAGCTCTGAGCACACTGATGCCTAGACTGCAACCGATTCGGTCCTTAGTTCGCTGGTCTTCTTCTCCGGCGAGCCGCCTCCTCTTCCGCCGTAGGTCGCCGGTGGCAAGCACCTCCAGCCGTCCCCGCCGGTGACCGGTAGCTCCCCCAGGCGCGCCATGGTCCACTGGTACTAGCCATGGCCCCCACCTCGCCGGAAACTCGCCGGAGCTCCGTCGCCGAGCAACCTTAGCCGCCGCTCTGTTTTCCCTCACTGACCCGCGGGCCCGCCTTGTCAGCCGGTCGAAGCATTTTCAGTGCAAAGGTGAAATACGCCTTCCAGTTCCGAAAGCGTATTTTCAATATTTTCAGTCTATTTCAATACCCGAAATGATACAAATGCTTATAACTTTTGTATTGTAGCTCCAAATGAAGTGAAACAAAATTCTAAATTCATCTAAAATCTAGTTCTTCCAAAATATAAAATAATATTTTGAAAGTTTTCACTGGGTAAATTTAAAATTTAAATTCAAAAGAAAGGGCTAAAAACACACTTCATATTAAAAGGTTGTAAATAAACTTAAAAATGAATGGGACCAATTTTAGTAAAATAATCATGCTTCCAGGAGTTCAAATATATAAAAATATTTAAAATTCATTATTGTTTGAAATACTTTTATCAAAGATAGTATTCAATATATTAGAAAATTCAAATATACATAATTTGAATACATGAAACATAGAATAAGTAAAATATAATTTCTAAATATTATCATGGCAGTAGTATACCTGAGTTTGCCAAAATATTTTAGAAGTGAACTTGATTTGAATTATCGTGGAAAGTATGAAATAACTTAAATGTAAAATGTTCATATACATATATCATACAAAGTCAAATGGTTGTAAAATAGGTCAAATGAATTCAAATGATCGTCAAACCAGTTTAGTTATACCCCTGGCATCATAAGGTTTCCAGATATCAAATAATATTTAAAGTTTGCTATATAAAACAGTAAATGATTAATGGTCAAAAAGTAAATAATTGCATATTTGGAATAGTTGTAACCTTCGCGAATAAATTCAGAATTTGATGAAACCAAATCTAATAACCTCGAAAAATAGTACCCTTGCTGATTAGGCAAAAATATCTTATGTTAGTGCTAGGTTGAATTAATATAATGTTAGACCCTAATGATCGTTTATAGGAAAAGTATCGCGGATAAAAGCCATTTGTCGCGAAACCAGCTTTAAATCACTTCTAACATCATGCCCTATTAATGCCTGAAAAATGGATAGATTATCCTAGGCGATGTAGTCGCAATCTTATAGTAAAAACTGAACTCTTAGCGAGTAGCAAGTTGAACTATCAAGCGTTTTCATCAATCCGCAGAACCTCTCGTCTAAATGCAGAAATAATGGAAATCAGTTTAGGAATAATATTTAGGATATGGTCTACCATATTCTAGAAAAATCTTTTATTTACATATTATTTTTCAATTTAATCTTGCTAGCTGAATACCCCTAAAAATTATGATTGTCGCAACCTTTTATATCACCTAAGCATTTTCAACCATGAAAAGAATATCTCTTCTAAAAGCTAAAATATATGAAATCAGCCTAGATTTGTTCACCAAAGTATATGCTATCCAATTCCGAAGAAATAATCTTATTTCGTCATGTTTTGCATATAAACTTTAATAGTCAAATAACCCTTAGTTTTATGCTTTATGAACTTCATAATAAGATTAAGTGAACCTTGTAATAAGGAAGTTGTAGTTAATATATTTGTATCACCAGAACCTTCTTAAAAACTATAAATAAATCTATTTAGCTAACTTATCAATCATAACTTAATTAAAACCTTTCTTATGCAAATCACTTAAGGAATTAAGTATGTTTTGCATAACCCCCTCTGACTAGTGTTTCGACTCTTTTAATCCAAATAATTTTAGCATCTATAATTCGAAGCTATAAATACTAAAATTCATAATTTTAGCCTCTTGGATTCGTAATTTAAGGATAGATAATCTGTAAAGGAAACCATGTTTTGTTTGTCATTAAGTCATTAAGTTTAAGAATAAAGCAATTGCTTAAATAATCCAAACCCTAAATCATCCCTGTTATCTGCAATGAATCTTTATTTGATTTTCTGTCTGTCTTCTTTTCGCCCTTATTGAAGTTTACTATTTCCTATATTTTCCGATCGATCGACGTGTAGAGTTCGACGTCCCTTCCTCCGTCGTTGCCTCTGTCAGCCGTGATCGCGTCTTCGTTGTAAACGATATATAAGCAAGGCAAGCACCTCCTTTGACCATCTTGATCCCAGAATTTAATTTGCATTGTTTATTAAAAGGTTTTATGCATACGTTTACTTTTGGTAAATTGCTATTTTGTGGTACTGGTAGTTATGCCTGTTGTCTCATGAAACTTCCTTGATAAGTATGATAATGTGAACTTTGGTAACCATAGATTAAGCTTAGACAATTACTTAATGTCGCCATGGGTATATACGATTACTTTTATCCATGCTTAGCCATGCTTTTAGAATAAATGATGATGATGATCGATCAAAATGTGTTCTTTGTGAAATGGAAAATGTTGTCATTGTAGTGTTGGCTATGGGTATTTTGATTAAAACCCAAAATAAAACTATGGTTTAGATGCGGCGATTATTGGCAATAGCCGGAGGTGCGAGAGGATTTGCGTAGTTAGGGTGGAGTATCGCCGTGTCAATTTAAGGACCGAACTCGGTGTTGTATGATCCAAGATATTTCGTGCAAACCACAAGTATTGTTATGGGGCTTCCTTAAACCAATTAAGTTATCTAGTTTAACTTTGCACATTGGTAGGTGAAGTAGTAAGGGCTTTCCTTTGGGGTTTGCTCGACGGGTGCCCACACCGAGGTGTTGGGAACAACACTTACCAATATAACGGTGTGCGCCACGTCTATGGGGAGTTCCAACATTCCTATGCTCTGAGTTCTCCCAGCTATAGCGTGGGTTTTATCGTCCCGGTGCTGGTGCAAAGTTAAATTAGATAATGTAAAGGTTTTCGTCATGAACATTCTGGCCACACGCTTAAAGTGCGTGAAACTCGCGGCCAAAAGAAAAGGTCATGACTTGTGGGTAAAGTTGTACACCTCTGCAGAGTGTAAATCTAATCGATTAGCCGTCCCCTCGGTCATGGGAAACTTGGTGAACCTGCACTAGTTAAATGTTTAATTTTCTAAAATGGGTTGTGGTTTGGAACTTGTTTAGCAGCTTTTGTTTTCATGTCAAAGGATCGACATTGATGGATTCCATTTCTGGATTATTCGATATTCACGATGGGTTGTGAATATATTACTTATCGTTACTTATTTCATATCATCAATTATGCTTTTACAAATTCCGTTTGCAAATAACTTGTTTTACAATGTCAATTTCGCTTTATGCAAATTAAGCGTAGTAGCCTCCTTTGAAATGGCTGCATATATTATAGGCTTTGCTCAAGTCTTGCGGAGTACGTATGTACTCACCCTTGCTTATATGTGGTTTTTAGGTGGATAAGTTAGCGAAGCTTCGAGGATTCCTTTTCGTCGCAGGTTGCGGGTTTTTCTTCGTCGAATCTTTCTAGGGATTATGCCTTATCGGTTGCCTGCGGGTGTTGGATGGGCACATTACAAGACTTTGCTTCTTATGCTGCTTTATCTCTGATTTGTAAGAGTTTTCTTTATGTAATAGCTTCCGCTTAATTAATATTTGTTGTATGGTTGTGATTCCAATTGGTGTATGTGCGTACTAGCTACTGATCATGGGACTAGTACGGAAATGCACATTAGATTTCCATTTTTGCAAGTTTGTAAAAATGGGGGTCGTTACAATGTTGCAGAAAAAATGACAAGTATTTTCTACAGCCGATAGGCGTGATTTTTATCTCATTACTGGAGCACATCATGAACCTTTCACCAAAATATCGGCATTCTCTGAACTGGAAAGGTGTGCCCTCTGGAGTGTCATCTCTTGGGAATGTGGTCCCGTCAGCTAGATTCAAGTTAAAAGGGTGACTGAACAAACAGTATAACCAGATCTGCACAAACCACATCGGCCCTCCTACGTTGCCGACGGTAAAATGTTCAAAACCAGTAAAAAGTCGACTTCTTATTACATATAGCATTTGATATACAGCACCCAGCCGATGACCTTCAACAAGCTTTTCTGCTATGACTTGATAAACTTGAGTCGGTCCGAGAGATGCACCACATAATAGGAAACGATCCAACCAAAGGTTAAGAAAGGCATCATGCTCTTCATCCGATACAGGCCCATTAGCTCTATTATTATTTCCGATGTATTTGGCCCATCCTTCACCCTTTGATTTGATAAGTTTATAACTGGGTTTGCCGCTAAAAGCTGATATTTGCTCACCATCTGGCCTGAGGCAGCACAGTTGAGCCACGTTCAAAAGAGTTGGGTCGATGGGACCCTGCGAAACAAGAAGGCATTGAAGCAATCTAACCAGAAATAACAGGCCGTGGCCACAAAGAGCTCATTGGCTTCTAGGTCGGCTAAAGAAAGGGGGATACACTCGGCTATACCCATTTTTTCCCATTCACCCCTCTTCTGGGCTACCACTCTAATGAACCAATTTCTCCACCCTTTGAGAGCTATCGGCCAAGCTTTGAAACTTTTATTCCACCCTTCTATATTATGATCAGAGGCCGACAATGGAAGACGAGGGATTCTTGATTCGTAACGGTGTTGACATCTAAATTTTCTAAGGGTACCAAGAAGTATTGATCAGTGCTATGTGGGATCGGGATGAGTAACTGACTCGGGTCCATTGCAGCCGATCTGAAAAGGGTGATTGAGCTAAGGAATTGTTCTGAAAATTCGTCAAACGAAGAAGCTAAAGCCGATTGCAGACAACTCGAGAGCTTGTGCGCGTAAAAATGACAGTATGTGGGGGCCGTATTTTATAGCGTGGTAAAAAGATGAAAAGACAGGAAGAAAGGTATCTAGGAGCGCGAACAGTTAAAACACACTATGTACGTGTCAGGGAATTACGGTACAATTATAGCGGCAGCAATTAGCCGATGGATCAAAAACCGATAAGTAAATTTTTTTTGGCAAAATAACAAGTTACATTGTGCAAAGCCAATGATTGCGATTTTTGAAAGATAACAAGTCATCTCTCAAAAATTGGGGGCATATGTTTTCTCCAAAATTTGGCAAGTATGGTTAAATCGGCAATCCTGAATCAGCAAGATACGATTGAGATAATGGATCAAGATATTTGGAAACAAGATATATCGTTAAGGAAATCGCCCTCAAAATAAAGGCCGATACGGATACTACTCCCTAAACGTGTTGTACTGGGACTCAAATCCACAAATTTACATTATTCTCTTTTTTCCTGTCGACTAGGAGTAGTTCCTGTAATTTAGTTTCTTGTAATTCGATCTTGATCAATAAAGTTGCGCATCGCCGATTGTTGATCTCCATCAATTACGCCTAGATTCGATTTATTCTGATTTTGCTGCGCATCGCCTACTTCAGAATCGATCTACCTTTATCCTCCGATTATTCTTAATTGGCTAGTTGGGCTTAACTTTTTATCTCGATTTAATCGGCTTTGAGTGAATTTTATATTTTACCTTGTCGATTACAGGCCAAATCCACTGGCACGCTCTGAACTAAGTATTCGTCTGATGTACTGTTGTCAAAAACCCTATTTCAAATTTTTGACGCCAACAACAACTTATTGCACCAGTGCAATCATGAAACGACCAACCCGTGCAGGACACTGGCGAAGAATGTTGGATTGGAGGACAGTTGGAAGGACTACCAATACCATCACTTGAGGGGCCATGATATTCCACTGGGTGTCAGGAAGTTGTTGTCTGAGCGGATATGGGTAAAACTGAAGTTGGCATATACGGTATGCGCAAGGAGGAGGAGAAGCCAGCGGCGATGTACCCAATGATGGAGGAGGAGGAGAAGCCGGCGACGACATACCCAATGATGGAGCGACCTGTTGATCCGGATTTAAGGAGGCGTAACAAGTTAGACGAAGCTCTGGGCTTCGACCCTGAATTGCAAGTGGACATCCTTGTCGGCCACATCGCCACGAACGTTTTCCTCTTGTGTAGCGGTCAAAATGCAGCATCGTGCACACATGTGAAGGTGATCAAGGCGCTATCGTATTACATGGTGTTCCTCATCGCTGTACGCCCCGACATGCTACCAGGCCTTAAGCTGAGCAGCCTGCAGAAAGCAACCAGCGATGTTTTGCAGCGCATATGGCGTGAGAAGAAATGTAACACTGGTTCTAGAGCAAGAGAGCAGAAGCTTGCCCGCTTCCTGCAAGAGAAAGAGATGGAGCTGCCGGTACACACAGTAAAAAAAGAAGCCGTCTTTACGGGAGAAGTGTTATTCTATCAGATGGAACTCGATGTGCCAACGTGCTCCTAGGACGGCTAAGAAATGAGGATCAGTGCAAAATTCGCATGGAAGTTGGGATCGGGGATGATCCTAGCAGCTCAGAAGATGCATCTGACGAAATACTTGATAGATTGATTTCGGTATTGTGGGAATGCGACGAATATGTATGGCATACACCAGAACTGCTTGACTTCATCTTCGACGTATGGGTGCGTTCGCTCATCTGTGTCCATCCGATACATCAGGGATTCCCATGCCAAGCAGCTCAGCGTACATGGGCATCGACGATGACACCAGCGACTCAACCACTTAACGCTATTACATGCAAACATGGGCTACTGACGCTCGACACTTACGCCACACCCAGCTCACAAAGTGCTATCCCACGTCCGGCTTTGCCGTGACCACTCAACCACTAAACGCTATTACACTGGCCTGCCAAGTACATTTGCATGATTCGGACCACATGCAATCAATGCTGGTAAACGCACATGAAAATAGGGAAACAAGCCCAAGCGCAGCATGGTTTATGTTAAGGAACCTCGCTATCGAATAGTCCGGGGTTCCCGAACAGATTTGAATTGAAGAACAGAGAGATAACAGAGACACAGGTTTAGGGAGAGCGACGACAGAATTCTTTATTGCTTTGTGGTTGCTTGTACATAGGGGGATCCCCCTCCTCCTTATATAGTAGTCGCCTAGGGTTTCGGCTAAGGGACCATCGTGGGCTTTCATTGGGTCACGTGGTTTCCCAACACTCCCCCTTGAGCCCTTTGTCGCGAGATGCATATGCCTCATTAAAACTCCAGAAAAACCAGTGGGAAAAATACTTGGAGAAAGAGTACATAGCATACGCTTACTGCGTTGCACGAATTGCCTCATCAAAACCTTATGCAAGAAAACTTCATGAAAAACTTGCTAAGGAAAAAGAGTACAATTCACCCAAACTTCAATTGCTAATCTTCGAGATTCATGTTGGGTACTCAAACCTCATGTTCAAGATTTATATGGGAGTATGTGAAATATCTCCCCTTGAAATCTGCACTTCTTTAAGTCTCATCATCCCAATCCCTTTTACGCACCTTTCAAAGGTAGATGCTGGGAGTGATTTAGTGAACAAATCTGCAAGATTTTCACATGACTTAGTATGCAGTATCTTGATCTCGTTCATCTTATGCAATTCGTGAGCATAGAAGAACTTGGGGTTGATATGCTTCGTGAGATTGCTCTTGGATAACCCATCGTGCTTGAGCAACACAAGCCGCATTATCTTCATATATGATCGTGGAGTTTGTTCAATGTTCAAGCCACATGACTTACGGATGTGGTGAACCATTCTTGAGCCATGCACATTCACGAGATGCTTCATACAAAGCGATGATTTTCGAGTGGTTTGTCGATGTCGAGATGAGAGTCTGCTTAGACGACTTCCAGGAAACTGCTGTTCCTTCACATAGGAAAACATAGCCAGTTTGGGACTTGCCAGTATGCGGGTCTAATAAGTACCCAGCATCGGCGTAGTCGACCAAATTCAATTCATTATTTCTTCTGAAAAACAAAGCGAGATCTTTGCTTCCTTGGAGGTAACGGAAGATGTCCTTCATCCCTTTTCAATGCCTTTTGGTGGGTTACTCAGACTGCATCGAGAGCTAGCAAATTCACGTGACGCAATGTTCGGCCTAGTGCTATTCGCAAGGTACATGAGCGCTCCAACTGCACTCAGATATGGGAATTTTGCTCTCAGGACTTCCTCCCTCTCTTCTCTAGGTCTGTATGGGTCTAGGTCTGCTTGGAGTGACCTTCCGACCATTGGAGTCTTTGCAGGATATGCCTTTTCAAAGCCAAACATTTTCAACACTTTCTGCGTGTAGGATGATTGGTGTACCAAGATTCCTCCTTGGACATGCTCAAGCCGCAAGCCTAAACAAAACTTCGTTTTACCCAAATCCTTCATTTCAAACTCACACTTCAAGTATGAGCATGCTTCTTCAATCTCTTCATCCGTCCCAATGATGTTCAAGTCATCTACATAGACGGAGATTATACAGAATCCATTTGGGGATCGCTGTATAAATACGCATGGACAATCTTCGCTGTTCGTGTAGTCTTTCTTACAGAGAAAGTCGCTCAAGCGATTGTACCACATTCTTTCTGACTGTTTTAGCCCATACAGTGATTTCTTCAATTTCACACTGTACAGGTTTTTATTTACTCCGTCTTGGTTTGGGATAGGAATACCTTCCGATACCTTCATGTATATCTCCGAATCCAAGTTTCTATACAAATATGCTGTAACAACATCCATTAGCTTCATTCTCAACTTCAAGTTGACTGCCATTGAGATCAAATATCTAAAGATAATTCCTCCCATGACCGGAGAATAGGTTTCTTCATAATCAACTCCAGGACGTTGAGTGAAACCTTGAGCTACGAGCCTTGCCTTGTACCTTACAACCGTTGTTTTCATTTCTCTTAGAACAAAGACCCATTTGTGACCTCTGGGGTTTATATGGGGAGGTGTGCGACATACGGGCCCAAACACCTCTCTCTTGTTCAGAGAGACTAACTCTGCAGTGATTGCCTTTTTCCATTCTTCCCAATCTAGCCTTTTCTTGCACTCTACTAGAGATGCAAGCTCGGGATCATGATCAATGATCGAGGCAATCTTCTTTGCAAAGTATGCATCGATATTGGCTATTGCTCTATTCAGGGATTCTCCTCTTATTACAAAGTTTATGGCCATTTCATTATGGGGTGCTTCATGAACTTCTACTTGCTCTTCGCTGCTATTCCCTATCGCAGGAGCAAGTTCCTTTAGCTTTTCATCGCCTATGTGTGCGCACACATTATTTCCGGTGGCTCCTGCAGTGGAAGATTCAAGTCTGGAATTGTCTTTTCTGTCGGCTTCTTTCCAGTGCCAAGTCTCAACTAGCTCTCCTTCTTTCCTTGGGGTATTTTCGTGATTGGTTGTGGTAAGTCCTCTGCTTGATTTTCTCAGACGTCTCCGGGTACTTTGGGTTTGATGAGCCAGATTTCCTGTTCTTTTTCTTTGAGACCTCTGAATAGGATGAGGGATACCTTCTATTTTCTTTGGTATTTCCACCCTCTCTGGTGCATTTCTTGCGGGTACATGCGACTTAACCACACCCTTCAGATCACAAAAATGATCAGGCAGTTCATTTGCTAAATTCTGCAAATCAATTATCTTCTGAACTTCTTGGTTTGCTTCATTAGTGCGGGGGTCATGCGCGGGGATCCCTGTGGAATGCCATATGATTTCCCGACATTTTTCATCCAAAGGTTGATTTCCTCCCCCTAATGACGGGAAACGATCCTCGTCAAATATGCAATCAGCGAATCGGGCTCTATGCAAGTCTCCAGTCATAGGTTCCAAATACTTGATTATGGATGCACTCTCATAACCAACGTATATCCCAGACTTGCGGAGAAGGCCCATTGCAGTCCGCTGAGGGGGTGGTATAGGAACATATACCATACACCCAAATTTTCTAAGATGGGAGATTTTCGGGATAATCCTGTGCACAAACTGTATAGGAGAATGGATGTTGTAGGTCGAAAGTCTGAAATTGATGAGAGCTGCTGCGTGCAGGACTGCGTGTCCCCAACAAGTGTTGGGCAAGTTACAACTCTGCAAAAGCGGTCTGACAATGAATTTAATCCTCTTTATTAGTGCTTCAGCTAGTCCATTCTACGTATGGACATGCGGTACAGAGTGCTCAACTGTTATCCCTGTTGCAGTGCAATAATCATCAAATGCCTTTGAAGTAAATTCTCCGGCATTTTCCATTCTGATGGACTTCACGCGATGATCATGGAAAGCATTTTTAATTCTTATGATCTGCAAGATCAGCTTTGCAAAAGCATGGTTTCTTGTTGACAATAAGCATGCATGCGACCATTTCGTGGAAGCATCGATGAGCACCATAAAGTACCGAAACGGCCCTGACAAGGGCTGAATCGGACCGCAAATATCCCCTTGGATTCGTTCCAGGAATACAGGAATTTCACTTTGCACTTTCATGACAGAGGGTCTAGTTATTAATTTCCCGGTGGCACATGCAGAGCACACAAAATCTTCATGATTCAGGAAATTTTTAACATTAATGCCATGACCTTGTGAGTTGTTCACTATATTTCTCATCATTCTAAGACCAGGATGACCTAATCTACTATGCCATAAAGAAAATAACTCAGAGCTTCTAAAAACAATCTTCAAGGAAGTATACACTTCGGGTGCATGAATATTCGTGTAGTACAACCCAGATTCATATGAGGGACATTTTTCTAATACCATTTTTTCACATACCGCGTGCTTCACAATGCACAAGTATTCTTTACCATTTTCTTCATTGGTTTCTACATAAAAACCATTGGCGCGGATGTCTTTGAAACTTAAGAGAGTGCGCGTTGATTCAGGGTACAAAAGGGCTTCTTCAATTACCAAAGTTGTACCCATAGGCAATATAATAATGGCTCTTCCTGAGTCTATTACATATAAATCGCTTCCTGCGATCGTAGTAATCTTTCCTGCGTTCTTCGTGATCGACTGGAAGTATTTACTCTCTTAAGATGGTATTTGTTGTGCCACTATCAACAATGCATATCTCTTCCATTTGGGCGCTACACGATTTCTAAAAAGGAAAATAATTCCAATCAAACAGAGGCAAAATAATTCAAATATTGCTTGTGAATGAAAAAATACTGGAATAAAGAATAAATTGCATATTTATTCATGAGAGAAGTATGCTCTTCTAGAGCTTACAATTCATTATTCAAAAGAAAAATGCTAACAACCATAATCTAAAAAACAAATAATGCGATTCATGCATTAACGGGCTTTGGACTTTCCCTTGGCCTGAAACTTCTCTTTTCCACCCTGCTTGCCCTTCTTTCTATGAATGGGCTTTCTCACATTATAGCTATTGACATTGACTTCTGTGCCAGTGCCCCTTCCAGATGGCTGTGGGACATAGTTCTTGCGTAGAACATCGTTTGCGATTCCGCAACTTGCATTACATCAATCAATTCGCTATACTCCTTGTATGCATCCTCACGATAGCTGCGTGCACTCTTGATAGCATTTGGGTGGAAGGTAGAGAGAGTTTTCTCAATCTTCTCCTCATCAGTGATCTTCTTGCCACATAGGGAGAGATTAGTACAAATTCTGTGCAAGGCAGAATTGTACTCGACCAACTGATACAGAGTCCGCAAACCTCGAGCGGACCCAATCTTGCTGTGCTTGGGGCAAGATGGTGTACTTGAGCTTCTCGAACCGCTTCTGAAGTGCAATCCAAAGCTCAAGTGCACTCTTCTCAGCCATATATTCATTCTTCAGAGTGGCTGAGAGGTGGTTCTTGAGAAAGTGCAGGGCTTGATCATTCTGCTCGGCGGTAGGTTTCGCGTCCTGCGAGGACCCTAGACCAATCACTGCACGGAGCTTCTTGCCCCCAAGAACGATCTTCACGTCCGATGCCCAAGTAAGGTAGTTCTGACCGTGCGGGGCCAGTTCTTCAAACTCACGATTCACGATGCCGGACATCTGCATGATTTCAAAATTCTGACATTAGATTACTGTATGTAATCTAATAGAAAATGGTTGCAAAAAGCACAAAGTGCAGAAAATAAATAGCCATGCATTGCAGTATGCAAAATAAAGCAATGAATCCGAAATTCATAAAGAATATTCATAAATGCATACAATAAAGCTAGAAAATTAAAAAAACAGAGCCAAATAATTTTCTGGAATTTTCTAGCAGTTTTCCAAAATTTTCTGTTTTTCTTCTTCTTTTTCTTCTTCTTTCCTTTTCTTTCTTTTTCTTTTTCTTCGGCTGAATCGGCCATTGGGCTGTGCCCCTTCCCTGGCCCATAAGCGCCCGCGGCGGATAGGGTGAAAACCCTAGCCGCCATAGCCCTGCTGCCCACTTCCACTCACCGCCTTCGCTTCCTTTTCCCTCTGCGCCTCCGCTTCCACTGCGCTTTGCTTTTCTTCTCGCCTGCTGTCGCTTCCACGCCTTGCGGTTGAGATACTTGGCGGGAGGCGGAGACCAAAACTCTTGTGATCAATTTGGGAACACGGCTAACATCCCAAAAAATGCAATAATATAAAAATTCATATTTTGAATTTGAATATCTTTGTTTCTGATTTTTCCTGACATGATTGGAATTTATTTTGATTTCTTTGGATTTTTGTATTGAATAAAAAATTAAAGAAATGGAATTAAGGAATGGATAATGGTAAAAAGATAAAATGGTAAAAGATAAATTTTGGAAAAATTACCATAGAAACCTAATCATGCTAGTAAGTCAGTAAAATCAACATGTAAAAATTTTATGCACAGAAAAGTGGGTAAATAAATGAATGACACCTCTTTTTGACTAAAAACAGTGCAAGCCAGAATTAATGGAAAATATTAGAAGTTTATCTGGAGCTGGAAAAATTACCATAATACCATCATAGTATAATTTATCTCTGGTAAAACTTGAAGGATTTTATCACGCCATTAAGACCTTATGAAAATTCAAGAACAGAAGCTTTATAAAATATGAAAATTAGCATGTCAGAATTTTCATAAAATAACTAACAAGTATTTTAAATTGAAAATTTTAAAGAGACATCCTTGACCAAGATATAATCACTAATAAAAGTTTCAAAAATAACTAATAAGGTTTGAACCATTAAATAAATACAAATCTGAAATGGAAATCTTGGTAGATGTACAGTGTCAGAATTTTTATAATTTAACCATGCGGTATTTGAGTCTTAAATTTTTAATGAAGGTTATCAACTACCAGGAGAGGTCAGTAAAAAAGTTTCACAAAATTAAACCGTGATTTGATAGTGATTTTAATGGTCACATGGAGCTTGTCTCGGTCAGACTTATCCTCTGCCTCACCTACACTCACCGGCATGTGGGGCCAGCCTATTTTCCGTAACGATTCGCTGGAGGCAACGGAAAAATGGCTGCTCTCGCTGACTGGTGGACCCCGTCCCCACTCGTCAGTCCCTGACCTCACTGCCTCCCTCTTCCTCCTCTCTCGCCCGAGACAAGCGCGAAGACTCCCGAGACTTCACCGCCTTCGCCCGATCCAGTGCACCGCAGCGCCGACCCCGTCACTCAAACCAGCAACTGCAGCCACGCCTTGCCATCCTCTTTGTCTCCCGCGCCATGCCCTGCCTTGTCCGGACGCCAGAGCTCACGCCACCTTGTCCAAACCGAACCGCAACTCCTCTTCTCCGTTCAAACCCTGTGGAACCGACTCCTCGTGGCTATAAATACCCTAGAAGCGTCGCATTGAGACTCCCTTCTTCTCATTCACTCTCTAAACCAAACACAGAAGCTTGAAACCTTGTTCTTCGCCATTTCGCCGGAAAACCCGAAAAGAGGGGAAATCAAGGAATTGAGCAAAATCGGTAACGATTCTTGAAATTGATTCTTCCTCTAGCTTCACTCGGCACCGTAGATTACTAAGCACACCGAAATTTCATCTCTTTTCACCTATAGAGTCTCCTCACCGGGTGCCCTTCTTCTCCAACTCCGGCGCACGGTGGCGCGCTTCCTCAGCTCATTCCAGATCCAATCAACCGGTAAAACGGAACCTTCTAACCTCACTGAAGCTTCTCAAGCTACCGATTCAACCGGAGCTAACTCCTTTTTCTTCTCCGACGAACTTCCCCTTTCTCCGTCGCAGGCCTTCGGTGGCGCACCTCTCTGCTACATCTCCGACCAAATGGGTACCGCCCGTGAGTGCAGCTCACCCCCCTGAAGCCTACTGCGCCGCCGCCCGGACCTCCCCCGAGCCGCTTCGCCGGCGGCAAACCGTGGAGGTGAGGCCTCTGTTCTGTCTCACTGCGTGCGGGACCCCTCTGTCAGCCAGCTGAGGCAAACTCAGTGCAACCGGTAAAAGGCGCTTCGCTGTAGAGAAAACGTATTTTCAATTTTTCCAGAAATTTTGTATACCCGAGCCACTTCAAACACTGATAACTTTTGAATCTTTAATCCAAATGAAATGAAACAAAATTATATATTCATTTAAAATCAATTAGTTTCATAATATGCAATAAAATTTTGAAAATGTTCATTGGGTAATTTTGAAATTCAAATTTGAAAGAAAGGGCTAAAAACGCACTTCATATTAAAATGTTGTAAACAAACTTTAGGTGGAATGAAACTAATTTTAGAGAGATACTCATGCTTCCAGAAGTTCAAATATATAAAAATATTTAATTTTCACTTATGTTTGAATTACTTTCTATTAAAGATAGTATTCAATGCATTGGAAATTCAAATATACATAATTTGAATAAATGAAACATGGAATAAGTAAAAATTGATTTCTAAATATTAACATGGCAGTAGAATACCTTAATTTGCCAAAATAATTAATAAATGAACTTGATTTGAGTTAACTTGAAAAGAATGAAATAGCTTAAACATAAAGTGTATATATATATGTATAGAAAGTTGAATAGTTAGAATAAGGGTCAAATGAATTCAAATAATCGCTAAACCAGTTTTATTGTACTCCTGGCATTGCAAGGATCTCAGATGTAAAATAATATTTAAGGTTTACTACATAAAACAGTAAATGTTTATTAGTCAAAGTGTTAATACTTGCATGATTTAAATAGCTATAACTTTCACAAATAAACTTCAAATTTGATAAAATCAAGTCCTGTAGCTCTGAAAAATAGCAACCTTGCTGATTAGGTAAAAATATCTTATGTTTGTGCTAGGTTGAAATAAAATAATGTTAGACCCTAATGATCGCTTATAGGAAAAACACTTCGGATAGAAGCCAAATATCACGGTATTAATTTTAAAATGCTACTAGAGTAATAACCTGTCAATGCCTGAAAAATGAGTAGATTATCCTAGGCGGTGTAGTCGCAATCGTATATCAAAAATTTAAATCCTTAGCGAGTAATAATTGAACTATCAAGCTTTTTCGTCAACCTGTAGAATCTCTCGTCTAAATGCAAAAGCTATGGAAATTAGTTTAGAAATGATATTTAGGATATGGCTACCATATTCTAGAAAAATATTTCATTTATAACCTTCGTTTCAATTAAATTTTGCTAGTCAAATACCCTAAATGTATGTTTGTCATAACCCTTAATGTCACATAAGCATTTTCAACTAAGAAAATAATGTCTCGTCTAAAAGCTAAAATGTATGAAATCAGTCTAGATATGTTCTTCAAAGTATATGCTATCCAATTCCGAAGAAATAATCTTATTTCGTTATGTTTTGCATATAAACTTTAATAGTCGAATAACTCTTAAGTGTTATGCTTTATGAACTTCATAATAAGATTAAGTGAACCTTGTAATAAAGAATTTATAATTAATATATTTGTATCACCAGAACCTTCTTAAAAACCATAAATAAATCTAATTAGATAGCTTATCAATCATAACTTATTTAAAACCCTTCGTATGCAAATCTTAAGGTTAAGTGGTAATTGCGTAAACCTTAACTAGTGTTTTATTTCTTTTAATTCAAATAATTTTAGCATCTATAATTCGAAGTTATAAATGCTGGAATTCATAATTTTAGCCTCTTGAATTCGTAATTCAAGAATAGATAATCTGTTAAAGAAAACCCTGCTTTGTTTATCTCAAAACCATTAAGAATGTGTTTGTGTAAGTATCTAAATCATGAGTTTCTAAATAATCCAAACCCTAAATCATTCCTGTTTTCTGCAATGAATCTTTATTTGATTTTCTGTCTGTTTTCTTTTTGCCCTTATTGAAGTTTATTATTTGCTATATTTTCCGATCGATTGACGTGTAGAATCCGTCGTCCCTTGCCTCCGTCAGCTGCGATCGCGTCTTCGTCGTAAACGATATATAAGCAAGGCAAGCACCCCCTTTGACCATCTTGATCCCAGAATTTAATTTGCATTGTTTATTAAAATGTTTCATGCATACGTTTACTTTCTGTAAATTGCTATTTTGTGGTACTGGTAGTTATACCTGTTGTCTCATGAAACTTCCTTGATAAGTATGAATATGTGAACCTTGATAACCATAGATTAAGCTTAGCAGTTACTTAATGTCGCCATGGGTATATGCGATTACTTTTATCCATGCTTAGCCATGCTTTTAGAATAAATGATGATGATGATCAGATCAAAATGTGTTCCTTGAGAAATGGAAAATGTTGTAATTGTAGCTGTTGGTTATGGGTATTTTGATTAAAAACCCAAAATAAAACTATGGTTTTGATGCGGGCGATTATTGGCAATAGCCGGAGGTGCAGAGGGATTTGCACGTAGTGTAGGGTGGAGTATCGCCCGTGTCAACTTAAGGACCGAACTCAGTGTTGTATGATCCAAGATAATCCGTACAACCACAAGTGTTGTTATGGGGCTTCCTTAAACCAATTAAGTTATCTAGTTTAACTTTGCACATTGGTAAGCTGAAGTAGTACGGGCTTTCCTTTCGGGGTTTGCTCTACGGGGTGCCCACACCGAGGTGCTGGGAACAACACTTACCAATATAACGGTGTACGCCACGTCTATGGAGAGTTCCAACATTCCTATGCTCTGAGTTCTCCCAGCATAGCGTGGGTTTTATCGTCCCGGTGCTGGTGCAAAGTTAAATTAGATAATGTAAAGCTTTTCGTCATGAACATTCTGGCCACACGCCAAAGGTGCGTGAAACTCGCGGCAAAAAGAAAAGGTCATGACTTGTGGGTAAAGTTGTACACCTCTGCAGAGTGTAAATATAATCGATTAGCCGTCCCCTTGGTCATGGGAAACTTGGTGAACTTGCACTAGTTAAATGTTTAATTTTTTAAAATGGGTTGTGGTTTGGAACTTGTTTAGCAGCTTTTGTTTTCATGTCAAAGGATCGACATTGATGGATTCCATTTCTGGATTATTCGATATTCACGATGGGTTGTGAATATTACTTATGCTTTACTTATTTCATATCAGTCAATTATGCTTTTACAAATTCCGTTTGCAAATAACTTGTTTTACAATGTCAATTCTGCTTTATGCAAATTAACTGTAGTAGCCTCCTTTGAAATGGCCTGCATATATTATAGGCTTTGCTCAAGTCTTGCGGAGTACGAATGTACTCACCCTTGCTTATATGTGGTTTTTAGGTGGATAAGTTAGCGAAGCTTCGAGGATTCCTTTTCGTCGCAGGTTGCGGGTTTTTCTTCGTCGAATCTTTCTAGGGATTATGCCTTGTCAGTTGCCTGTTGGTTTTGGATGAGCACACTATAAGACCTTGCTTCTTTAGCTATTGTATCTCTGATTTGTAAGAGTTTTCTTTATGTAATAGCTTCCGCTTAATAATATTTGTTATATGGTTGTGATTACAATTGGTGTATGTGCGTACTAGCTACTGATCATGGGACTAGTACGGAATGCACATTAGATTTCCATTTTTGCATTTATGTAAAAATGGGGGTCGTCACATAAGTACCACATACGTACATTCCATACGAGATCACCATGCTCTAGCTTGTTTCCTAATCTCCTTACTAGCTTGTGCTACTAGAGCAAGAGCTTAAGTGGTAGATCATTTCAAGTCGATATGTTGACCGTACCGTACACACGCACCATGCACGTACGTACGGTCTAGCTAGATATATAGCACTAACTGCGAGCTGTTGATCGATAGCACTGTGTGAAGTGGAACTTCGAAGATCAATTAGTCCATCGATCGGCCGACCTGCGCGCGGGTATGTACGTATCCTCAGTGCCGTTCGGACATGATCTCGTTTCGTCCAATTTTTGTCCCGTAGCATGTAAACAGATGTTACGTACGTATTACATTGTAAATTGTGCGTACGTCAGTGCGCGTGGATCGATCAGACTTGCTCGAATGCGTATGTGACATTTATGCCGTCGTAATTAATTTTGTTGCAGGAGCAATGGCTGGATTGCAGAACCTGGTGAATGAATGGCTGGTCCGGGGCTTGGTCCTCTTGAGCTTAGCCGCGCATATTCTCCTCATCCCCTTCGCCGGGATCCGTCGGCGTAAAGCCTCCGGTTGGCGGAGGGCCATCCTCTGGCTGGCGTACCAGCTTGCCGACTGGGTCGCGACATTCTCCATCGGCAAACTGTTCCTCGGCAGCACGTCGCGCGAGCAGCAGCTCGTCGCGTTCTGGTTGCCGTTCCTCCTGATACACCTCGGTCGCCCGGACAACATCAATGCCTACTCCTTGGAGGACAATAAGCTCTCGGGGCGCCAGGTGGTAGAAGCCACCACGCAGGTCGTGGGAGCCGGCTATGTCCTATACAACCACATAATTATCAGCGGCGGCAGCGTTACCTTTCTGGCGGCGTCCGTCATCATGTTCTTGATCGGTATTATCAAGTACTTGGAGAGGGTAAGGGCGCTATGGGTAGCCGACTTCGGCAGCATCCGGAGCTCAGGCGAGACTCGTGGTGCCCGCTCCCTTCCTAGAGTCCTGCGGGAGCCGCGGGATAGTGAGCAAGCCCTGCTGGATGCTCACGACCTGTTCCATATCACCGAGGGTGCCTTTGCTGATTATTCTTCGGTCGACGAGGATCCATTTAAGCCTCATACCAGAATAGGGTGGCGTTATGGATGGGAGAAGATGCTCAAGGTGGTCGAGATGGAGCTCTCCATCATGTATGACATCTTGTACACCAAGGCAAAAACGATCCACACCAGGCCTGGCTACGTCTTTCGAGCCGCTTGGCCGTTCTTCACCCTCACCGCTTCTTTGCTGTTCTGGTTCAGCAGTAAAGATGGCCTGAGGAGGGCTGACATCTATATCACTTACACCCTGCTCGCTGCCACCTTCCTCCTGGATATGGGTTGGCTGCTCAGGGCACTAGTGTCGGCCGGGACATACGCATTCTTGAAGGATAGGCCAGCGTGTTGGCTTCACCATCAACTTTTGTGCACTAGGAGATGGCATCGGCTCCGTCGTGTCGTCGTGTCTGACCTTGTCAAGGAGCCTACTAGCTGCAGAATGTGGTCGGGCAGAATCGGGCAGTACAACTTATTGCACGAGTGCACTCATGAGACGACCAGCCCGTGCTGGACACTGGCGAAGTTATTAGTATTGGAGGACAGTTGGAAGGACTGCCAATACCATTACTTGAGGGGCCTTGATATTCCACCGTGTGTCTGGAAGTTGTTGTTCGAGCGGATATGGGTAAAACTGAAGTTGGCATACATTGTGCGCAAGGAGCCAAAGAAATATGAACCCCTACCATCACCATCACCATCACCACCACCACCATCACAACCACCACCACCAGCAGATGCGGTTTTAAGGAGGCGTAACAAGTTAGACGAAGCTCTGGGCTTCGACCCTGAATTGCAAGTGGACATCCTTGTCGGCCACATCGCCACGGACATTTTCCTCTTGTGCAGCGGTCAAAATGCAGCATCGTGCACACATGTGAAGGTGATCAAAGCGCTATCGGATTACATGGTGTTCCTCATCGCTGTACGCCCCGACATGCTACCAGGCCTTAAGCTGAGCAGCCTGCACAAAGCAACCAGCGATGCTATGCAGCGCATATGGTGTGACAAGAAATGTAACCCTGGACCTGGTTCTAGAGCAAGAGAGCAGAAGCTTGCCCGCTTCCTGCAAGAGAAAGAGATGGAGCCGCCGGACCTCGATAAAAAAAGAAGCCCTCTTTACGACATAAGTGTAATTCTATCAGATGGAACTCGATGTGCCAAGGTGCTCCTAGGACGACTAAGAAATGAGGATAAGTGCAAAATTCGCAATGAAGTTGGGATCGGGGATTATCCTAGCGGCTCAGAAGATGCATCTGACCAAATACTTGATAGATTGATTTCGGTATTGTGGGGATGCGGAGAATATGCAGGGAATGCACCACAACTGCTGGACTTTATCTTCAACGTGTGGGTGCGTATGCTCATCTATGTATCCATCCGATGCAGCAGGGAATCCCATGCCAAGCAGCTCAGCCGTGGCGGTGAGCTCACAACCATCGTGTGGATTATGGCAGAACACGCTGGCGTATTGGGCATCGACGAGGATACCTGCAGACGCCCAACTAACACGGATCGATGCTCAGTGATGTAGATCATGTGTCATACGAAAAATATCGTATCTCCTCTTCTACTTGTCTGTTAGGATGCCTCTCATCTCTTCTGTCTGTACTCGTGTAACTCGTCTTCGCTCTGTAGTTTGGGATTTGCTCTTCTGCTAGGATTGGAGTCCTCGTGTCAGGACATATCCTCTATATGAGGAGGCTATATGCGTGCATGTTTTGTTTAAGCTCTGAAGCAATAAATAAATGTTGTGCATTGAGTAGCCGTCCCGTCGTGGTACAAACCGACTAGTCCGTCAACACACACTTGATCAATCACAAATAGGAATGAAAACGGAACAGAAATAGTCGGTAAATAATTGTTCTGTTTCTATTTCCATATCTTTCACCGGTAACGGAAACGAAATCGGAAACCCCGAAAACGAAAACGGATAGTGACAAAAACGGATGCGGAACAGAATGAATACGAAAACGAAAGTGAAAAATCCCACCAGATCATTGTAAATTGTCGGGGATCGGCCACCCTGACACGTGTCCATACCTGTCGGGGATCGGCCACCCTGACACGTGTCCATACCGCCCCCCTAGAGGGGGGGCTTTAAGCAGCCCTCCTCTAAGCTCGGGGGACTGTTCCCAAGCTCGGGCAGAGCTGTCCCCGAGCTGTCAGCTCGGAGCACCGAACGGACTGTTCCGAGCAGGGCATGGGTGGACGAGCTTCCCACCGTCCTTTGGTCTATCCGCACCTCGTCCAGCCAGGCAACAGGGACGAGCCATTTCCAGCTCGTCTTCGGGGCCGAGGCTGTCCTGCCGCCCGAGGTCGTGCTCCGCTCCGTCAGGGCGAGCTCGGTCGACCTCGAGCAGGAGAGGTCCCTCGACCTCGCCTTGGCGGAAGAAATAAGGTGCCGCGCGCTACTGCGCTCGGCGCGCTATCTACAAGATCTCCGCAAGCATGCAGCCCGAGCTGTCCGACCCAGGGGCTTCCGCGTTGGGGACCTGGTCCTAAGACGAATCCAAGATCGTTCCCACACCGACAAGCTGTCCCCGCTGTGGGAGGGCCCCTTCAGAGTCGTCTCAGCAAGCCGCACGGGAGCTTACCGTCTGGTGGTCCCCGATGGCAGGGAGCTCACGAGCTTGTGGAATGTAGGCCAGCTCCGGAAGTTCTACCCCTAGCGCTCCTCTTTCATCCGTCCTTAAGTAAAGATGTTTTTCTCCTTGCTGTTATGTTCGTTCTTGTGCCCTGAGCAAACGCGACCCAGGGCGTGGTCCGGACTTTTGTATCAACACGCCCTGGTTCGGCCCAGGTATGCGTCCGTAATAAAGGTTTCCTTCACCCCCGGTGCTAACCTCTTTCGATTTGTGGAGGGGGATGGCATTCCGCCACAGCCCCAAGCTGCAGGTTCCTTCGTCAAAAGGTCGCGCCATCTTAAAAGACCTCGGACCCAGAGTTCCGTCCACTTTCTTTCAACCAAAGTTCTTTCTTTTTAGGACGCCTCAAGTGGCGTGACCCCGCGGCGTGACCATAAGGGCAACTATAAGGTCACGCGGCGAGCCCGACCTCGGGGCGTCCATGCGTGTTCTTTTTTGCAGCGCCTAGGGTTGCGTTCTCTAGGTTCGCCTCGGGGATGAACGACCCGAGCCTGGGCATTCCCAGGATCGGGGGCCGTAATAAGGCGATCATTATCGGGGTAAGCCGGCCATTCCCCCGTGCTGCCAACCATTGAACGTTCTCAGAGGGCACCCCGAGCCCGATGACGTTTCCCAGGCTCGGAGGTCGCAGTTTTGAAATTAACCACCGGGGATGACTCGGTCGCGATAAGCCGGCCTGCGCACTAAGCCAACCTTTCCCCCAGGGCCGAGTGGCTGGGTTCAAATTTCTAAACCACCCTCTGAAGGGACCTTGCCGAGCTTGATGCATTCCTGAGCTCGCCGAGCCAGACCCGAGGCCTAAATCTGGTTCGAGCCTGAGCTACCCCAGGCCGACCAGTCCGAGTTGTGCCCAAGCCTGAGTACTGCCAGGCGAGGCCTCGGTTAAGTCGAGGCCATGTTCTCTAGGTTCGCCTCAGGGATGTCAGTGACCCGAACCAGATGTGCTTCCAGGAACGGAGGCCGCGGTAAAACGATCCTTATCGAAGTAAGCCGGCTATTCCCCTGTGTTACCGAGCATCCCTCAGCACGGTCAGCCTTCAACCCGAGTCGTGCCCGTGACCGAGTGATTTCGGGCGAGGCCTCGGCAAAAGCGACCCGAGCATCCTCGGACGGTCGCCTTCAACCCGAGTCGTGCGTGCGAGTGATTTCGGCGAGGCCTCGCAAAAGCGACCCGAGCATCCTCAAGACGGTCGACCTTCAACCCGAGTCGTGCCCGTGCCCGAGTGATTTCGGGCGAGGCCTCGGTAAAACTGACCTCGAGCATCCCTCAACACGGTCAGCCTTCAACCCGAGTCGTGCCCGTGCCCGAGTGATTTCGGGCGAGGCCTCGGCAAAACTGACCCCGAGCATCCCTCAGCACGGTCAGCCTTCAACCCGTGTCGTGCCCATGCCCGATTGATTTCGGGCGAGGCCTCGGCAAAACCGACCTCGAGCATCCCTTGGCTCGGTCAGGTTAAGCGATTCGCCTTACAAAAAAACTCGCAGAATCCGGCGTTGTTCAGACCTTTCTGCAGAGCAAGCCACGTAAAATCTACTAAGACGACACGGGCCAGCAAGCGAGCTAAGTCTTCTAAACAAACGCAACTTTACAAAACTTAGCAAAAAAGTTACATTGTCTTTACAAAGGGGGTGCGAATCCTTCGCCCCCCCCGACCCATCCACTAATTTTGATCTACTCTACAGACATATCTCGTGCGAGCTTCTCCCGCTCGAGGTCGGAGACCCTCCGCCGCAGCGCGATGACCTCGGCTTCGGCTTTATCGACCCGGTCGCAGTAGCTCTGAAGCTGGGCCAAGGCGCTCTTCCCCGCTCGAGTCACCTGCGCTAGCTTCCCCTCAAGACCGGCGACCTTGGCCTCGGCTTCAGCCGCCTTAGCTTCCGCTCCGGCGGCCCTCGCCTCCAATCCGGCCACTGTCTTCTCGAGCGTAGCCGCCGTCGCTTCAGCCGTCGTCACCTTAACCTTGAGCTCAGCCGCCTTGGCCTCGAGCTCGGGGGAGGATGCCCTCGGCGCAGTAGAGAGCTCCCCGGACCGGGCCTGAAGCTCCGCGACCTCTTCACGTGCGGCCTGATTCCCCAACTGCGCCCGGAGCCCCTCCGTCTCCTGCCGTGCGGCCTCCGCCTTTGAGTGAATGTCGGAGACCTCGAGCTCGAGGCACTGGATCGTCACCACTGCGCTCGTACGGTTCTCATTCAGAACGTCCTGCGCCTTTTGACGAACTCGGGCAAGGGTCTCCTCCGCCCTCTTCTGCTCCTCCTCGACGACTTCGGAGAGCGCTGCGGCGTGAAGGTCCCTCACGGCATTTAACTCCCGCTCGACCTCCCGGGCCCCGCGCTCCCGCTAGACCTCAACGGCTCGCGTGAGCTCGAGGGCCTGGGCCCCTCTCAGGCGTGAAATTTCCTCCCGACCACGCAGCGTAGCGGCTTCGAGCTCAGCGGTGTCCCTCTGACTGACCTCGATAGCATCATAGAGGGACCGAAAGCTGAGCACGTGGTCGCGCACGATCTCGTGCCCCTGAGAGATCAGCCGCAGACCCTGCGAGGGCAAAGGAAAAATCACCACGACCACAAGAAAAGAAAAAAAAAGTAGAAGGAAAGGTCACCACAAGTGTGCTTACCTCTGCTAACCGGTCCTCCAGCGTCGGCAGGTCGATGGCGCCGTCGGAACCCCGAGGCAGTTCACCCGCGGCAACATCTTCGGCGGCCTCCGCCGCCGCGGTAGCATCGGCACCCCCCGAAGGCCCAGGGCGATCCGCTTGAATGCGTATGTGACATTTATGCCATCGTAATTAACTTCGTTGCAGGAGCAATGGCTGGATTGGGGAACCTGGTGAATGAATGGCTGGTCCGGGTCTTGGTCCTCTTCAGCTTAGCCGTGCATCTTGTCCTCGTTGTCTTCGCAAAATTCGTCGGCGTAGAGCGTCCGGTTGGCAGAGGGCCTTCCTCTGGCTGGCGTACCAGCTTGCCGACTGGGCCGTGTTGGAATTCTTCCCAGAGAAAGGTCAGATTTCTTCCCTGAAGTAATCTGAACAAAGCTCTGTTTTGTCGGATTGCCTTCCTGTGTTGCCGGCGCTGGTTTCTGTTTCACCGAAAATACTGCTTCGTATTGTCGGAAAACCTTCCTCAGAAACAGGCTTCCCTCTGTATTGGCTAGACAACAGCACAACTTCAGAGAACAGCCTGCTGCTGAAACTTGAGATGATACCAGCGACCAAACTGACAAGGATCCATTCTCAGTGATGTAGATCATTTGTCATACGAAAAATATCGTATCTCCTCTTCTACTTCTCTGTTAGGATGCCTCTCATCTCTTCTGTCTGTACTCGTGTAACTCGTCTTCGCTCTGTAGTTTGGGATTTGCTCTTCTGCTAGGATTGGAGTCCTCGTGTTCGGTGTTGAAGTATAAGTGAATTGCCCACCTTTCCTCGTCAGCTTAAGCTTTTGGGTGAACTGGCTGGTGCATGCAACTCAATATGGTATCAGAGCCAAGAGTTCTCGAGTTCAAGACCCGGTTGACGCGATTAAAAAAAATTGCATACAACTCAATATTCGGCTATGCGTGTATGTTTTAATTTGTTTAAGCTCTTAAGCAATAAATAAGTGTTGTTCATTGAGTAGTCGTCGTGGTACAAACCGACTAGTCGGTCAACACACAATAGGAGCTAGCGACACAGCCAATGGTCATTCTAGGCCGTATATAAACTCATGTCACATATATAGGGTTTTGGATGATACTAAATAAAGGAGTGCAGAGAGACAAAGGGAGTTGCACTTAGCAAACAAAGACACATTAGATACTACTCTATCTGGTCACAAAAAGTTGTCGTTTCAGACATCAACATGATCTCCAAAACACAGTTTTGACCCGTAATTTTTATTATAATATATTTATAAAACCCAACAAAACTATAATATTATGAAAGCACTTTTCAAGACAAATCTATACATATAATTTTCATGTATCTAATTTAAATATCTAAAAAGATTTTAACGATCAAAGTTTTAAAAGTTTGACTACACCTATGTCTAAAACGATAACTATTTGTGTGACCGGATTAGGGTGAGGCTGTATCTAATAAGCACATGCCTTTAGTTCAGCTAGCTGAAGGTATTAATACCACGTACATTACATACGGAGAGCACCATGCTCTAGCTAGTTTCCTACTCTCCTTACTAGCTTGTACTATTAGAGCAAGGAACTTAACTGGGAGATCATTTCAAGTCAATATATTGACCGTACTGTTCTTGACGTACGGTCTAGCTGGACAGCACTAACTACGCGCGCGCTGTTGATCGATCACTGATTCACTGTGTAAAGTGGAAGTTCGACGATGGCCGACCTGCGCGCCGGTATGTATCCTCAGCCTCGTTAATTCGGACATGATCTCGTTTCGCTCAATTGTTGTCCTGTACGTGCTACTGGAGGTGGGAGTTGGACCATGGGCCCAACGGCCTTGGCATGTCGTGTCTGTTGGACACGGCTACCTCGCCATGTCGCGCAGTTTCGGCACAACTGTCTCCGTCAAGACCCAGGCACGGTCGAGTGCAAGCTGTGCTGCTATCGAGTCGTGTCGGTCCAGATCTGATCTTGTTGGACTTGTGGAGTCATAGGTATAGTCGCCGTTGGACTGTTGCCATAGACGACACCAAGAACGAGGAGCGAGTGTCTACCGCCAGTGAGAATCCCGTACAAGCAATTATTTGGAAAAAAAAGTAAATTTTACTTATTCATTGAGTATATATACAAAGTTACTGCCTTATTAAAAACTTTACTCATAATAGGATTCCCCTGGTAAAAAAAAATACAGTAATAATATACATACATACTAGCTACTCTCCAATGTCGTGATCATTCATGCTTTCCAGATCAACATACGCCTGATGCAGTGGCGCTGATGGTCGCAGGAGGCAAGCGTGAAGACGGCCGGGCACGGCTTCTTGGGTGCGCTCAACGAGTGACAAGACGGAGTGTCGCCTCAATGCGCACGCTCGATATCGATGAGCTCCGTGGCATACATAGGCAAGCATGAAGACGGCCGGGCACCGCGTCTTGGGTATGTTTATTTATAGTGCCAGGCTAAATCGCCGGAGGATTACGGGAAAATATGCATGGTTGTTGCCAAAAACATCGGAACATAAGATTCCTATTCTATACATGGTATACACGAGAGATATGGCAACAACCAGGATCCATACGATGTACGGGATAGAATACAATCTTCATGATCTAAACTTCCTTGTTAACATGGAGAAGACGAACTGGCGGGCCAGCGCTGAAGACGAAGCGACGGCGCGCGGTGGAGACGGCCGCATCGGGCAGGTGACCGAGATTGGAAGCACGACAATCCGGCAGGAGGCACGGCGCACGCACGGCAGGACGACACGCGCGAGGGACGGCGACGGCTTGACGAACAACGGCGATGACAGATCAGACCCTAGGTACGTTCTGACGGCTCTGATACGACTTGTTAGGGTCTGTAGATGCAAACACACGTATAAAAGGAAGACACAAAGTTTTTACGTGGTTTCACCCTTGTGGGAAAAAAACCATGGAAGTGACATATATAGCCAACAAATAGTAAGATTTGGAAAGATATCACTGTTAGGTAAGTTAAGATATTGAGGCACCGTGATTATCTATAACAGTGTAACCTTTAGCAAATGATATAAATGTAACATTCGCCTAAATCAACTAAGGATCCCGTTCTATCGAGCCTTCCCACTTATCGTTCTAAAACAACTCGGTTAGATTAGGACGATCGCCCACTAGTTGCTCCCCTGGTGTTGGAGTACTTTGATTTTCGGTGATCGAGTGAACGATATCTCAATATATTATATCGTTAGATGTCTTCACCCCCACTTTCCTCCAAATCTGTCTATGTTTTGCCAGTTGGTGCTGTTCCTCCTCCTTGGTGGCCCGGACAACATCACCGCCTAATCTGTAGAGGACAACCGCCTAGTTAATCTGCTAATGAACAAAATGCATGATATCTAAAGATGACCTAGGTAGTCACTGCCACTTGAAATATTTTTTTTGCAAAACCAGCTACGTCTTTCTTTATATTCATTGCTTATCATATTGTTCCTCCTTGAGGGCCAGCTGGATGGCAGCCATTTTGAGGTGAACATGCCATCATACAATTCACTCGCTTAAAGTTGAGATGATACTCCTATTATTTTCTGAAGTGCCATTCCTTTATGAAGAGATCGAGATCAAAGTATCATTACAACCTAAATGACCCCAAGGAACCAGTAAATTGTCAAGCCCACTGTCCACACTGGAGTTTATTTAATCAGCTGATGCAACGGCTAGCAGTAGCTAGACAGATACACCAGCTATCTCTGCTGTTTCAGTTCCCTGTGTTATTGGGCTCTTTCCATAAACACCACAGTGTGAGTATCACCACTATGTCCATCATCTTTCTTCCCTCCCTGCTCCCTCCCGCTGGCTTCATACCACCATTCTTGTAGTGTGCTATCCGGGTGCGTGGTGGCAAATTGTTGAGTGTGTTCTAGCAGTAACTGTTGTTCATCTGGAGGAAGGTTTTATTCTATACTTCATTCTCTGACCAGTGTCCTGTGGTCCAATTCCCCCCCTCCTGTTTTTTCTCCCCCGCCAGATTTTGCTCCTCGATTAAATGATATCAGAAGCACTGCTAATGCTCAGTGCATCTCATTATGTCAACATTCACCTTTTATTCATTCATATGTACTATTATTTGTATATACAACTATAGATTGTTCATTTCGACTATAATTATGTAAGTAGAGGCCTCCGTAGTATAATTCAAAAAACAAAAATCTATTTTTATTGAAATATATGGTGGATTTGAAATAATATATCTTTCGTTGAGATACACTGGGATCCTTTCGGACCATCTTCAATTGGATTCAAGATCCCGACCATGACAATCTGGCTTTAGAGAAACATGTAAAGTCACTGATCGGGAGCTACTATCTAACATGTTAATGTATGCATTTCAGCAGAGCAATAATGGCAATGGCCGGAGGAACGGTTGTGCACCTGTGGACAGAATGGGGGATCCAAATATTGGTCCTTGTCAGCTTCATGCTGCAAGTTTTCCTCCTCATGTTTGCCGGGATCCGTCGGCGCAGCCCGTCAGCTGCACTCAAGATTCTCCTCTGGCTGGCTTACCTGTTGGCTGACAACGTCGCGGTGTACGCCCTTGGCCACATGTCCCTCAACAGCAGGCCGCACGAGGACCGGCTCGCCGCATTCTGGGCGCCGTTGTTTCTACTGCACCTCGGTGGGCAGGACACCATCACCGCCTACTCTCTAGAGGACAACCAGCTCTGGAAGCGCCACCTGCTGACTCTCTTTGTGCAGGTGACAGGAGCCGCTTACGTCCTCTACCTCTATCTTGTCAGTGCCCGGACCTTGGTCCCAGCTACTATACTGATGCTCATGGTGGGCACTGTCAAGTATGGGGAGAGGGTGTGGGCGCTCAAGTGCGCCAACATTGAAAACCTCGGCACCTCTCTCGACATACCAGAAGGGGAATATAGCAGGCTGGACAGAAGAGGGAACCTGGATGCAGAGGAAGAGGTTCTGCTGGGAGCTCATTACTTGTTCAGTTTTTGCAGGAGTGAGTTTGTCGATCGTAGGCCGACGGTCGCGGCATACAAAGCTGCAGCAGCTATTAAGCAATGCAGGCACTTCAGTGGTGGCATGTACATGTATGAGATGTCTGAGGTGGAACTCTCTCTCATGTACGACTTCTTATACACCAAGTCTGCAGTGATCCACACTTGGTATGGCTGCTGCATCCGTGTCGTTTCGCCAGTCGCAACGGTGGCCGCATTTTTGCTGTTTCGGCTCTGTGGTAAAAATGCTTACAGCAGAGTCGATGTCGCCATCACTTATGTTCTGTTGGTAGGCGCTGTCATCCTGGAGACCACATCACTGTTGAGGGCACTCGGGTCAACATGGACATGCGCATCCTTGCATGCTCGGAAATGGGACAGGCTTCATGCTTTTGTGATGCTCCTTCGCCGGCTTGTCAGGGCAGGAAGCAACAGAAGGTGGTTGCACTCTATTGGGCAACATAATTTCTTGGACTTCTGCACCCGTGACAAGACCAAGCTGAGAGACAGAATCGCCAAGGCAATAGGACTCGGGGATTGGTGGAACAAATTGCATTACTCAAGCACCAATGCGATTTCAATGGAGGTCAAGGAGCTGGTCATGATGCAGATCATGAAAGTGATGCGCCAGTGGAACAAATGGAACATTAGGTATACACGGGGCAAAGCTATGCTTACCGATTGCGGAATCTTCGATGATATCGGCTGGAGTGTTGACGGCAGAGACTTGGACGAGTGCGTCCTTGTCTGGCATATTGCTACCGACATTTACCTTTCCTGCCGCAAACACCAAGGAAGGGTCAACAATGGAGGGGCTCCCCTTGTAAAGGCAATTAAGCTACTGTCCGATTACATGGGGTACCTCCTCTTGGTACGCCCATACTTAGTGCCCGGCGGTGTTCGCCGCAGCCTTTACCCTGGAAATTGCCCTGCTTTGGAGGAACTGTGGCGTAAGCTTTCTACTGGAGAGGTAAAAGTGGTAGATGGGAATGGCCACTCTACAGAAGAGGTCGATGATAGGAGCAGGATGTCTACCGGAGAGGTGGAAGATGTGATTAGGATCTCTACAGGACCGGAGGAAGATAGAAGTTGGCTCTCAATTGGAGAGGAGCAAGATGGGAGTAGGGGCTCTACTGGTGAGGAGAACGATAGGAATAGGACATCAAATGGAGAGAAGGAAGTTAGGAGCACTCAATCTACTGGACAGGTCGAAGATAGGATTAGGATCTCTACCGGAGAGGAGGAAGATGGGATTACGATCTCAGCCAGAGAGGAAGAAGATGGGAATAGGTTCTCTACTGGAGAGGAGCAAGACAGGATTAGAGTATCAATCGGAGAGGAGGAAGATACGAGCAAGCAGTCTACTGGAGAGGTGGAAGACAATATTAGGATATCTATTAGACAGGGAGAAGATAGGAAAAAGTCTATGCTCCCACAAGGCGAGAAACTTGCCAAGTTTCTGTTCCAGTGGTACAGCGACAACGCTGACCAGTACAAAGGTCGCGGCACTGCTTACTACAGGGGTCCTCATCTTGCTGTTAAGCTGCTTGAAAACGAGTGGAACTTGCCCGATATGTTGGAACTCATCTTTGGGGTGTGGGTGGAGTTCCTGTGCTATGCAGCGCACCACTGCACCGAAGTACCCCATTGCAGGCAGCTCGGCAGTGGTGGCGACTTCCTGACTGTTATCCGGCTTGTCGTACATCATATCGAGTTGTTTGGGATCAATCGGTAAATGCAATTAAGTGGTTTAGGTCAGATATCTGTCTAGGTATAGTTGTTGTCTATGATTTTTCTGTTCATTTACCTCGTTTCAAGTGTAGCTCCGCTACCTTTTTTATGTAAACAACTCCCCCTTTGATGAGAATCAAACAAAGAAGATGAACGCACCTCTATGCTTGAAACAGGCCATCGTCTCATTTTATATGATGGCAGCTTGATATATATCCAGATGAGTGCTCATATAGAATACGGATTTTTTTTTTGAATAATACATTTTTTAAAAGGAATTGCGACAATAATACGCGAAACAGAAAAATTGCAAAAATAATACTCTGTCGCTAAACGGTACGGCGAAATTGCAGTAGTTGCCAGCTGGCAGGACGAAGTCCATATTTTCGCCATACTATACGACGACAACACCCTAATCCCACGGTTAGCATTGCACGAGGTAGGAATCGCATGACACATGGCGTTTTCGCTGTACCATGTGGCGACGGCGACTACTGGGCTTGAAAACGGTCGAGCGCTGGCCGAGGAAAAAAAGAGCGAGCGGCGGCCGAGAAAACAAAAACAGAGCGACGACCACGTCTGAGAGAAGCGAATTTTTTGTGAAAATAATACTTTTTCATCAAATTGGAAAAATATGATATGTTCGTTACGCTACGTCGTTATGCTTATGATTTGTTTGTACATGGCAGGTGGACCACGCAAGGGAATTGCACCAGCATGGCAGCGGCATTTTGAGTAGGCTACGTGACGGAGTCGTTGTCACATTGGACGAGATGATGGAAGCATGGAAACGCGTGGTGATCGGGATTCGACGGATCGTGGAGCTCGGTTCTTGTCGATAATTGGTCGCGACTGATCGTGGCACCTCATCCAGATCGCCACTCGGGCCTTCTCACTACACACCAACCTCAGCTCCTCGCTACGCAGTGGAGGCAGAATCCAGCTTCCACACCCCTGTGCCTCCGGCCCCAGACATGACTGGAGGGTTCAGTTGGTAGGCACCACCTGGTCCCACCATGGTCCCCACACCAGGTAAGTCGAGTAATATTCAATTGTTCACGTTGGATATAAGTATCACCTAACTATAATTAAATGTTACTATCTGAACTGCAGGTTGCCCTCAGGGTAGAGGACAGTTCTCTTCGTCGTTGCACTCGCCAAGGTACACCGATTCTTGGGTGGATCAATTCTGCTCTGGCACGCAATGGACTCAACCACGTCCAGAGACGCAGTTCACGCAGCCCCCTCCAGCGATGCAGATGACGCAGCTGGACTACAATACCTCCTATGGGTACGCTTTGCCTCCCCGCGAGCGTCGCCCGGTGTAGCGATATAGCCCTTCAGATTACGGGTAGACGCGACCGTCTCAGGAGCTTCACACATAACCTCTGAACGATGCACCGGTTTCAGCTTGTAGAACAAAGATGATGGGGACGACGATCCCGATTTTTCGGTGAGATGATGATACGTCGATTTGGAGGTGTTGATGGCACCGAATTTAGGGCTTCCTACCAAACAGGTTGGGAGCTTCGCAATCACAATGCCAAATCCACACAGATACAAGATCCAATGATCAGTAGTTCCTGCAAGAAATCGAGAACCCGCAAGAACAAAGTATGAAGCAAACCGAAAAGGTAGTATTGAAATCAAACAAAGAGAAAAAGTTGAGGTTCTGTTTCTCGGCTCGGGCGGTCTAGTCGACACGCGCAAACACGAGGAGGGACGCACACGGGGTCTACCAAAACACAACAAAACCTAAAAAACGAAGAACAGGGGTGAGAACCCAATATAAAGGGGCACCAACTCAAGGGGGGGCTCCCAAGAGCGGTGCGGCAGCCAGGAGAGGGGCGCCGACCAAAGGAGGGGTGGAACCCTAAGAGTACATGGGCTTTGGGCCCAAAAGAAAGGTGGCGCAGCACCTGGAATTTCTGTCCCGTGAGATTGTTCTGTGATTTTCTGTTGCTCCAGGAGGAATTTGGCCTTGGGATCTGATCCATTGGAAAGGTTATCTCGATACCTTTCAAACGAGTCATCGAACGTCGAAAACAGAGTTCGAATATGGCCGTGGCGTCCGTTTGAAGTACTGCTGGTCCTGGATGGCCAAACCGGACTCAACGACGAATTGAGCTTTGTCTTGGGCCTTCCTTGGCACGTCGGCTGTCGTCGATGGATGTTCTTGATGTGCTGATCCAGCAAAGGTGGATGGAAAGGACTTGCTTCCGGATTAAGCCCTCTAGACGTCGTAGACGAAGTAGCGGTTGGAGAGGAAGAAGGGGCAGCGGTTGTATCCTTGGTTGGGATGTCCTCATCAAAAGAGAGGTTGTGGTAAGGGTAGGGGTCAGGGTCCACCGCAGAGGGGTGCTCAGGGTTAGTACCTCATTGTTAGGCTGTCATTTTATCCATGTGTTTATGATTTACTATTTCACACTGTTAATTGTATTGTCATCGTTTTTTACTTCATTCATCATAATCTGTTTCCTAGTATAGAACCCGATCATCACCCTACCAACAGGCGTTTTCACTAGGCGTTTCCAAGTATACCAAGTTCAACTAATTATAACTATTGCTAGGTTAAAAAAAGGTTAAAATATCATATACGATGCAGTCACAGACTTAGAAAGAAAACTGGACCACAATCGTGCAAACTGCATGGTCACTTCCACCTTTTCGGCAGCTCGTAAAATAACATGTTTAAATGAAAAATTATAGAGGAATAACCCAGAAACACCGTTTGATAGATGTACACCCTTTGATACATTTAAGCCTTTTGCGCTGTTCACAAAAAAACTCGTCTAAAAACATATTTTAGGGGGATCAGTCCAGGAACACATTGTAGTATATGGACAACCATATTGTAGGAAAATATCTTATTTACAACTTGCTTACCATATAAATTATGTTAACACTAATACCTTAAATGATAAGGATGTCGGATCCACATTGTATGAAAAAGGCGCGCCGCATATTTTTTTCTTTCTTTTTCTTATATCGGTCTGTAAAAGGCTCTGAGGATGTGCGATTCCCATACTTTCTCAGAGCAAGGTGACAACACGATGCTAGATGTTTTCTCAGACTGATTTGATAACTCCTGTGCATCAGCTTTTTCAGGCCGATTAGAGAAATCATAGGTAGCAGATATTTCAGACCGATTAGATAAGTCACAGGTAGCATCCATCACTATAACACCCTAAACATTTTGCCATATTTTAAATTTTGGAGTTATTTTGATTTTTGGAATTTTTGGAAATTTATTGGAATTTATTTACATTTATTCAAATAAGGGCTTCTTGAAATCAATTAAAATAATGCAAAATTTTAAGCAAATTTTTTCTAAAAATATTTTATTTGAGTTCAGAATGTCTTAAAATATTTTCCGGCATTTTTATGGAATTTTTGAGTATTTTTCTATTTATTTTGGCTTTATCCATTTCCTGATTTATTTTAATTCGAAAATGATTTAAAATCGCAAGAATAGTGTTTGGGCCGAAACCCTTCAGTCCGACCCAAGTCAGCCCATGTCGTCAGCCCACGCAACCCATCTTGCCACAAACCCGAGCCGCCGCGCGCTTGGACCGTCGGATCAAGATCCAATGGTTATCGTTGCGCCGCGTCGTCCGCGTGCGTGCGCCACCCGATCGAGTCCACGCGGACGTCCAGGATAGCGTCGCGTCCCTTCACCCGCGTAATCGCCGGAGTTAATGTCGCCAACCGTTACCACCGTTTTCGCCGCCTGTAGCGCGCACGTCGAGGGCCGTTTAAGTCCTCCAATTAGTGCAACGTGTAGAGCCTCTCTCGCCGCGTCTTTTTCCCCTTCGCACGCACGCCAAGACCCTCCCTTGTGCATGTTTTTGCTCACCGTAGTTGCTAGCGACCGTAGCTCCTTCGCTTCATTCCGCCGTCGCCGAGCCGCCTCCGCCATTTTCGAGGACGTCGCCGACCTCGTAGCACCGAGACGCGTCGAACACGCAGCTCATCTTCGCCGTAGAAGCCCCGTAGCGCCGCCGTTGTGGTCGTCTTCCTCCGCGCCGGTCCGAGCCGTCGCTGTCTCGCCATCGACACTGATCGAGCTTACTCGACCGTCCGATCCCCATCTGACCGTCGCGGTAACACCACGTATTCCTCTCGGTTGGGTTAGGTTTGATTTATATCAGCCGTTAGATCTCAATCGCACGGCTAGAGTAATTTGTGTAGAGTATTCGATTAAGTTTTAATCGATTATTTCGTTAGAGTCAATCGCAGCCATCCGTTTCAAATTGAACGGTAGAGATCGCGCAGTCGCACCAGTCGCCGGTGACCGAGGAGTCGTTTGACTGTTCCTTGCGCATGACGTCAGCGATGACGTAATGGGCGCGGGTCCTACCTTTCAGCCGCAGCGGTATGGTGGACCGAGTCCACCATAGACCCGAGTCGGTGAACCCAGTCTGACGTCATCAATGGGACCCACTTGTCAGCGTCGGCACTGTTCTGTGGACCGAGTCCACCGTGGACCAGAGTTGAGCCATGGACCCAGTCCATGGACCGAGGCGACGTGGTAGCACCAGGAAGCGCCACGTGTCAGCTGACGTCATGCTGACGCAATAAATTGAGTTTTCAATAGAAAAATAAATAAATTAATTTGGGATTTTCTATTTTCTTGTTTATATTTTATTTAAAATTTTGAAAGGCTATAACTTTTGCATTTTAACTCCGATTGAGGTGATTTCAGTTTCTACAAATTTGTAAAATTGTGCTATTTTTAATGGTGGATTGTATTTGAATTTTTGAGGTTATCTAGTCTACTTTTTTGGTTATTTATTGTATATATGATTTGTACGCATAGACGCAAATTTGCCGGGAAGTTTCGAGAAAGAGTTCGTCGCTTAAGATCAAGCTTCGGAACACGACCAGCAACTCTTCGAAGGCAAGTGATGCTTTGACTATTTTGATCCCAGTTTTTAAATGTATGTTGTTTTGAAATTATGCATGCTAAGTTAATTAAAAATGAATTTAAATAAATTTGGGTAATGTAGCTAATCAACCCTATTGTTATTACCACCTTGAAATTATTATTTGTATGCCCTGAAATCATTGTTAACCTAGGATTGTTGGTACTCGTTGGATGTTAATATGATGCCAACACGGGAGACTAGACCGTGAATAGATGCTTAGCCTTGCAACGAGTCATTGAAGATTTTCTGGAAAATGCAACAATGCTAATTAATGACATATGGAATGTATTTGAAAATGGTGTGGTGATGCCACGTGATGAAATTGAGGTACGGAGACCTGTGTGGTTCTGTACCGATGCTGAGTTATTGTTGGCATGTGTTGCACAATAATCAACTGGGTGGGAAAATGATTTAGACTAGGGCAAGTTGCACAAGGCTTTGTGCCGGGTGGGCCTGTGTGGCAAAGGGTTGATGAGAGTTGTGAGTCTGTGTACTACATTGGGCTGTGTGCCATTGTTGAGTGATGAAAGTCTTGCCTTGGTCAGCTAAGGACTTCACCTTGCAAGCCTTTAAACTGAGTCACCCGTACAACCACATGTCTGGTATGGGACAGACCTAGTTGATTAGGGTTCTAATATCTTTCCTCTGAAACCTCGGGGTGACAGTACATGTGGGTGTATCTGTGTGGGGGAGCGTACCTGTGCTACGGCTTGGTGCCCATCCAACAGTGTTGGCCCGTCCTATACTTCGGCTCTGTGTGAGGGGAGTGATAGTAAAGGCAATACCGGAGAAGTTCATTGGTTAAGGTAGAGGTTTCTGAAAGGCTTTGTTGCGGGCAATCACCTGTGTGGTGAGTGGCCGTATCTTGTGGGTAAAGTGTACAACCTCTGCAGAGTGTCAAATCTATTCGAATAGCCGTGTCCGCGGTATTGGACATTGCTCAGGGATTACAGTCAAGGGTTAGATCTTCAAAAATAAAATGTGGAAAGGGTGTCTGTGTGCCAGTGTCAAGAATAATCTAATTAAGGATGTGTGCCAAATTTTGCGGAGAAAAACGGTTTAATGAACTTAGTACTATTGTTAACTGTTTCACCGCTTTTAATCTAAGAAAGATATGGGTTTAAAAATGCTATTTGATGCAAATGAACCAAATAAGCCAATTCTTTGGAATAAGTCTTGCATATAGTAATAGTACTGCATTCTGTGCATTACTTGTTGACTGCCTTGAGTACTCACCCCTCCTTGCCTATCAACCCAACATCAGTGGAGGAGTCTACGCCAGCATGGGAGGAGGAGTATATCGAAGGGCCGGACAATTAGGGAGCAAGCCCAGTCGGTTGCCTGTGGCAAGTTGATGGAACTCCACGAAGTTTATTTGCTTTCCGTTGTTATCTTTTGTTACTCTGATAATGTAAGCCCTGCGTGGCTGATCTTATGTAAAAAGACCATAAGGTCGTATAATTCAGTTATATAAATGTTTGCACTATTTAATATGGTATCGTTGTGAATGTCTGTGATGTTTAACCCTGTAAAGACTGTATGTGCTAGGGTGATCCTAGACTAGCACAGAATACACAGAGGGTCCAGATTCTCAGAATCGGGTCCCGACAATCACCTTTTGCAATGACAAGGTTCAACACTCTGCCCAATGCATCAATCTTTTTCTACACGGCCTTTCTTAATATCTTGCTTTCTAACTGTCACTGCAATGACCACTTATTCCACACTATATTTATCAGTACGGACACCTTGCATGCTTAACTGCCTTTTCAGCCCAACTTGACTACACACTCCAGCATTTTGCTGTCCGTCTGCACGTTCGAATCTTATCTTCCAACACTTAGTCCATAGACCACCTCTTCGAGACTATAAAAGGTCAAACCGCACGCACACATACATAGCTCCTACTCACACTTCACCATGGCTAGATTCTCTAGCAGAGAATTCTCGTGGACACATGATATAAGCGACATAGCCCTTCTATACACGTTGAAGGTTACGTATAATGGGAAGGATGATCCGTTCAAGGAGGAGAATCTAAGTAAAGTGGTGTCCAAATTGCAAGAGTGGCATCTGACATTATCGAGGTATAACGTGACAACCTCTGACCTGAACCTTGTAACCTCTGACGACCTCAAGGTGTACTTGCAAGGGTGGCGTCAAAGGTATTTCTGGGTGTGCAGACCACCCTTTTGCTATAGGTTTCTCTAGGAGATTTTATAGGGTATTGATGCTGCCCGATCAGTATGCAGAGCATATTAAGGTTAGTTATTTCCTATTTGTTCACCCTACTAATCTTTTTAGCATTATCTATAAGTTCACTAATTCATATGCTCGTCTTGTGTGTTAGTCATTCCCAGATGATAAAGAGTTGCTGAACAAAGATATCCTAAAATTTATAGTGATGTATAAGCTTTTCGACGAGGGTGTGATGCCTGGTTCGTGCAGAAGACGCAGAAGAAGATCTAACTAGAGGGGTAGAGGACATTCAACCACCACCGAAGGTGGGCTTGCTCCTAACTACGCAAATGACGATGACGATGATGATGACGATTTCATGTCACCTAGACCTCGATGTTCCAGACCACAACAGGCTGTTCAAGCACTACTACAACTGACCGTTCAAGAAACAATGCAAGAGGACGTTCAACCAGCACTGAAGGAGGGCTAGCTCCTAACCATACAAATGACGACGATGACGACGATTTCATGCCACCTAGGCCACGAACCTTGCGTCCTCAGAATCCTCCGAATCTTGACGATGATATTACATTAAGCCCTATCAGGTATCCAAATGTAGTACCCCGTCGGGAACTAATAGATAACTATCGTTATTTTGACCATGCTCTATTCCGACAACCATGGCCACATAATATATGGTTTTGTGACATAGTCCTTCACCAGAGGCATGTACCTATATTGTATATCAGTTTTATGAATTCTCTAAGGCATGTATGTACCTATGTTGTATCCTAGTTTTATGAATTTACTAAGGCATGTACCTATATTGTATCTCATTTTGTGACTTAGTCCTGCATTTTGTAATATCAATGTCAGGTTTTATTCAATATTTTACTATGATTTGTCGTCTTGCTTTTTGCACAACGAAACAGAATGAGGAACAACGACATTTCATTTTTTTATCAAAAAAATGAACTGACAAATAATTCTATAAAATACTACAAGAATTATCACTGACAAATTTAAAATTTTTAGAATTTATTGAACCCTAGTTTGAACACTAAAGTTCTAGCAACTGTCAAAATAACACTGATTTTTTTTATAATAAAGCAACACTTTCAATTGAATACAATAAATAGATTAAAACAAAGGACAAAACAAATACAGTAATAATGATAATAATAAATTTCTCGCATATTTATCAAGATAAACTAGCTATTTCTTTGTCAAGCCTTATATGAATATATTTGCATCACTTCTCTACGTCTTACTAAGTACTTTATGTACTCACGACTTTACTCCTTTATTGATGAGATGCTAAGGAAGGACCAGGGAATATATAGTTTTATGACAAGGAGTACTATGAAGATTTCGTGAATTAGGAGTGTGTTTCTTCAGACGATTGCATGTGGTATTTCGAATGGCATAAGTTATCTTATTTCCGCAGCTACAATTTATTTATTTCTTAAGCCTATAAGGCATAGATGTACCATCATTAGTAATGTGTTTTTGATTTCTTATTAGTGTTAAATTCTTTCGCATTCCGTTGAAAATTTTTGAGGACATTTGGAGGCGTCCTAGGGTCTAGATAAATTTTTACAGACTTTATCCTTAAGTGTTTTTGGTCTTCTCATTTTTGAAATGAGAAATTCAACAATATAAAACACCATATTAAAGCATTAAAAGTTTCCAAATGTTTTTGGAATTCTTTGAGAAGGTTCAGAAGTTATTATTGGATTTAAATCAATTTTCTCTAGACTTTATCCTTGTGTGATTTTGCATTTCAAATTTAAATATTAAAAGATTCAATCAATGTAAAAGCATTCTTTTAAAGTCCAAAATCCAAGAAATCAGGGAAAAGAATGGAAATTCAAAATAAATCATAATTCCAACTTTCATATTATATTATATTATATTATATTATATTATATTATATTATATTATATTATATTATATTATATTATATTATATTATATTATATTGTATTATATTATATTATATTGTATTGTATTGTATTATATTATATTATATTGTATTATATTATATTGTATTGTATTATATTGTATTGTATTATATTGTATTATATTATATTGTATTATATTGTATTATATTGTATTATAATATATTGTAATATATTGTATTATAATATATTGTATTATATTGTATTATAATATATTGTATTATAATATATTATAATATATTGTATTATAATATATTATAATATATTGTATTGTAATATATTATATTATATTGTATTGTATTATATTATATTGTATTGTATTGTATTGTATTGTATTGTATTGTATTGTATTGTATTGTATTGTATTGTATTGTATTGTATTGTATTGTATTGTATTGTATTGTATTGTATTGTATTATATTATATTGTATTATATTATATTATATTATATTATATTATATTATATTATATTATATTATATTATATTATATTATACTGTATTGTATTATATTGTATTTTATTATATTATATTAAATTTCAAAGTTTAAAATAATAGTTTTAGCATTAGAAGCATTTATCAAAAACTACAAATCCAAGGAAAAATGTCAAAAAATGGAATTTCATATTAAAATCATAATTCCAATCAAATTTTATAATTTATTTATTTTTATATTTTTCCGGGATGTTACACATCTCCCCTTTTTTAAAAACATTTTGGGACCCATCGAAGGAGCTTATCCAGGAGCTTTATATATTACTAGAAGCTGCTGCTGGAAGGGAGGAAAAGAAGACATTCCGGTAAGTGAAAAAAGAACCTATCCCTTTCCTGTCCTCTTTTTTGAAAAAAATCTGATCGGATCAGTAGTGGAGGAGGAGGATGTGAATTGTGATTGGGACTTGCACTATCACATTCGCCCATTCTACTTCCTCTGTCGGGGAATCTGCGGAACTATTGGTTTTTTTTAGAAAAAGACCGATAGAAAGATTTAAACGTAATTTCAGATTTCTCTGAGGTTTTTTTCATGAGTTTGATGGCGTGGCCCGGCTTTCCTTGCGGCAATCTCTTCCGATATACAGTCTACAGTCATGATGGATACAGGGTAGTAAAAGGTCAGGTGCCTTGTTCAGCCTTGTGCACGGAGTATGATAAGGTGATGCTTGTTTAGCATAGAAGTGCGCTGCATGGTTCGCCTGCATTGGAACATAAGCTGTCACAAGTTACACAAACCTTATCAAACGCTAAGATGATTAATTCTGAACTAATTAGCCCTTTTTTCCCATCTAACAATAACTTCAATTCTGGTTCTAGACGGACAGGGAGGCATCGGATCCAACCTTGCATATAATTTTTCAGGTCATCTCGCAAAATTCTTTTTCCATACAACTATATCGATGCCGAACTTGACAGGCAGTAGAACCGTTCCTGGCCGTGTGTTGACCGGCATTAGACGCAAAGTTTTCCATCTGCTGCCGTGCATTCTACTACAGTCACCTGACAGATATATTTGCAGTTCTTCGTCTCCAGGAGTTAGAGCAGTACACAGCTGCATCAATCCATCCATCCTTAGATATCCATGCGTCGTCTTTTGACCGTCTTTGGGCTTCTCATTTCTCTGCAGTACTACTCTCCTGCAAGCTCTGCTGCAAATGGCAGTACCATGACGGAAGGCCAAGCGCTCAAGCTCCTCTCCAGCAACGGCAAGTTTGCACTAGGCTTCTTCCAAACAGGCAGCAGTAAGTCCTCAGACAACACCACCTTGCCCAACTGGTACCTAGGCATATGGTTCAACAAGATCCCAAAGTTCACTCCTGTATGGGTTGCTAACAGTGAGAAGCCAATCACTGACCCCAACTTTAGACTGTCGAAGCTCACGGTTTCAAGGGATGGCAATCTTGTGATCCTAAACCATGCAACCAAATCCATAATCTGGTCCAGTCAAATAGTCAACAGAACAAAAGCCAACAAGAATACTACTGTTGTGCTCTCGGACAATGGAAACCTTGTCATGCTAGATGCCTCAAACCCATCCAATGTGTGGTGGTAGAGCTTTGAGCACCCAAGAGATGTTTTCCTCCCAGGTGCAAAGATCGGCTGGAACAAGGTCACCGGTCAGAAATACAGTTTTGTTTCAAAGAAAAACTTGATAGACCCAGCTCCAGGCTTGTACTGCATGGAGTTAGACCCCACTGGCGCTAGGCAATACTTCGTTAAGCTTTGCAACTCATCCATGGTGTACTTTTCCACCGGGGAATGGAATGGACACTACTTCAACTTGGTGCCAGAGATGTCAAGCAATATTCTAATGAGTACCAAATTCATCAACAACGATGAAGAGGAGTACTTCACCTACACCACGTTGGATCCAACAATGATCACGCTCTGCTTAGTTGATGTCTCTGGTCTTGTCAAGCAGCTTATATGGGTTGAAAGCTTGCAAGATTGGGAAACTATCTACATCCAACCCAAGGCGTCATGTGATGTTTTCGCCGTTTGTGGGCCTTTCACAGTCTGCAATGACAACGCATTTTCGTTGTGCAACTGCATGAAAGGCTTCTCCGTGAAGTCGCCGAGCGACTGGGAGCTGGATGACAGAAGAGAAGGATGCATAAGAAATACTCCGCTAGATTGCATTAGCAACAAAAGCACAACAGGGTTAACTGACCAGTTCTTTCCCATACCAAGTGTCAAATTGCCGTATGATGGCCATAGCATGGAAGCAGTTGCAAGTGCACACGAATGCCTGCAGGTTTGTCTACGAAACTGCTCATGCACTGCATATTCCTACGGAAAAAGTGGTTGTTCTATCTGGAATGGCGAGCTTACTAATGTAAAGCTGTATAATGGCACTATCAATACTGACGGAGAGATTCTTTATCTTCGCCTTGCTGCTGAAGAGGTGCAAAGTTGGGAAAACAGTAGTAGCAGAAGAAGAAGGATCATCGGCGTAGCCGTTGGTGCAAGCATTTCTGCATTTGGTTTCATGGTGCTCTTCCTGCTATTGATCATTCGGAGGAACAAAAGGAAGCAGTGTGGTCATCCAGTGAACAACATTAACGATGGTGGTGGAATTATAGCTTTTAGGTATGTTGATTTGCAACGTGCAACTAAAAATTTCTCAGAGAAGCTAGGTGGAGGTGGTTTTGGTTCTGTGTTCAAGGGGATTCTAAGTGACTCAACTACCATAGCGGTGAAAATGCTTGATGGTGCACGCCAAGGAGAGAAGCAATTCAGGGCTGAGGTTAGTACAATTGGGATGATCCAACATGTGAACTTGGTAAAACTGATTGGTTTTTGTTGCGAAGGTGATAGAAGGATGCTTGTTTATGAACTCATGGTAAATCGTTCTCTTGATGCCCATTTATTCCAAAGCAACGCCACAATGCTGAATTGGAGTGCTAGGTACCAAATAGCTATAGGAGTTGCTAAAGGATTGTCCTACTTGCATGAGAGTTGTCATGACTGCATCATACATTGCGATATTAAACCAGAAAACATACTTCTCGATGCGTCGTTTGTTCCTAAAATTGCAGACTTTGGGATGGCAAAACTTCTGGGAAGGGACTTCAGTCGAGTTCTGACAACAATGAGAGGAACTATAGGGTACCTTGCACCTGAATGGATCAGTGGAGTGGCTATTACACAAAAAGTTGATGTTTACAGCTATGGAATGGTGCTGTTAGAGATCATCTCGGGAAGGAGGAACTCACTTGAAGAATGTACAAGCAGTGGTGATCATGCTGTTTATTTTCCTGTGCAAGCTGCGCGTAAGCTTCTTATGGGAGATGTGGAGAGTTTGGTTGATCACCAATTACATGATGATGTCAATATAGAGGAGGTTGAAAGAGCTTGCAAAGTTGCATGTTGGTGCATTCAAGATGATGACTTTGATAGGCCGACAATGGGTGACGTTGTTCAGGTTCTCGAGGGTCTAGTAGAGCTTGATATGCCCCCAGTGCCAAGATTACTTCAAACTATCTTGGGAAGCTCTTCTTCGACCTGAAGATAATCCATGTAGGCAAGAGTTCAAATTTGAGCAGAGCTGAGAATAATTTATCGCAAAAGTTACTTTGCACGTATACTTTTCATAGTCATTGTAAACATGTTGTTTCAAATTTTAGTCTATACGACACGATGTACTCTGTATATGTGTGTGACAGAGAGGGAAGAGAGAGAGAGTTATCTCAGTTACTTGTGGGTGCAAATATGTATCACTGGAAGATTTTTTTTTTCTATGTGTGAATTGTCCTTTCTTAAATGGAATTATATCCTTAAATTATGACAGGTAGGCTGTCCAGATCGTTTGTCCACGCAAAATTGTGCGGCAGTGCTGTTATCAGGACATCACTGGAGCTCCCGATCACATCACCATTCAACAAGCAGCCTCCACCACCCTGGAGTTGAGAGCTCTGTACAAGCTAACTGCAGTTAGATGCTAATGCAAGGCATCATACTGTAACTAATCTCAAACAGCAGTAAGAAATCATCATCAGATGTTAAGATGAAGCAGCATATACACGCTGAAATAGCTGCTCAAAAATGTGCCTATATGTTTTTCAGAGTTGTCAAATCGTTCGCCGATGACACGAAGTAGAAGTTGTATCGTTCCCATCTGCTTGGAGATGCAAGCACTTTCTTGGTTTATATCCCAACAAAACTGAACGACGTAAATGGCGCATTTCGTTGATACACGCACGGCGCCCAACTGCATAGAAGAATTTCATTTCACGTAGAAGAATTTCACTTAGAAAGCTCCATCATGATGCATTCTGCTCCCCGCCGTCTCTTCACTCGCCTGGCTGCAGTCTCCGCGCAAATCTCTAAACCTAGAAGAGAAAACGGAATGATTTACAGATCGGGCGTCTGATTTTTCCGGACGCAGAAACATTTTTTTTTCTACGTGCGCAACATTTTCCATCGACAACAGTAGAAATGTCAACCGGATCACTGCAACATTTTCTTCACAGGCGTGCATCATTTTTTTCTTACGCGTGCAATATTTTCCTTCGATAACAGTAGAAATGTGCGCACGAAAAAAAATGTTACAGAAGTTAGAAAAAAATATTACAGACGTTGAGAAAAAAATGTTGCGCCCACACGTCCAAGGAAAAAAAAACCAGATCGAACGTTGACTGCTAGTATCGCCCATCTCATAGAGCTCGGCCTCGCCTCCCGCGGTGCCCTCTCCCCAGTGGTGCTGCCTCCATCCAAATCGCATCAGGTAGTTACTGCCGAACTCGCCTTAGCATTTTTGTTCCCTTTAATCTGCAACATGTAGGTTGCGGCTGCAACATAGATTTGGAGAATAGCTAGGGAGCGAGGCTAATAATCATCGATCGATTATATGTCTGCAAATGATTGGGGATATAGATTTGTTTTTGATTCTGGATTCTGGAAAGAAGAATAAAAAACAAACAGCTCGATTTTAAAAATCGATTCTCACAATCTAATCCACCCATATATACTAGAATCCACAATCCACTTCATATGTGCTTTTAAATTCTAACTTTTAGATAATCAGCTCTTCTACAACCACAATCCAGAATCAGTATTTAGAGAATTCAAAGTAAAAACAAACGGACCCTAAATCATAGTGTAGAGCCGCAAATGAAAAGGGCTTTGGATTGTTTGGAAGCTGTCACCACAGTACCGTGGTGTCATGTACAACGTCTATTATGACATAAACTGAGCGAACACTGTTCAGATTTAGCCCCGTTGACATTGTTTTTTGAAAATCTAGCCCTCTAACTTAGTTTATGATAAGAATGGTCTCCTCCCTCATCGTGGAAGGTGCGGCAGGCAATATATGTCCCTTGCCACGCACGGGGAGCACGATAGCGTGAGAGCAGGCGGTAGCGGGCGGGCAGGAGTGGTTGGGGAACTTTCGCACTAGTCAAGCGTGGTCAGGAGAGCGCGCGGCTAGGTAGTGCGGAAGCTCGTGCTCCCACGCATGAGGGAGCTGCCGCGGTGCCGATGAGCTTTCGCGTTGGCCGGGCGTGGTAGGGGGTAGGGGTGGGCATTCAATTTTTTCGGTCTAATCAGTTCAATTATTTTGGCTTTAAAATAATTCAGCTTTTAGAAACTGGTTACCAAATTTCTCGAACCAATATGAAAAACCTAACTGAATTAACTAAAATATTTCTATTCGGTTAATTCGGTTTTTTTGTTAATCGAAATATGAATAAATACTAGGTAGATTAGATTTGGTCTTTCTCATGTCGTAACAGAGAGTAGAGATAAACCCACATAATATGCATAGGTCATTACAATATAAGCATAGTAGAACATACGAATATACCACACATATGTATAAATAGAGATGGCAATCGGGTGGGTACCTCTGGGTACGATTGTCTCAAACCCGTCACCCGAGCATATACCGCCAACCCAAACCTAGTAAGCTTCACGGGCACAGATCTATGTGTAACAACCCAAAATTTGTTTTATTAATCTTTTATTGGTTATTTGAGCATTTTATGTTTTTATGGAATTTATTGGATTTTTCTGGATTTATTTGAATCTACTTTAAATTAAGTATATTGATCTTTTGTTTAAAACTATTTAAATTTATGCAAAGTTAAAATAAAGTTTTGTCAAAAATATTTTATTTGAGTTCAAAATGCTTCAAAGTATTTTAGTAAATTTTCTTGGATTTTTCCTGATATTTTCATTGCCTAAAACCATTTAATCGAATTACCATAATTATTTTAATTAATAAATCCGGGAAAATCTTTTGAGCAGTCTTTGGGCTCGCCCATTTCTTTGTGTGCGCCTGGCCCGTATTCTAGAACCTCGACCGTGGACCGTTAGATCTTCATCCAACGGTAGATACCGATTAGGAAACCCTAAGGTCTGCAGCCGTTCGATCTTTAGCTCATCTCGGATTGCGCCACCTCATTAGGAGATCCCAACCGTTGATTGAGGATCGAAGGGCTATCAGGAATCCTTCTCCGACCCGCCGGCAAAGTCCGCCGCCAGTACGTCTTCGCCGCCGTTTAGATTAGGTTTCCGATTCGAGCGCGTTTGCCGAGGGGCTATAATTACCCCGTGCCCTTGCTCGAGGATCGTTGTTGGACGCCGCGTGTTTTGCCCCGTGTATCATCGCCGGAGGTGCCTCGGTTCGCAAGAACGAGCTCGCCGAAGTTGAAGCCTTGCCGCCGCCGTTTTCCGTTGAAGCTCGTCGTTCCGCTGTGCCGTGGTCGAAGTTGAGGATATCAGCGTGTTCGCAAGAATAAGAGCTACCAGATCTGCGCCAAGCCATCTCGGATCCATCCCAGAACCGCCGTCTTCGCCGTCGTCTTCATCGTGTCCGGTGGGTTTGAACTGCCGACTTCGCCGTCGCGCCGTTCATCAGCTCGTAGTCGTCGATCTCCAGTTTAACGATCAGGATAGCGCCACGTGTTCGTGATCTTCGGTAAATCACTCGGGTGCTAATCTGGCCATTCAATATCATCCGACGGTTCGGATCGCACCATCGTTGCAGCCAATCGGGGACAGCCGCGCGTCGGCACAGGTGTCGAAGGGACGTGGACCAGGTCCATGGTGGACCAGATCCAAACCATGGACCAGGTCTATGGACCAAGGCAACGTGGCGGCTCGTGATTGGTTCGGGCGATGGTGACGTCAGCGTGATGCAGTAATTCAATTTTTAGTATAAAAATAATTCTGTTAAAGCTGATTTTCTAATTTCTGTATTTTCAGAATTAATCCAAACTTCAAAAGGGTATATCTTTTGCATCTTAACTCGGATTTGAGTGATTCAAATTTCTAAAAATTTTTAAAATTGAGATCTATTTAATGGTGAATTTTATTTGATTTTTGGAGTGCATTTTATCTCTGTTTTGGTATTTATTTGCTTTTCTTCTTCGGTACGCGTAGACGTTGAATTGTGCGACGCTTCGGAGGAAGATCCAACAACTCGAGATCAAGTTTCAGAGCAAGATCAGGACCTATTCTAAGGCAAGTTGTGCTTTGATCATGTTGAACCCATGTTTATAAAATTGCTATATTTGTTTTACCCTATTGCATATATTTCAAGTATACAATTGTTTCAAATTAGATTGGGCTTAGCTAATATACCAGATTGATCTATACCCTACCTTGTCATTGTATGCCATGATCTATTGTCACCCTAGATTGGTTTAATATAGTTGATTAGTAATTATAATCAACATTGGAGGTTTAGTCCGTATTAGTTGCTTAGCCATGCCACGTCATCACATGTGTCAGGATCATTGATAATTAATCTTGATTAATGGAATATGGAACAATGTTATGAACTTGTGTGTCATGTGGGATCACACGATGAGATTGAGTTGTTATGGCGAGTCATGTCACGCAACGATGTTGAATTGTTGATGGCACGTGGTGCTTGGTAATCAACGTGGGTGATAATCATTTAGATTGGGGCAAGTGACAAGGGGCGAGGATGCCAAGGTGGGCCCAATGGGCAGAGGGTATGTGGATGTCTTGCCTTGATCACTCTAAGGACTTAACCTTGCAAGCCTTTGACCTGAGTCAATCATGCAACCATATGTCTGGTATGGGCCAGCCTAGCTGATTAATTTGCAATGTCTTAACTTTGGTACTATCTTGGTCGGTGTGAGTTCCCGAGTTATGGTGTAATTCACATGGCGCAAGAGGGGGGCCCTGGTTGTGGATTTCAGACCCACCAGTGTTGAAACCTTAGCGGGTAGTACTGGATTAAGCCAGAGCATTGTAAAGGCTTTGTCATGATCTCTTCGCCGACACACCAAAGGAAGTGTGTTAATTGCATGGCACCAAAAGGCGATCATGTCACGTGGGTAAAGTGCATAACCTCTGCAGAGTGTGAAACTATTCGGATAGCCGTGCTCGCGGTATTGAGCAATGCTCGGGAATTACAGTTAAGGGTTAGCTTAATTAATTGGACAACTTGGTTGGGATGGCGGAATGCCATATGGAAGATGGAATTTGATTTAGGATTGGAAACTTGGTTTACTTGAGAAATGCTGAATCTATCTATTATTGTTATTTGTTTTACAGTCTTTGCAATCTATTTATTGTATTTGGTCATAAATGCTGTTTTATTGCAAAATAGCCATGAGAGCCTGTCCTTTGGAATAAGCCTTGCATATAGTTACATAGAACTGCATTCTGTGCACAACTTGTTGAGTGCTTTAAGTACTCACCCTTGCCAACAATAACATCACCAGTTGAAGAGTCTACATCAATGCTGGAGGAAAGATTCCAGGAGGAGACGAATGTTTAGGGCGCAAGCCTTGTCAGTTGCCTGTGGTATACTGAGGGGTTGTCTACGTTTTCATTCCGCTGCAGTTTAATATATTATTCAGCCTTGCGAGGCATAGTCATGTAAGTTCATAATATTTCCGCTATGTATGATTGTGATATTTACTGATGTTGAGCCTGTGTGCACTAGCGTGATCCTGGACTAGTGCAGTATACACAGAGGGTCCGGATTTGCATATTCGGGTCCTGACACTATGCCCACGTCTGAATCTAATGGGTACACATGGATAGTATATCATGTACATTGTATAATCACACATGTCTCATAATTTTAAAATCACACAACCACATAACACAATGCCATAATTTAAGTCCAATTACAATCACACACATGTCTTATTTAAATCTTATTACAGTACCACATAGCATAATATACAATTTTTTTCCATTTGCATGTTACTCAAAGGCACCGTAAGAATATTGTAGCACAGTTGGAAAAGGGGAACACTATAGTAACGGACCAGGAAGGGAAGAGCAAATTAATGGATGATATTTATAATGCCCACCCCTAGTAGGGGGCTTCCGCACTCTCTGGACGTTGTAGAGGGCAGAGATAGGGCAAAATTTGCAAAGACGCATGCGAGGGAGCTAGATTTGCAAAACAAAAATGAGGTTGATGAGGCTAGATAAGCCATGAATTCAAACTAAGCCATATAATGAAATTACCTTATGAAATTTTACCATTCTATTCTTCTTCCTCTTCCTCTGGCTCTTCTCCTATTTCTGCTCAAGTTCGTCCCTTCCCAATCTCAAATTGGTGTTCGTCCTTGCGATTTGTTTTGCTGGTTCGTTGGCAATCTCATTGCCGTGACCAGGGCACAACAGTTGGTACTAGAGCCAGCAGCCTGTGGTCATTGGCACGGTTTTGAATTTCATTTTAAAAATTTTTGGGCAGCACTGAAATTCGGTAATTTCGGGACGAAATGTTGGGCAAAAAAATGAATTGTTTGACAAAATTTGTTGAATTTTGAATTTTTCGATAAAATTCAAATGAACCTACTGAAATGTAACTAGGACAAATGTATTTCAGGGCTCACCAAAAGAACCGAATTCCGGTAAAATTTCGGCAAAATTCGAAACTGGCTGCTGGAGCCTGGAGGTGACCATGTTGGGCAGCATTGGAGTGACAACAAGCTAATAGAGCTGCTGTTCAGCGAGGATAGAAAGCATCTCACGCAAGCAGCAACTTGACATTCAGTATTGCTTTGTTTAAGAGAAATGTCACTGCCACCACTGCAAGCAAAGTGCAGAGCATATGTTCAAGGGCAGCAGGAGGTGCATGTGCAGGCTGTCCATCTCTTTGAAATGTCACAAGCGGCATGAGCTATGGGAGAGTCCCTCATCGCTGATTTTCATATCCTGGATGCACTCTTCACTTAATTCAAAACGGGAGTTCACCGCAGAGGAGAGATGCAGGCGCAGCATGCGAGAGACGCAGATGCAGTGAGACGGGATACGTAGAGATCTACGTAGATGGACAACACAATGTAGCAGGCAGCGGGTCGTGCAGACGAGTGAACCACGCGAGCGCGACAGGTGGCCGTGCGTGTGGTGCAGGTGAGCGAGTCACATGAAAGCGGCAGATGGACCGTACGTGTACATGCGTAGGTTTTGGGTTATGTGTATGTATTGGATCATATGTCAATGGACCAGGTGGATATGCATATTTGTATTTGATTAAAGGTAAGAAGTTAGGGTTAAGAGGACAATAAAAATAAGAGGGGTACCAGCTGGTTTTGGAAGCCGCGAAAGAATAGAAGAACTTGAGGCGGCGGTGCCGCACCAGAAAAAGAGATGAAAACCCAGGAGGTGGTGGCGCAAGAAAGAGCTCCGTGAGTACGTGCGGCATTATAGCAGAACTCTTCCTCCGTGACGTGCTGGCGCATGAAGTGTCCAAGCGTATACGAAGGCAGAAGCGTGTACGGGTCGGTATAGCCGGTATGTACTATTGTAGTCTCTAAATTGGTACAAAGTAGCCCTACGTGCCGTACCAGTCTCAATACCTGTCAATACCGACTATACCGGCTTTGATATCGGTCAATACTGGCCATATCGGCTTTGATATCAGTTAATACCAAACATGCTGGTGGAATTGATAATACTTAAGCAGTTGCATGTGAACCGTTGGATCAAAAAGTGACAATATGAACCGTTCGTTGGCTCTATCAGATAGCTCTAAAGATCGGGGACTGCTTAAGTTGTAATCCCAATATGCAGGGAACCCTATCCCCTCATTTCATATATTGGTGCGGTATGAAATCCTAAAAATATTATGTGCTTAAACAATGAGAATTTTGGTATGTAGGGATTGTTTGAGGGCCCAAAAGCATAGAGGAAAACTGATGGGTCCATCCTATTATTTTGTTAGCAGGATAGTAAGGATGAGAGATGGTGCAAAGAGGATGTGCATGCTTGCACCAACTGTTGAACAATTCGTGGATGCAGTAAAACAAACTATTTTGTGATGAGGGCATTCCTTCTACTATACTAATATCGTCGTTACAATCTTCTTCTAGTGTTCATGATAAGACTCCAAACATGTTTCAAGGACCAATAACACGATCACGTACCAAGAAACTAGCTAAAAATATTGCTTTGCTTTTAACTGACTATAACCTAGCTTCCAATGAGAATTGGATATTTCCTTTTGCAAATACTTTGTGTGTTCTCATATTTTAAGGTGTTGGAACAAGGTGTGTTCAATGAGAAGTGAGGAAGAACAGGCACCAAAAGGAGACAAGACAAGCATTGCTAGCTAGGAAACACACTGGAGCACTTGGAGGCATGGCCCAAGTGGGAAGCAAGCTCACTTGGCTATAGTGCAAAGGATGCAAGGCCCAAATCTAATTTGGACAAGACAAGAAAGCAAAGGAAGAGATATGTTGAATTGGAATTGAAGAGCAAAAGAGCCCAATTCAGAATGTTAGACCAGTCGGACTTAAAAATGCCATAATTCTCACACGCAAACACAAATTGCGGCATTTTTGTACTTGTTTGAATGCTTGCAATGTCATATGTATTTCATTCCATTACGAGATGGCCAGAATTGGCTTCTTTTCATCTCTAAATTGGCCGACAAGTATCAACTTTTAGATTGGCCGAATTAGATTATTAATTTGAGTTAGAGATAGAGTATAGGAGGGTGGGACGCACCTTGGCTGGTCCTAGGCCAGGTTGCACACCTCCTTAGTCCCTTTTATATATTTGTGTTGTTCTCTATTGTAAATCAAGACCACAATATTTTCAAGATAGCTAATATTGCTTATTCTCCAGTTTATGCTACGCGCTGTCTTTTGGGAATCGGATGATTTTCTTAGAAATACATTCATTGTTCTTGAAAATTCTTCGTGTGATTGCATGAACCGTGCGTCTACTTCTTGCGTGGTCGGGTAGACGTGTGTAACATCCAAAAAATTTGAGTTTTTGGAATGTTTGAATTTGAAAATGAACCATTTGCATTTTTCTCAAATTAATCAAAGCTTAAATAGAATATTTCTTTATGTGAAAGATTTAATCTGATTATTCTATTCGTCAAATAAAGCCTCGCCCTGCTCCGCCCTGGCCCACTTCGCTCGCTCACGGCCCAACCGACCCAGCCAGCCCACGTGTCCGCGCCACCGCTGCAAGCCGAACCCTAGCGCCGCCCGTGTCCGAAATGCGTCCGCCGCCGCCTTGGCGTCCGGGTCGGACACACCTCCCCAGGGCTATTTAAAGCCCCAAGGTGCCTCGGTCTGTGTTACCCTTGTTCCGTCGCACCCTTCGCCCCTATCTCTTGTTGCCCGAGACCACTCCGTCGCCGAGATCTTGTTCGCCCGAGTGCGCCGCCGAGACCGAGCTCTTCCTCCGCTTCGATATTCATCGCCGGTTGGTCTCCGCCTTCCCCGTTGGCATCTTCGAGTAGTTTGCGTCGCCCACGTTCAGATCCATGTGATTTAGCCGTTTTTCACCGAGTGGTTGCGTCATCTTCTTCAGCAACGGCAAGCCCAAGCCGCCGAGTCGCCGCAGAAGCCGAGTAGTTGCTTGTGACGTCATCGCTGATGTCATCATCCGCATCAGCATCCGCGTGTGCACCTCGTTAGCGCCACGCAGTAGTAGATCGGGCCCACGCGTCAGCCAAGCAAAAGTCGAACCGAGCCTCCACATCATTGCTGACGTCAGCCATAGCTCTGTTTCACAAACCTGGTCCTCTATGGACCAGTGCAAAACCGTGGATTCGGTCCATTGACCGAGGGTCCCACATGTCAGCCAAATGTGGATTTTTGGATTTATTTTAGTTCGGGAAATTAATTGCTGACGTCAGCATGACATCATTAATTGATTTTCCAATAGAAAAATAAATCAAAAAATTTAGTTTTTCTCTTTTTTAGCCTTTTTCTCTGATTTAATTTTCCACAAACTCGCTCTCTCTCATACGAACTCTGATTGAGGCGATTTAAGTTTCTAAATTTTTCTAAAACCAAGCTCTACCTTCTAGAGCAATTTATTTTCAAATTTAAGCTTATTTGATTCCCTGTTTAGTATTTATTTGTATTTGTTGCTTTCTTTTCCGGTAGACGCGAATCTCAAGGAGGCAAACGGAGAATTCCAAGACCAAGACTCAGCACTAGATCAGCAAGACAAGTCGTAATCTTTGATCATGTTGAACCTATGTTTGCAAAATATTTTGCTTTATACAACTTAATGCTATTTGTTTATCACTGTTTATTTACTAGGAATAGCTATATACCTAGTTGATATTATGCCACCTTGATTATTGGAATACCATGTATCCATTGTTAACTCTAGGTGGGACATTATTAGTTGGACATAATCATATTAACAACATTGGGTTATCGTAGCTATACTTAGACATGCTTAGCTATATGATGGGATTCATATCACATGTTGAATAATGTTAATCTTGATTTAATGAGATATTTAATTGTGGATGTTAGCCACTGTTGTAAAATTTGTTGTACCATGGCTGGGTGTGCCATTGGTTTTGGTTAAACAAAATTGCTTTTCCCTTGGGCAAGTGATTGTATAGTAAAGAGGGTGCTTTTAGCACATTTAGGATGTGGATGTCTTGCCTGAGACAAATTAAGGATTTAATCTTGTGCACCATTGAACTGGGTATAACCGTACAACCATATGTCTGGTATGGGACAGATCTAGCTGATTAATTTGCAATGTCTAGTCTTGAATACTGCCAATTGATGGTGTGGGTTCCGGGATGGACAGATTAATTCATATGGCTCAAGAGGGGGCCCTGAGGGGCAAAACCTTAGCGGACAGTACCAAGTTTAGATAGGGCATTGTAAAAGCTTTGTCATGATCTCTCTGCTGACACACCAAAGGAAGTGTGTTAATTGCATGGCAACAAGAGACGATCATGTCTTGTGGGTAAAGCGGTACAGCCTCTGCAGAGTATAAAACTATTCGAATAGCCGTGTCCGCGGTCATGGACATGCCTGAGAATTTCACATGAGGTATAGAGTGTTTTATGAAAATGTTGGAAGGTGGAACTATTGGGATGTGAATGGGCACCGTTGTTTTGTTGTCTAAAGTTATACTATTCAATTTAGTGGTTTGATAATTGTTTTAGATGGTGTAGGGTGATGCATCACCATTCTGTTCATATTGTCTACCATTGATTTATCAGTTATTTATTATATTTTCATAAATATGCTTTCAATCTATTTACTGTATTTCAATTCAAGTTGTTGCTTTCTACAAATGAACCATATGTCTATCCTTTGTCTAGCCTTGCATGAATATATTGTATCATTTTCCTATGGCTTGCTGAGTACTTTTTATACTCACGGCTATACGCTTTTGTTGATCAGTTGCTAAGGAAGGACCAGAAAATATTGAATCCTATGAGGAGGAATACTATGAATGCTACGTGGATTAGAAAGGTGTTCCCCAGACGATTGTCTCTGGCATGTCGAATGGTCCAAGTTATGTTATCTCTGATGTAATAGTTTATTTGTTTCTTAAGCCCTTAAAGCATAGTTGTGTAAACTTTGACCATAAGGTATGTTGCTTCATTTAATAATAATTTGCTTCTTTCTTAGTTAATTTATTGTATAGAATGATATTTCATTTGTGTTACCATTGTGTACACTAGCGTGATTCTGGACTAGTGCAGTATACACAGAGGGTTTCAGATTGGTAAATCTGGGTCCCGACGACGTGGATCACGAGTGTGTTCTGGAGTGAATTCATTTGTCACAGGATACTGTATTGAGACAGTGGTTGGCGCCATCATGTTCGTCAAGGTTTATGGATACAAAATTATACTTGATCCTACATTGTGAAGATCGGGCACCTTATATCATCTTGCCATCGTGTTTGTCAGAGTTTACGGATTCAAAGTTACTCTTGATCCTACGTTGTGAAGATCGGGTACCCGTTATCATTTTAGCAAACAATTTTTTTTATCCTATTCTTCAGCTTCATATATTGAAATTGATAAATTACCAGCATACATCCCGATAGGTTCGGACTGAAAACGAAAAAAGTAAAAGGATTTCAACATAGCTTCTAGCGGCATTACAAGAGCAATGCAAATCGAACCAACCAGATAAGAGACAGTTTTATGCAGCTTTTGTTATGCCTCCACAGCTCAAGACAAAAAGGTAGGATGCTCAGTAACACTACAACCCCTAACCATCTAGAACCCCGTAGACAACAAACACAAAACGAATTAGCAACACCCCGTGACCAAGCCAATCCCAGCTAAGAGTGTAATCGGTTCGGATTCAGTTTGATATCGCTCTTTTTATATTCTAAATTGTATTTTTTCTCTGACTCGGAGTCAAACAAGGTTAGTGCCAGATATGAATACGGTGCGGATAATATCGGTCACAAATTCGAAGCGAATACGGAGCGTAATTAATAAGGTAGATTTTTTGTTAGATATCACGCAAAAATAGATATTACATATAGCAATTATTAATCAACAGTATGTTTTCAATATGTAACAAGATTATCGCAATTTAACAAGTCATCAGGTAGACCAATAAAGTTACAAAAAATACATTCAATTTCAACGCTACACATATGGAAAATAATGAAACATAAAACGATACATAAATAATATCACGATAACATGACTATGACTCCATGTCTCCATGAAAGAGACAATAAGACAAATAGACAATATTAGGATTATATCGTACACTTACAAGACTTAGCATTGACACAATGTTGTAGAAGACATTGAAGACTGAAGTGGCCAAGGCAGGCTTACGGCATCTCAATGAGACCACGAGTTCATGACCATGACTCACTGTACTCGACACTCAAACACTCAATTAATATCAGACTCAACCATAAATTCAAAATTCCTTAGGGTATTTTAAAGATTTTTTCTCAAAATTTTGAATCTTATATACTTTGTCTAAAAGCCTTTTTATTTTTTTACAATTAATTAATTCAAAAATTGAAAATCCCATTTCACTAACAAGTCGGACAAGACCCCATTTGTCACGATCATCCTCAAGCTCCAAAAGAAATCCAGAGCATCGTCTCTCTCTCTCTCCTCCATGGATGATTTTTGGAGTTCAAAATTGAAGCGATTTCTTCTCTGAATTCATTTCAACTTCATGTGTGACCCCATCCTCACCTAATCCCCTTATTTTCTCAGCCTAATCCCCACTTTTTCGTGTGGAATTCGTGCTGTTTCCATTTCAGATGCAATCGTGAGTTGGTTTCTGAAGGATCATGTGGAGGTCCATCCATGTTTGTGATGAGTATTTGACTTTATTTGAGCATGATGTGCTCAAAATTGAGATTGATTTGGATTGTTTTTCGAGCTAGAGCAATTTGAGTTACTGGTTAGAGACCAATCGTCCGACCCCGAGTGGCCGGGTCGTCCAACCTGAGTGGTCGGGGCTTTGGCTGGTTGGAGACCAGTCGTCCGACCCCGAGTGGTCGGGTCGTCCGACCTGAGTGGTCGGGGCTTTGGCTGTGTTGTAGACCAGTCGTCCGACCCCAAGTGGTCGGGTCGTCCGACCTGAGTGGTCGGGGCTTTGGCTGTGTTGCAGACCAGTCGTCCGACCCCGAGTGGTTTGGTCGTCCGACTCCGAGTGATTGGGTTGTCCGACTCCGAGTGGTTGAGACTCCGAGTGATTGAGTCGGAGACCAGTGAACAGACCTCGAGTGGTCGGGATGGAGACCAGTGGTCAGACCACGTGTGGTCGGGGTTATGCTGGTCAGCGTAGTGTATATCTTTCTGTTGAGATGGATATGTGTTGTTGGACATTGCTATGTGATGTGGTTTCCTTGTCTATGATGGTTGCAGGACTTTGGAGCAAGGTCATGGTGAGGCGAAGGGGATCAGGACTAGGCTGGGAGAGCTGAGGTCCAGATGATCAAGGTGTCGCCAAAGATGACTAAGGCCAGGGAGTAGCTGCAAGCCGAGAAGACAAAGGAATGGATGAGATGCTAACTTGGAGCTGCTCTGATCAAGGAGGACCGTTGGATCGCGGTCAGGAAGATAGAGTAGCGGGTCAAGTTAGTGTGAGTTGAAAAGCGTGCAAAACCCGTTGTGTTGTTGGGTTTCGGGTGAGCCCATGCATAGCTGTGTGAGTGGGTAAAATCTCAGCCCTTGATGGAGTGCTCTAGGGTTTAGAGGCTCATCAAGGGTGGTAGGTGGTCCAAGCCTGCTAAATAGACAGGGAGAGGGGTGTCTCCTTGTGAGCGTGAGCAGGTGAGGAAAGTGTACGTGAGTAGTTGAGAGTTGTTGAGAGTAGATGTTGTAAGGATCAAATCTGGCTCGTGGATGTTGGCTTAGGATTGAAGCGGGACATCCAAAGGTGGGAATTGATCCTGTGTCACTATAAATAGAGGGTAGGGCAGCCTCCCTCTCTGAAGGTTCCGAGGTTTTCTTGCTCATTTGAGTTTTGCCCATTTTGTTGTGAGGATTTGTAAACCTCCCTTCCGAAATGAAATGTTCTTCATTTATATTCTTGTTTCATTTCCTTACGTATTTACATTACGCACTTAAATTACATTATCTATATTCCGCATTTACTTACTTGCAATTTACTTTACGTAATTTGGATTTGCCTCATCTCCTTCTACATGCTATTGAGTCTTTGTTGAAATTCATGATTGATGAACTCTTCTCCGGACTTGGTGCTTTCAATCATCTAGGCAATCCTTGCATTCTTGTTGCAAGTTAGTAAATCTGTGTTCTTAAAGTGCGTAAGCGTGTGACTTGCGTTCTTTAGTCTTGATTGGCTTCGGTTCTTGTTGCCAAGGATGAAAGATTGTGGATGAATCTTCTATAGATCATATCCCAATCATCTAGGCAATCTACAACCTCTTCTATTCAGTTTTGCAAGAAACCAATTTCTGTGCCTAGTTTTCAGATAGTGTTTCTATTTGTTTGAAGGGTTGTTTCTTCGTGTACTTACTTGCTATGATTTGAGGAGAGTCATCCAAGGATTTCGACCATCAACTCCCACCAGCAAGTTAGGGTGAAGTCTGTGTTCGTGACTCTGTTTTTGGTGTTGCATTTGTTAAAGCGAAAAGGACGGAACCTTGGTATTAATTCCTTTGATTGTTGATTAAAATAGGTTCTGACATCCTTTGGGAGGTGCACACCAATTTTCACTGCTTTTGGATCAGCCGATCCAAAGTTACATCGATTACATTTTCGAGATCGTCTTGGTTTTATCGCTCACCCAAACACTATTCACCCGAGTACTGTTCATCCGACCTCCGCAGGTCGGGCGCACTGCTCATCCGGTCGAAGTCTTCGTCCATCCGACCACTTGGTCGGGAGTCTTGTTCATCAGACCACTTCGGTCGGGAGTACTGCTTGTTCATCGACCAGAGATACCCGACCATCTGATTTCTTTTCGGTCTTTTGGTGGTTTGAATTCTAGGGGAGAGTTTATTCAAAATTTTATTTGGCTCCTATTCACCCCCCTCTAGTCGTCCTTTTCGATCTTTCAATTGGTATCAGAGCCGGTTCTGCTCTTTCTAGATCTTGACCGGTCTCAAGAGCCATGGCGATGGACAAGTATTCCACCAAGCCTCCTATTTTCTCTGGAGTTGATTTTCCTTTTGGAAATCTCGGATGGAGTCGTACATCACCGCCTGTGGTTTCGATATGGCGAAGGTGAAGCTCCGTATGAGGTTCCTGCCGATGAGAACGTCACGACCGGCAATATGGCTGATGTTGAGGCAAATGCTAAGGCAAGGAACATCCTCATACAGGGCCTTAGTCGTAGTAAGTACGATAGGATTTCTCATCTTCGTTCTACTCATGAGATTTGGGTGACCCTCGATGCTTACCATGAGAGCACTACCCAAATCAAGACGGTTCGACAGGATCAATTCAAGCGTGAGTTCAACAAGTTTGAACAACACGCTGGTGAGAGTCTTGACGAGTGCTTTGGTCGGTTTACGAAGATTTTGAGCGACCTCCGAGCAGTCGGTTGCATATACCCTGACTCGGATAATGCTCGACATTTCTTGACCGCGCTCGATCTTCGTGTTTGGGAGATGAAGGTGACCACCATCAAGGACACCACCGACCTATCGACCTTGACTTTTGACGGGCTTTATTCTCGCCTCAAGACTCATGAGATCGACGTCGTCTCGCGGAAGACGAAATCTCAGTCGATGGCTTTGGTCACCGATCTCATTGGATCCTCTCTTTCTGATTCTTCTGTTGGTTTCTCTCTCTCCACCCTTTGTGAGCTAAGCGATGACCAACTGGAAAAATTTCCAGAAAATGAGCTTCCTCTTCTTGCTCGTAAATTTTCATATGCATACAAGAGAGAGAGAGAGGAAGAGAGGTGGGATGATCACCTGTTTCGAGTGTGGTGGCCCCAACCACATTCGAGCAAACTGTCCCAAGCTGGAAAAAGGCAAAAACGAACAAGGCGGTTCGGGCAAGAACGACCACACCGACAAGAACCGCAACAAGAAGGCCCCAGCTCGTGAGCCGGCGAAGAAGAAGTACCGCAACTTTGCCAAGAATAAGAAGCTCTTTCACCGGGTCCTCGCCGCACTGGACGACATCAAGCTCTCTGACACGGAGAACTGGAGTGATGCAAGCGAGGAAGATCCGCAAGAGAAGGTGAAGGGCAAAGATGACTTCTCCGGCATGTGCTTCATGGCAGGCGCCATTGAAGTAAGCGACTCCGAGCTGTACAGCGACTCGGACGAGGTACCCACCTACGACGAATTAAATGCTGCCTTCTGTAAATTAGGCAAGTTTCATGCTAAGGCTAGGTCGAGGTGTTCTGAGTTAGAAAAGGAAGTAGGTACCTTGACTCGGGAGTTAGCTTCACTTAGATCTTCTCCTCTCGAGTCATCGATGATCTGTACTTTGTGTGATGCTTTGCTTGTGGAGTTAGAGAACCTAAGGACTATGCATGATAGTGTGTTGTCTGAACTAGATAGTCTTAGATTGAAGAATGCTAGCAATGAATCTGTTGATACTCATTCTGTAGATGCTAGTTTTCTTCATGCTCACTCTACTCCTTCTTGTGCTAATTGCCCTAAATTGCTTGCCGAAATTGATGCCATGAGCGATCACCTTAGGAAGCTTTCTTCTAGAAACGATGAACTTGAAATGCATGCTTCTAAGGAACGGTCGGCTCATGTGAGGGTCAGAGGCAACTAAAACTTGACAATGAATGCTTAAATGTCAAGTGTGCTAAACTTGCTAAGGACTTACTAGATAAGTCACAAGAAAGTTGATTGCGATGTTCTGTGATTGAGGGGGACTTGGATAAAATCCATGTCGAGCTTAGGAAGAAATTAGAAGACCAAGCCCATAGAATTAGAAATGTGTCTTGTGTTTCTTGTGAGGCCCTCAAGATTGAGGCAGCCGTGCTGAGGGAGAAAAATGCACGTGTTGAGAGAGCTCATCTTTCTGGTTCTTCTTCTTCTTCTTCCCCCTGTTCTTCTTGTGCTTCTTTCTTTCGAGATTGCTAGTATCTTATGAGCACTCTCGAGAAGTTTGTTGGAGGCAAGAAGAAGCTCAATCTTATTCTAGACCAATCCAAGATTAGTAGATTCAATCAAGGTCTAGGATTTGATCCCTTGGAGCACGCTCAGGCGCATCCTCCCACCATTGTGCGCGGCTCCAAGAGTGGTGAGATTGTGGTAGCTCCCAGTGTGAGCACCACCAAGTTTAGGTCTGCTGGGGTTGTCCATAGGACTTCTGACCAAAAGGGTGTTACTCCTGTTGCTTCTGTCTCTAGTAAGGCGAAGTACACATGCACCTTCTGAAGAAGGATGGTCACCTAGTAGATTTACGCTCAGCGCGCTAAGATCACTCGGTGTGGCGTGTTGTTGCTCTTAGGGTATTCAGGTCATCCCGGACTTTGAGTGCTCCTAAGGCACACACCGCTTCTAGACAGTTAGAGAGTCGCTGTTTTTGGGCGGCGCCCGGGACTCGGTTTTCATCTTTGGTTCTTGAGTTTTAATCTTGGAGCTGTTCAGTAGTCGGTCTTTCCGCCGTCCTTTTGATATTCCTCGCTTTTCCCTTCGAGGTAGATATCGTGCTTGAGGTGTTTTCGGTAGGAGATTTAGGAAGCCTCACCGGGTGGCTCGGCTTTTGCACCACGGCATGCCAACCCGATTTGACTCCTAGATCATCTACTAGAGTTGCTACTGATCTTGTTAGAGTTAAACGTCAGAGAGACACTCGAGTGCAGTCTTCTTGGGTTCCCAAGTCTTCACTCTATCCCAGTACTGAGTCATCTCTCTCTCTTGTGTCTTGATCAGGTTCGTCGGATGGGGAAGGGAGATGTTTGGATTGTCGACTCCGGTTGTTCTCGTCATATGACCGGAGATTCTCGATGGTTCTCTTCCCTAGTCCGAGCCCCTGGTGATGAGTTGATCACTTTCGGGGATGCTTCTTCAGGTAGAGTCATTGCTAAAGGTACCATCTGCATTAACCAAAATTTCATTCTTAAAGATGTTGCCTTAGTAAGTAAGTCGCAATACAATCGCTCTCTGTTTCTCGACTTATCGATGACTCTTTCGAGGTAAGCTTCAAGAGTATTCTGTAGAATCCTTGATTCATCGGGAGGGTTAGTTTTATGGATTTCTAGATTTGGAAGAGTCTTTCGTGCTGATTTTTCTCGCTTCTTCGGAGACTCTCTTCGATGTTTGATTGCTTCGAGTCCGTGATCTCTCCTTCCGCATAGGAGACTTGGTCACATTGGTTTTGATCATTTGACTCGAGTTAGCGACCACGATCTCATTCGGGTTTGCCCAAACTCAAGATGGTCAAAGACTTAGTTTGCTCTCCTTGCCGACATGGCAAGATGGTTACTGCTTCTCATCCTCCAGTCACCGTAGTGATGAGTGATGCACCAGGACAGCTTTTACATATGGACATTGTTGGTCCAGCTAGAGTGCAGTCAGCAGGAGGGAAGTGGTATGTTCTTGTCATCGTTGATGATTTTTCTAGATTCTCTTGGGTATTCTTCATGGCCTCGAAGGATGAGACTTTTCTCACTTGAGGTTTTGGTCAAGAGGTTGTCTATTGAGCTCCCGGTGCATTACGAGCTATCTGCAGATGATAATGGCACGGAGTTCAAGAATTCCTACTTTGAGAGTTTTGTGTGGAGTCCGGTTTAGAGCATCGTTCTCTTCTCCCTACGCCTCGTGAGAATGGCATAGTGGAAAGGAAGAATAGGACCCTGGTTGAGATGGCCAGACGATGCTAGATGAGTCTGAGACTCTAGGAAGTTTTGGGCTGAGGCTATAGCTACTGCTTGCCATGTTTCTAATCGCGTGTTTTTGAGAGCACATTTGCATCGCACTTCTTATGAGTTAAGGTATGTGCGAAAGCCCAGTGTGTCTCATTTTCGCGTTTTCGGTTGCAAGTATTTTATCTTGAAGTCTGGTAACCTAGATAAGTTTGAGTATCGCTCTTCTGATGGTATCTTTCTAGGTTACTCGTCTTCTTCTCGTAGCTATAGGGTCTGGAGTGTTGATGCACATAGGATAATAGAGACCTGTGATGTGACCTTTGATGAGGCTAGCCCAGGAGCTAGACCTGATGTTTCAGGCTCTTCTTATCCCTGTGAGACCATCTTTGAAGAAGATAAGGATGATGGAGATGATGGTGTTCCACAGGATCCAGTCCCCTCTTCACCTGAGGTGCCTCCTGTTTCCATTTCTGCACCTCAGGGAGACCAGCCCTTGCTTTCCGACTCTCCTTCAGCGAGTGGCTCTGTTCCTACCTTTTCTGTTCAATAGGTAGAGGCCACTTCTGTTGCTGGACCTCCCCGTCATATTCAAAGATGTCATCCTTCTGATCAGATGATTGGCGATTTGTTCGAGCGTGTCACACGCTCAAGAACGGGTCTGTCCTCCTTCTGCCTCCACTCCGCCTTCGTTGCCTCCTTTGAGCCGAAGGATGTTTCTCATGCATTATCCGATGAGTCGTGGATTAATGCTATGCATGAGGAACTTGAGAACTTTGAGAGGAACAAGGTATGGCAGCTTGTCAAGCCCCCATCTAGTCATAATGTCATTGGGACCAAGTGGGTGTTCACAAACAAGCAGAGTGAGGATGGGGTTGTAATTAGAAACAAGGCTAGACTAGTTGCACAGGGCTTTTCTCAGGTTGAGGGTCTTGACTTTGAGGAGACCTTTGCTCCTGTAGCTAGGCTAGAGGCTATCCGAATCCTGCTTGCATTTTCTGCATCCAAAGGCTTCAAGCTTTATCAAATGGATGTCAAGAGTGCATTCCTCAATGGCTATATTGAGGAAGAGGTTTATGTCAGGCAACCTCAAGGATTCGAGAACCCCAAGTTTCCGAGTCATGTATACAAGCTTTCCAAAGCTCTTTATGGACTCAAGCAGGCCCCCAGAGCATGGTATGAGAGGCTCAAGTCTTATCTTCTCAGCCATGACTTTAAAATGGGCATAGTAGACAAAACTCTGTTCATCAGACACCATGAGTCTCATTTTCTTCTTGTCCAGATTTATGTGGACGATATCATTTTTGGTGGCTCGTCTCATTCTCTTGTCTCTCAGTTTTCTGATGTGATGAGTACAGAGTTTGAGATGAGTATGATGGGCGAGTTAAGCTACTTTCTTGGCTTCCAAATCAAGGAGACTCGGGAGGGTACTTTCTTACATCAAGGCAAATATACCCGTGACCTCCTGAGGCGCTTCGACATGTCAGATGGGAAGCCGGTGATGACTCCTATGGCCACCACTGTTGTCCTCGAGCCCGATGAGTCGGAGCATGATCGGCTCCCTCTTGTACCTCACTGCTTCGAGGCCGGACATACATTTCGCTGTGTGTCTGTGTGCTCGATTTCAAGCTTCTCCTCGCGCCTCTCACCGCCAGGCGGTCAAGCGCATCTTCAGGTACCTTCGTGCTACCACTAATTATAGTATTTGGTACTCTTCTTCTTCTTGTCTATCTCTTAGAGCCTTTTCCGATGCCGACTTTGCTGGCTGTAGGTTAGATAGGAAGAGCACTTCTGGCACTTGCCAATTCATCGGCACTTCTCTTGTTTCTTGGTCATCTAGGAAGCAGTCTGGGGTTGCACAGTCCACCGCTGAGGCCGAGTATGTTGCTGCAGCCAGTTGCTGTAGCCAGGTGCTCTGGATGAGATCGATCTTACGGGACTATGGGTTAGAGATAGAGAGTGTGCCACTTTTCTGTGACAACACTTCAGCTATTTGCATTGCTAAAAACCCAGTGCAACATTCCGGACCAAGCACATTGATATTAGATATCACTTCCTTAGAGACCATGTGGAGAAGGGAGATATCGCGCTTCATTTGTAGAGAGTGACCTCCGTTAGCCGATATCTTCACCAAGCCTTGGATAGCTCCGTGTTTGTTGCCTTGAGGAGTGAGCTTGAGTCGTGAGCCCTTACGGCCTTTCGTGAGGAGAGCTGGTTTGTATATTATGTACTATATATTCTCTTCCAAAGATTTCCTTTCTTCTTACAGGTAACTTTGGGCTTGTTTTCGAAGTTGAGTTCACTCACTTAGACTTCGGCATGCCTCGCATGGACCTCTTATCTTGTGCTTTAGGTTGCTATCATGCGTGATTAGCTGTTCTCTCTTCTCTTTAGGTTGAGTTCCCTCACGTCTTTTAAGTCTAGCAGGTTTTGGACCTCCGGGTAGACAGAGGTTCTGTGTGCACTCCTTAGTTGGGATCTAGAGTCAGCTTCCCTATGTCAGTCATTTGGGAAGATAAGAGCGAGCCTATGCTGTAGTGAGTTTCTTATATCTTTTCTATGCTCTATAGCCATCCAGTTTTGCAGTTTCTCGATTTCTTCTCCTCATTCTGTTTTTCTGGTTATTATTGAGTTCATTCGGGTTTTCTTTATGCCTAATCTTGATAATAACCCAACTTTAACCAGATTTGAGCTTAAAATTGATTCAATTGTTGAGGGGGAGTTTGGGAATCTGTTCATGCATTGCATTTAGACTGCATTTTCCGTTTTATGAGCTTTGTTTATTATGCATTTGACTCAATCTTCGTGAAATACATCATGCTATATCTTTCGAAGAAAATCACTAGCTTAGATATGTCCAAGTTCATTTATCAAGCTAATGTTCATTGAAATCTGAAAAACTTAAAAGCTTTAAATGAAAACTTGATGAAACATGTTGCTTTTACTTACTAAGTTTCTTCTCTAAGAGCTTTTACCATGAATTGTGAAATTTTGGAATTCTCTAGAGTCCCTATAGCAACTTGGGTGAAATTTGCTTGATCCATATTTGAGTCCTTCAGAAATGCTTATATGTGCTAAATTGAAAATTAAAAAAAATTTGACACTTTTGTGCAAAATTGATTTCAGCACTATGTATTCTCGAGACTGCCTCCCATTGCATTTGGGATGAACTTGGAATATATTGTGTATGACCAAGATCATTCTCTTAAGAGTTACTCTTGAGATGATCGAAAATGGCTTGAGTCAATCAACAAAAAAATTGCAAATCTCAAACACATAAGTGGGTAAAGAATGCAAATAATGTCAAACATTTGCACCCCGCTATGTTTTTCGAAGTCTTAAAGAAAATCTGCATAAATTGAAAAATGGTCTCAAGGACCTAATATGCACTTCAAAATTCCCCAAAGTGTTGAGTAGGTTGAACTCTAGGTTTTCCATTTGATCCCTGAGTGGTTTTGCTTCTAGTTTTGAAACTTTGCTAAGTTTTGCACTTGTCAAATCTTGCTAAAAATGATACATTTTCAAAACTTCGCTTATGAGCAAAATTTGTTATTTGCACTTAGAAATGTCTTAGTTTGGTCATAATCTGAGATTAATAAGCTTGGTGTCATATCTTGTCATTATGATCATTTGGATAATCTTCAAAGCTTCCTTAGGTTGCATTTCATGCATACATAAAAAGAGAGAGAAAATTCTATTTTGATGCCTATATTGCCAAAAGGGGGAGAAAATGTAGAAAAAGGCATCATTTAAAATGTAGAAAAGGGGGAGATAGAAATGTGAAAGCTTGTTGGTTCTTATGATTTTTGTAAATCTTTGCTATCTCTTATGGATCATAATCATATTTGACACTTATGATTGGTTTTTAGAGCTTTTGTTGAAAACTTGCTCTTTTCATGGTCTTGCTCTAAATTTTTTCTGCCAACTTGGTCATAATTTTATATCTTTCTCTCTGGATCAAGTTTGGCTTTGCAATCAAATTGCTTTCTTCTTATCTTATTCAAACTCAAATTTATGCCTTTTGTGTGGTTTGTCAATATACTCATCAAGGGGGAGATTGAAGGACCATGTGGAGGTCCATCCATGTTTGTGATGAGTATTTGACTTTATTTGAGCATGGTGTGCTCAAATTTGAGTTTGATTTGGATTGTTTTTCGAGCTAGAGCAATTTGAGTTACTGGTTGGAGACCAGTCGTCCGACCCCGAGTGGTCGGGTCGTCCAACCTGAGTGGTCGGGGCTTTGGCTGGTTGGAGACCAGTCGTCCGACCCCGATGGTCGGGTCGTCCGACCTGAGTGGTCGGGGCTTTGGCTGTGTTGCAGACCAGTCGTCCGACCCCGAGTGGTCGGGTCGTCCGACCTGAGTGGTCGGGGCTTTGGCTGTGTTGCAGACCAGTCGTCCGACCCCGAGTGGTTTGGTCGTCCGACTCCGAGTGGTTGAGACCCCGAGTGGTTGGGTCGTCCGACTCCGAGTGGTTGAGACTCCGAGTGATTGAGTCGGAGACCAGTGAACAGACCTCGAGTGGTCGGGATGGAGACCAGTGGTCAGACCACGTGTGGTCGGGGTTATGCTGGTCAGCGTAGTGTATATCTTTCTGTTGAGATAGATATGTGTTGTTGGACATTGCTATGTGATGTGGTTTCCTTGTCTATGATGGTTGCAGGACTTTGGAGCAAGGTCATGGTGAGGCGAAGGGGATCAGGACTAGGCTGGGAGAGCTGAGGTCCAGATGATCAAGGTGTCGCCAAAGATGACTGAGGCCAGGGAGTAGCTGCAAGCCGAGAAGACAAAGGAATGGATGAGATGCTAACTTGGAGCTGCTCTGATCAAGGAGGACCGTTGGATCGCGGTCAGGAAGATAGAGTAGCGGGTCAAGTTAGTGTGAGTTGAAAAGCGTGCAAAACCCGTTGTGTTGTTGGGTTTCGGGTGAGCCCATGCATAGCTGTGTGAGTGGGTAAAATCTCAGCCCTTGATGGAGTGCTCTAGGGTTTAGAGGCTCATCAAGGGTGGTAGGTGGTCCAAGCCTGCTAAATAGACAGGGAGAGGGGTGTCTCCTTGTGAGCGTGAGCAGGTGAGGAAAGTGTCGTGAGTAGTTGAGAGTTGTTGAGAGGAGCGATGTAAGGATCAAATCTGGCTCTTGGATGTTGGCTTAGGATTGAAGCGGGACATCCAAAGGTGGGAATTGATCCTGTGTCACTATAAATAGAGGGTAGGGCAGCCTCCCTCTCTGAAGGTTCGAGGTTTTTTTGCTCATTTGAGTTTTGCCCACTTTGTTGTGAGGATTTGTAAACCTCCCTTCCAGAAATGAAATGTTCTTCATTTATATTCTTGTTTCATTTCCCTTACGTATTTACATTACGCACTTAAATTCTGTTATCTATATTCCGCATTTACTTTCTTGTAATTTACTTTACGTAATTTGGATTTGCCTCATCTCCTTCTACATGCTATTGAGTCTTTGTTGAAATTCATGATTGATGAACTCTTCTCTGGACTTGGTGCTTTCAATCATCTAGGCAATCCTTGCATTCTTGTTGCAAGTTAGTAAATCTGTGTGTTCTTAAAGTGCGTAAACGTGTGACTTGCAGTTGTTTAGTCTTGATTGGCTTCTGGTTCTTGTTGCCAAGGATGAAAGATTGCTGGATGAATCTTCTATAGATCATATTCCAATCATCTAGGCAATCTACAACCTCTTCTATTCGGGCCAAGAAACCAATTTCTGTGCCTAGTTTTCAGATAGTGTTTCTATTTGTTTGAAGGGTTGTTTCTTCGTGTACTTACTTGCTATGATTTGAGGAGAGTCATCCAAGGATTTCTGACCATCAACTCCCACCAGCAAGTTAGGGGTGAAGTCTGTGTTCGTGACTCTGTTTTTGGTGTTGCATTTGTTAAACTGAAAAGGACGGAACCTTGGTATTAATTCCTTCGATTGTTGATGAAAATAGGTTCCTGACATCCTTTGGGAGGTGCACACCAATTTTCACTGTTTTTGGATCAGTCGATCAAAAGTTACATCGATTTCTGTTTTTGAGATCGTGCTGATTTTACTGTTCACCCAAACACTATTCACCCGAGTACTGTTCATCCGACCTCCGCAGGTCGGGCGCACTGTTCATCTGGTCGGGGGTACTGTTCATCCGACCACTTCAGGTCGGGAGTACTGTTCATCCGACCAGAGATACCCGACCAGTGCAGTTTCTTTCTGGTCTTTTGGTGGTTTGAATTTTAGGGGGAGAGTTTATTCGAAAATTTTATTTGGCTCCTATTCACCCCCCTCTAGTCGCCTTTTTCGATCTTTCAGTTTCTATCTCTCCAAGCTTCCACAAGCCTATTTAAAGAGAGCACCGAGACCATCTCTCCTTACTTAACCCGTTATTATGCTCATTCCTTGCTTTCATTTTCTCACTTGCCTGAAACACCGTGAAGTCCCGAAGTCGTCCTCGCGACCTTCCTGTCGTCTCAAAGCTCCATCTTCCACGCCGTCCGCATTACGTTGTGTTCCCGCTCATCGCGAAGGTAACCTCTCAATCAATTGGGAGTTTCTCGCGATGTGTGGGCCGAATTTGCCGCTGTTCGCCACTGGCCGAACGCCACTCATCGTGCCACTACGCCACCGACTGTGCCCCTCTGCCACCGTCATGGCCTCTGGAGAGTTTGTCGCGCCGTGCTCTCCCCGATGCTCCCCTCCACCCGGCTGGTCCACCGCCACCGTGTCACCGGTTGTGCCCGCGCCATCGCTATGCTCTATGCTGTTCGAGCTACATTACCCATGTGCTTTAGTGTCAGTGCACTGGGTGCACGGTCGATAGAGGCAACCCTGTGGACTCGGTCCATAAAAGATCGGACCCACGCATCAATAACTCAAATATTTTCTTAAAAAAGAAATTCTAAAATTCAAAATCAGCGCTGACGTGACATCAGCATGATGCAGTAAACATTATGATCCCGTTTTATATATAAATATGAGAAGAACTTAGGTACTAGGACTAAAAAAGAGCAAAAAAAAAAAAGCATAGAAGCACCTCTAAAAAGATAATAGGATGCGATAGGTGCGTGCCCATAGAGACCAGGGGAAAAAACATTATGCTATACAAATACAAAGCTACAACTGTCGTCTGCCTACAGCAGTACGTAGACGAGTTCAAAAGCCCTAGAAAAGGAGTCCAGACTCCAGACCAACCATGAGATGTACGAAGAATTGATTTGAAAATTTTTCCATTGGTTCCACGATTCAAGCCGAGTTCGTTTCATTTTAAAGTTGTAGAAAACGATCAACATAAGGTTATATGTACCGACGCCATGTCAGGCAAAGGGCGAAACCAGGAATTTACGATGAGAGGGCCGAAATGCTATACAACTGATAATTGGGCCGGATAGCATTATACACTCGAAATTCGTCGGAATCAAATGGATAAAATAGATTTTTTTTAGTGAAATAGTCCCTCAGTCCAAGTTTATAAGACATATTCTTTAAATTGTCTTGTTCACAAATATAGGGCGTATTTCATATTCTAATACAAAATTAATATGATTTTTCCTCTGTACCTTTAATAAATATCCGTTTTATTTTATATTCTTTATATACATGCATTAAATATAGTGCTAAGTGATAAATGGCTACGAAGTATAAAATTGATAGTTCAACGAGACTGACGTGCACTATTGTACATGATGCATGATCTGAGAACGTTTGGAAGTCCAGTTCTTGCTCATGGATGCTGAGTTGCTGACCGCCATCTCCTTTTCCTATGGGACCCTGTTGGTGTCAAAAAAATGTGAAGGAGGGTTAATCGGTCACAACATACCGGTCGAACGCCGGGTTCTGCGGTTCGGGACGTGCTAACCGATTTGATCTTGCAATCGGTAAGATAAATATAAAATACGTTCGAAGCCGATCTAGCAAAAACAATCGACTAAGATTTTAAACAGTTAAAACGCCGATTAAATCTAAGGTAACGATAAGTCTAATTAGCCTGATTAGAGCTAATTAGATGGTAAAAGGCAGATATTCCCAGAAAAGGCGTTGCGCAACAAGATCGGAGAAAACCATACCTGATTGGTGTAATCGATAGAGATTAACAATCGGCGATGTGCAAATTTATTGATCAAAATCAGATTACAAAAATATGTCTAAATTACAGAAGCTACTCCTAATCAACAGAAAGTAAATAAAATTAATGCGAGTTAATTGATTGGCTTGTGTTGTTTCTCGCCTGCCCTTGACCATCTTTTATAGCTTTCGGTCAATCATATCATTTTCAAACACGCTGCAGAGCATGATATGTATCGGTCTCAATACGGACAGTCCTTTCTAAAATATCGGCCATAACCCAAATTTGGACCTCTTTTCAAGAAAGGGACCCATAGATTGACACTCATTTCACACAGATTTCCAGTCTTGGACGCCAAGGATAATCAAATCCCAACCTTGAATGGATCTTCATTATCTCGAGTTGAACAGGCCAAGACAACCGAGGAGAAAGAACAAGAGGAAGACAATCTCGAGGCAAGGATTCACACTGCTTAGCCAACAGATCACTAGTATATAATAAGAAAATAAAGTAGCAGAGTAGTCAATGACCCAATGTGGCAGCATATGCGTTCAGCTAGCTGAACTTCAGTTCCAGCTGATTTGATTATTGCGTTCCTTGACTTGGAATTCGGGCCTCTCTTCAGATTTTCGTGAGTACTCAACCTTTTTTTCCATTGAATGTTCATTTATGATCCACATTGTGCTCTATGATTTGTGATTCTTTTCTCGGGTGAAAAATGTGATAAGGGAGTAGCCAATTTGTTTAGGATCTTCGAGAGCCGTAACATAAACAAACAACTAGGTTTTTTTTTATAGTTTTTGTTTATTGTATTCCTTATAGTTTGTTTTCTTCTTCTTTTTTACAAATTGTCACATCATTTTATACATAGTTTAGTTTATATAAAACTAGTAAATAATATATGTAAAAAGACCACACATAAAAGAATAATATGTATTCAGTATTCCTCAATGCATCACATCACATGCTAATAAATAATGAGCAAGCTAGTGACAAATGTAGATATATATCTCATGTCAAAAAAATTGAGTGCTCCTCATTAAAATAGTACTCGAATGGAAGGAGAAGGCAAAGTGATTCATCCATTGGATCTAGATTCGAGGGCTCAAAATTAAAGTACTATTTAGTAAGAAAATACTCAATACATCTGGCAATGCTTGTAGCCTGTCTAATTTTACACACCAACCTACGATCAGGTGATGCTTGTTTAGCATAGAAGTGCACTGCATGGTTCGCCTGCCTTGGAACATAAGCTATCACAACTTCCACATAACCTTATCTAACGCTAAGATGATTATCTCTGAATTAATTAGCCATATTTTCCCATCTAACAACAACTTCAATTCCGGTTCTAGACGGACACGGAGGCATCGATCGGATCCAACCTTGCACAGAACTTTTCAGGTCATCAATGCCGAACTTGGCCGGCAGTAGAACCGTACCTGGCCGTGTGTTGCCCGTCCTGTCAGTCAAACTAATTAAGGGACGCAAAGTTTAATTTCCATCTGATGCCGTGCATTCTACTGCAGTCACACCTGATAGCACCGTATATATTTTCAGTTCTCCGTCTCCAGAAGTTAGAGCAGTACACAGCTGCATCAATCCATCCATCCTTAGATATACTTCTTGTGCTCTGTCACATCCATTGATTAACACACTATGCGTCGTCTTTTTACCCTCTTTGGGCTTCTCATTTCTCTGCAGTACTACTCTCCTGTGAGCTCGGCTGCAAATGGCAGTACCCTGACGGCAGGCCAAGCGCTCATCGGTAGCAGCGACAAGCTCCTCTCCAGCAACGGCAAGTTTGCGCTTGGCTTCTTCCAAACAGGCAGCAGTAAGCCCTCAGACAACACCACCTTGCCCAACTGGTACCTAGGCATATGGTTCAATAAGATCCCAAAGTTCACTCCTGTATGGATTGCTAACAGAGAGAAGCCAATCACTGACCACAACTTTAGACTGTCAAAGCTCACAGTTTCAAGGGATGGCAATCTTGTCATCTTAAACCACGCAACCAAGTCCATAATCTGGTCCAGCCAAATAGTCAACAGAACAAAAGCCAACAAGAATACTACTGTTGTGCTCTCGGACAATGGAAACCTTGTCATGCTAGATGCCTCAAACCCATCCAATGTTTGGTGGCAGAGCTTTGAGCACCCTACAGATGTTTTACTCCCCGACGCAAAGATCGGCCGGAACAAGGTCACCGGTCAGAAATACAGTTTAGTTTCAAAGAAGAACTTGACAGACCCAGCTCCAGGCTTGTACTGCATGGAGTTAGACCCCACTGGCGCTAGGCAATACTTGGGTAAGCTTTGCAACTCATCCATGGTGTACTTTTTCTCAGGGGAATGGAATGGACAGTACTTCAACTCGTTGCCAGAGATGTCAAGCGATTATCTTTTCAGTTCCAAATTCATCGACAACGATGAAGAGGAGTACTTCACCTACACCCCATTCGATCCAACAGTGATCGCACTCAGCTTACTTGACGTCTCTGGTCTTCTCAAGGAGCTTCTTTGGGTTGAAAGCTTGCAAGATTGGGAAACCATCTACACCCTACCCAAGGCTTCATGTGATGTTTTCGCCATTTGCGGGCCTTTCGCAGTCTGCAATGACAACGCACTTCCATTGTGTAACTGCATGAAGGGCTTCTCCATGAAGTCGCCGAGGGACTGGGAGCTGGATGACAGAAGAGAAGGATGCATAAGAAATACTCCACTAGATTGCATTAGCAACAAAAGCACAACAGGGTTAACTGACCAATTCTTTCCCATACAAAGTGTCACATTGCCGTATGATGGCCATAGCATGGAAGCTGTTGCAAGTGCACACGAATGCCTGCAGGTTTGTCTACGAAACTGCTCATGCATTGCATATTCCTACGGAAAAAATGGCTGTTCTATCTGGAATGGCGAGCTTACTAATGTAAAGCAGTATAATGGCACTATCAACACTGACGAAGAGATTCTTTACCTTCGCCTTGCTGCTGAAGAGGTGCAAAGTTGGGGAAACAGTAGTAGAAGAAGAAGAAGGATCATCGGCGTAGCTGTTGGTGCAAGCATTTCTGCGTTCGGTTTCATGGCGCTCTTCCTGCTATTGATCATTCGGAGGAACAAAAGGAACAACATTAACGATGGTGGTGGAATTCTAGCTTTTAGGTATGTTGATTTGCAGCGTGCAACTAAAAATTTCTCAGAGAAGCTAGGTGGAGGTAGCTTTGGTTCTGTGTACAAGGGGATTCTAAGTGACTCAACTACCATAGCGGTGAAAATGCTTGATGGTGCACGCCAAGGAGAGAAGCAATTCAGGGCTGAGGTCAGTACAATTGGGATGATCCAACATGTGAACTTGGTAAAACTGATTGGTTTTTGTTGCGAAGGTGGTAGAAGGATGCTTGTTTATGAACACATGGTAAATCGTTCTCTTGATACCCATCTATTTCGTAGCAATGCCACAATGCTGACTTGGAGTGCTAGGTACCAAATAGCCATAGGAGTTGCTAAAGGATTGTCCTACTTGCATGAGAGTTGTCATGACTGCATCATACATTGTGATATTAAGCCAGAAAACATACTTCTCGATGTGTCGTTTGTTCCTAAAATTGCAGACTTTGGGATGGCAAAACTTCTGGGAAGGGACTTCAGTCGAGTACTGACAACAATGAGAGGAACTATAGGGTACCTTGCACCTGAATGGATTAGTGGAGTGGCTATTACACAGAAAATTGATGTTTACAGCTATGGAATGGTGCTGTTAGAGATCATCTCGGGAAGGAGGAACTCACATGAAGAATGTACAAGCAGTGGTGATCATGCTGTTTATTTTCCTGTGCAAGCTGCACGTAAGCTTCTTATGGGAGATGTGGGGAGTTTGGTTGATCACCAATTACGTGATGATGTTAATACGGAGGAGGTTGAAAGAGCTTGCAAAGTTGCATGTTGGTGCATTCAAGATGATGACTTTGATAGGCCGACAATGGGTGACGTTGTTCAGGTTCTCGAGGGTCTAGTAGAGCTTGACATGCCTCCAGTGCCAAGATTACTTCAAACTATCTTGGGAAGCTCTGCTTTGACCTGAAGATAATCCATGTAGGCAAGAGTTCAAATTTGAGCAATGCTGAGAATAATTTATCACAAAAGTTAGTTTTCATGCATACTTTTCATAGTCATTGTTAACATGTTTCAAAATTTAGTCTCTACGATGCGATGTACTCTGTATGAGAGAGAGAGAGAGAGAGAGAGTAATTGGTCGCTGGGAACTAGAACAAAACAGGAGACAGCGACAGGGCAAAACAGCAGCTCGCGAGGGAGAGAAAGGAATGAATGCATGCTGCGGTATGAAAGGAAAGAGGAGCGCGTGGGTTCAGGTGTGATTGCTTTTTTTTCGATGGTCCCGATGCCCTGGAGTCTTCACTTATGGCGAGATCGAGACACACCTATTGGTTCGACCTGAGCCATATAATCGACGCAGAACTCTACGACTTCTTCGGTTGCATAACCTTCGACAATGCTACCCTCCGGCCAAGATCGATTCCGTACGTAGGACTTGAGAATTCTCATATACCTCTCGAATGGGTACATGCTACGTAGGAACACGGGCCCGCATATCTTTATCTCTATCACAAGATGAACAACGAGATGGACCATGATATCGAAAAACGACGGAGGGAAATACATCTCAAGATTACATAGAGTCATCACCACCTCAGCCTGCAGTGCATTTAGTGCTTCGGGATCGATGTCCTTCTGAGCAATTGTGTTAAAGAAATAACACAGCCTCGTGATTGTCTCCCGGACCTTGACTGGCAAAATACTTCTAATTGCCACAGGGAGCATTTGTGTCATCAGTACATGACAATCATGAGACTTCATGCCAACTAATTTCAAATCTTGCATCGAAACAAGTCTCTTGATGTTAGAGGAGTAACCGGATGGAACTTTCACACCATGCAAGCACTGGCACAGTTCAGTTCTCTCGACCTTAGACAAAGTGTAACAAGCAGGTTCGCAGTATGTTCGGCCAGTATCTGTCTCTTTCGGTGCTAACTCAGGTCTTATGCCCATATTGACCAAGTTAAGGCGAGCATTGATACTGTCCTTTGATTTGCCTTTAATATTCAATAAGAGACCAATCAAGCTATCACAGACCTTCTTCTCCACGTGCATCACGTCGATGCAGTGTCGAACTTCTAGGTGCTCCCAATAAGGTAGGTCCCAAAATATTGATCTCTTCTTCCACGTGCTCTTCTCACGGGACCTCGATTTACGCCCCTTTCCAAACGCAACATCCAAGTTCTTAACCATATCATGGATATCTATCTCACTTAAAGGCTTTGGAGCTAAACCGTCTTCGTTCGTTCCATCGAATTGTTTTTTCATTTTGCGGTATGGGTGATTCCTCCGAAGGAACCTACGGTGATGCATGTAAACAGTTTTGCGCGAGTGATTCAGCCACACACTCTCGGTATTGTCTAAGCAGTGAGTGCAGGCTTTGGTTCCTTTTGTACTCTGGCCTGATAGGTTACCAAGGGCAGGGTAATCATTTATGGTGCAGAACAAAAGGCAATGCAAAGTGAAGTTCTCTCGTTTGTACGCATCCCATAATTGCACTCGGGAACCCATAGTGTTTTCAGATCTTCCACCAATGGTGCTAGGTACACATCAATATCGTTCCCAGGTTGTTTCGGTCATTGGATAAGTACAGACAACAAAATGTACTTGCGCTTCATACACAACCAAGGAGGAAGGTTGTAGATACAGAGATTCACGGGCCAAGTGCTATGCCGGCTACTCATGTTACCGAAAGGATTCATTCCATCTGTACTCAATCCAAACCTTATATTCCTCGGATCCTCACCGAATTCTTGAAACCTCCTATCGATGTTTCTCCATTGGATGGAATCAGCAGGGTGCCTTAGCATTCCATCGTTCTTACGCTCCTCCGAGTGCCAACGCAACAGTTTTGCCTCATTTGGGTTCGCAAACAAACGCTTCAAACGAGGAATTATAGGCAGATACCATGCCACCTTAGCAGGAGGTCCTTTCATCACCTGGATGCCCTCACTTTCATCATTCGAATGACTCTTACGCTTGTACCGAGATGCGTTGCACACAGGACATATGTGCAAGTTCGTGTACTCTTGGCGGTACATGATACAGTCGTTCGGACATGCATGTATTCTTTCTACATCCATTCCCAAGGGATAAAGAACCTTCTTAGCTTTGTAGGTGGTTGTCGGCAACTCGTTTCCCTCGGGAAGCATGTCCGCCAATAAACGTAACAACGCTGTAAAACTCTTATCGGATCAACCGTTGCTTGCTTTCAATTTCAGCAGTTCAAGCACGGATGACAACCTTGTGTATTTCGACTTGCAGCCTGGGAACAAAGGTTTCTCCGAGTCCTCCATCAAGCCCCGGAATTTACCATATTCTCTATCATCACGGTTCCCTTCTACATCACGCAGCATCTGATTCAGATTATCTTCCTGCAACCTATCATCATCGGAACCACAATTGATATGACCATCTGACATATCATTGACTTCGTCGACCATGTTAGTACCTGCTTCCTGTATCTCCTGCTCTTCACCGTGACTGGTCCAACATGTATACCCCGTTTTGAAACCCCTCATAATCAAGTGTGCTTCGACCGCACAAAGTTTGAAACATCTTGATTCTCACATCAATGCACGGACAAGACATAAACTGCCCCCCTTATTAAACATATCCTCTTCTGCAGCTCTTCTAAAAGCGGAGACGCCATTAATGTACTCGGCACTTACACGGTTCTTAGTGTACATCCATTTTCAGCCCATCTACGCCAAGCATATAGCATTAATTAGTGTTAATGCAAGTAAAACCCATTACTACCCTTACATAGAAAGAACACATGAATCTACAAGCTAAATCTAAAAAATCATCAAATTCTATCCTTACCAAGCAAGATCTTGAATATACTACAATTAGACACTGTTACTAACCTTAGATCACCAAAATCAAATGGATCCTCAATCACCCTTCAAAATCAACGGTCTTCTTTTACCAAATCGCCTCACACCATGACCAAATGAAAATAGATCCCAAACCTAAAATGCACAAAGTGGCTCGGGCCTCTGTATTTTATATTGTCGATAGAAATCTCGAGACGGTTTTATAAAAACCGTCAATGATAAACATAGCATTCGACGGTTTTATCATAAAACCGTCGTGTGATATCACATGACGGTTTTATTACAAAACCGTCTGGGATAATACGTGATATTACAGACGGTTTTATAAAATAACCGTCTGTGATATCTTCACAGACGGTTTTTAAATCAAACCGTCTGTGATATTGATGTATATCACCGACGGTTTTTGTACAGTATCGTCTGTGATAATGTCACTGACGGTTTCAATATAAAACCGTCAGTGATATTATTCGTTACAGACGGTTTTGAGAAACCGTCTGTAATGAGTCATCTAATATAAGCCTTTCTGTAGTTGAAAGACCGATATGGCGACCAGAGGGGGGGTGAATGGTCCCAAAATAAATTTTCCCACCTCTTGGACAAATGCTAGTCAAAAGACTCAATACTGCTTGTAAAGAACAGAGACTAGAAAAACACAAGCAGTGTTCTGAAAACAGCACGACTCCAAAAGCCAATCTGTGATCTTTGCTTGCTTGTGAGATTCTAATGATCAAGATAGACTTGAATGCCTTCTCACACGTCACAGCAAGCAAGATAGCACAAGAGTAAACACCAAAACTCGATCAATTAAGAATTCATCATGAAGGAATAAAAGATCGTTTCTTTGCGAACTTGAACGGGGTTGCTTAGAGAATTTGGATATGCTCTGAGTGAACATTCATCCAATCAATCCTCATTCTTTGCAACAAGAACCGAAGCAAAACAAAACTAAAGAAGCGCAAGTCACACGCTTTACACACTTCAAGAATACATGATTTACAACTTGCAACAAGAATGGAAGGATTGCCTAAATGATTGAAAGCATCGAATCAAGAGAAGAGTTCATCAACCATGAATTTCAACAAAGATTCAATAGCATGTAGAAGGAGATGAGGCAAATCCAAAATACGTAAAGTAAATTGCAAGTAAGTAAATGCGAATTTAGATAGCGAATTTAAGTGCGTAATGTAAGTGCGTAAAGGAAATGAAACTAGAACATAAATGAAGAACATTTCATTTCTGGAAGGGAGGTTTACAAAGCCTCACAACAAAGTGGGCAAAACTCAAATGAGCAGCAAAAACCTCAGAACCTTCAAAGAGGGGAGGCTGCCCCTACCCCTCTATTTATAGTGACCTGGGATCAATTCCCACCCTTGGATGTCTTGCTTCAATCCTAAGCCAACTTCCAAGAGCCAGGATTTGATCCTTACACTGTCACTCTCAACAACTCTCAACTACACTCAAATACTTTCTTAGTACACCTAACAGCAAGCTACACTTTATCCACTACTTTATCTTCCAAAACTGCAACCCTACAGCTCTCCTTGATCCAAGTAGTGATAAGCTAGCTTCTCCACTGATCTCTTGTCTCTTGGAACTGCACCGACTTCATCTCCGGCCATCTTCCGGCGAACTTCCGGCCAACTTGAACCTCCGGCTATCCCATGCCTAGTTCCAGCCTCCCTTCGCCTCACCATGACCACCAAATGAAGTCCTACATTCACAAAGACAAGAAATCCCTTATTGGTTCCACCATGAACCCATCACAACAATTCGATCACGAGTTGGGGTTAAAAAAGAAAAACAAAAAAACGGACCAAAGCATTTCAACCAAATGCAGACAAGCTGTTTTCAATACAGCAGGATCTTCTCAATTTGTTATGATTTTATATGTTGTTCTACTGAAAATCTTGTCAACATGAAAAAGTTGTGTTTCGAAATTATCTACAACTTTCATGTAGAACACATAATTTTTCGAGCACGAGAAGACCCTCAAAAATGCATATTACTGCACGCTGGAAAATTGGTCCGTAGTACACGTGAGAATCTCTGTTAACTTTCCCGATTTTATATGATTTTCTATGTTGCTCAAATGAAAAACTTGTCAACATGAAAAAGTTGTGTGTCGAAATTATCTACAACTTTCATGTAGAACACATAATTTTTTGAGCAAGAGAAAACCTTCAAAAGTGCATATTACTGCACACGGATAAATTTGGTCCGTAGTACACATGAGTACCAACGCGATTTGGTCCGACATACATATGAGAATCACAAAAAATTTGGTCCGTAGTACACATGAGTACCATCGCGATTTGGTCCGACATACATATGAGAATCACAAAAATTTGGTCCGGCCAACACATGAAGATCACAAAAATTTGGTCCGGCCAACACATGAAGATCACAAAAATTTGGTCCGACCAACACATGAAGATCACAAAAATTTGGTCCGGCCAACACATGAAGATCATAAAAATTTGGTCCGGCCAACACATGAAGATCACAAAAATTTGATCCGACCAACACATGAAGATCATAAAAATTTGGTCCGGCCAACACATGAAGATCATAAAAATTTGGTCCGGCCAACACATGAAACTTTCAGAAATTTGGTCCGACGCACATGCAACTTCCAACTTGAAATCAAATTAAAAATCAAACTCAAATCTAAGCTATCTTAGATCACATAAAATCAAATACTCATCACAAATATGGATGGACCTCCACATGATCCTTCAGTAGTAGTGCCAGTTCTTGCTCAAGGATGCTGCACAGTAGTAATAGTAATACTTGATGTATAAGCGACAATTGACCAATCTTTCTTGAGAAAGAGACCCATAGATTGACACTCATTTCACACGGATTTCCAGTCTTGGACGCCAAGGATAATCAAATCCCAACTTTTATTGGATCTTCATTATCTCGAGTTGAACAGGCCAAGACAACCGAGCAGAAAGAACAAGAGGAAGACAATCTCGAGGCAAGGATTCACATTGCTGGGCGAAGAGATCACTGGTACTCACTCCGTTCATTTTTATAAGGTATATTTTGACTTTGTATAAGGATTAAGGTTATATTGACATTAAGAAAGATACGAGAGAAAATTACTTAGATGCCCTCATTTAATTGATTTGGAAGATAAAAGATATACATTGTATGAGTAGTAATGAATAAATGCATATGGTTGAAAGAGAATAAATATGGGAATAGAAGGAAAGATCTTATTAAATCTACATACAAGTCTTACATTTTTGAACTAAACTATTAAAAAAATAAGACTTATAAAAGTGATAAGGGAGTATATAGTAAGAAAATAAAGTAGGAGAGTAGTCAATGTGGCAGCATATGCGCGCAGCTAGCTGAACTTCAGTTCCAGATTTGATTATTGCGTTCCTTGACTTGGAATTCGGGCCTCTCTTCAGATTTGCATATGCACCTCGGAAACATTCGTGAGTAAAACTTTTTTTCCTTTGAGTGTTGCTTTGTGATCCACAATATGCTTTATAATTTTGATTTCGTGATTCTTTTCTTCAGTGAAATATGTGATAAGGGAGTAATCATTTTGTTTAGGATCTTCGAGAGCCGTAACAAAAACAAACAAATAGTTTTTTTGTTATAGTTTTTGTTTGTTGTGTTCCTTACTGTTTGTTTTCTTATTCTTTTGTACAAATTGTCTCTTCGTTTTTTACATAGTTTAATTTGTATAAAACTAGTAAATAATTGATGTACAAAGACCACGCATAAAGAATAATATGTATTGAGTATTCTTTAATGTATCACATCACATGCTAATAAATAATGAGCAAACTAGTGACAGAGGTAGATATGTATCTTTTGTCTAAAAATTTGAGTGCTCCTCGACAAAATAGTGCTCTAATGGAAGGGGAAGACAAAGTGATTTCATCCATGGGATCTAAATTTAAGGGCTCAAAATTTAAGTACTGTTTAGTAAGAAAATACTTAAGTACCCCTAGACACTACCTATGATTAAACAATAAAAGTTGTTCATCGCAGTTATCAAATTGGTTAATTCAGATTATTACGCTGTGGCAATCTATATTAGCAAACTAAGACATGTAAAAAGAAAACGACGTCGTAAGCCCAAAAAAAAACCCCCGAAGCAGCAAACGAGGTGTGCACTGCAGGAGGCATTCAAGCGTGGTTGGAATTAGAGGTGGAAAAAAACTCAAAACACGTGAGTTAAACGACTACTCGCAAATCTGGCTCGACTCAGCTTGAACTCGTTCCTTAATGAGTCAAGTAGAGCCATGATTTGAACTCGTTTATATAACGAGTTAAATGAGCCAACTCGCGAGTTCACTACTACAGAACGGCACATCACTATTGCTTCATCTGTGTCGGTTCTTAAGTTTTTAGGAAAAAACGATTGTGATAAATGACTTAAGAGGGGTGTTAATAATAATCACTGTCGGTTCTCAGATTAGAAGTGATTGTGATGTAGCACTGGGCACATCACAATCGGTTCTTATGTGAGAAGCGATAGTGATGTTTATGCACATCACTATCGCTTCTCACATAAGAACCGATAGTGATGTGCACGTCGTCATCACAATGGATTCTTATGTGAGAAGCGATAGTGATGATCATGCACATCACTATTGCTTCTCACAAAAGAACCGATAGTGATATGCATGATCACATCACTATCGTTTTTCAAGTGAGAATCAATAGTGATGTTTGTGCATATCACTATTGCTTTTTAAGTGAGAACCGACTGTGATGTGTCTCGCTAGGTTATTTATACCCCTTGGGCTGAACTCTCCTCTGTTGTTGTTCTAGAGGACATTTGTTCGCCGCCACTCGAAAAAACAGGTCATATTCTGTGGTTGGAAGCAATACTTGGGTGGGAAAAATTGAAATCCTCAAGTTGTACAACGGCTTAAAAACTTATCCGATCCACACAGGCCTATCTTAGTGGGGCCTATGTTAGTAGCAAAAATCATGCCTATAAAGTGAATGTTGGCACATTTTTTTAGTACTAACTCTTTTTTCAAAAATTCTATTTGGAAAATATTTGCAGTATCTCAAAGTATATTTCTGCAAAATTTCAAGTAATTCCAACAATATTCGCAAAAGTTATGTCATTTTCAACTCTTTGATCTAATTCTGAAAATTCAGAATTAATGGTTTGTCGGGAAAACCAATAGTGCAGTGAACCACATTTGTGTCAGTTTTTATTAAAAACTGATAGTGATAATACATTTGTGTCGGTGTCACTCAAAAAACGATACTGATATTTATATTATTTCTGTCAATTTCACTCAAAAACCGACACAGATGATTAAGTTATTTGTATCGATTTTTATATAAAACCGACACAAATGATGGTCTATGTCCTGCATTGTTTATTATGTCATCTGTGTCGGTTCACAAAGAAAAGTGACACAGGTAAGTAATTATTTGTATCGGTTCTTGTAGGAAAGCGACACAGATAACTAATTATTTGTATCGGTTCCCAAATAATAGCGACATAGATAATCAAGTATTTGTGTCGGTTCTAATATAAAAGCGACACAGATGATGAAGTTATTTGTATCGGTTTTTATAGAAAACCGACACAGGTGATGGTCTATGTCCAAACTGATGTGCATCGTTTATTATGTTATCTGTGTCGGTTCACAAAGAAAGTGACACAGATAAGTTTCTATTTGTATCGGTTCTTGTATGAAAGCGATACAGATAAGGAACTATTTGTATCGGTTTCCAAATAAAAGCGACAAAATAATGAAGTATTTTTGTCGATTCTAATATAAAAGCGACACAGATGATGAAGTTATTTGTATCGGTTTTTATAAGAAACCGATTGAGATCATATAAACGGCCATTTTATTACCGCGCCCGACTCCATATCTTAACCCTAGCTCCCGCCGCCCCTCTCTCGTGAGCCCGACTCCATGTCCTCACCCCTAGCTCCCGACACCCGGCGCCCGCCCGCCTCGACGCCCATTGCACCTCGCGGAGGCCAGCCGCCCGTCACCCTCCCCGCCCGGCACCCGCCTTGACGCCGCCCCCACGGACGCCCAGCTGCCTGCGCCGCCTAATGCCCCCCCTTGCGGGACGCCCACCGCCCAAGACTCCGCCCGCTGCCCGCCCGATGCCCGTCACCCCTCGCAGACGCCCAGCCGCCCAGCCTCACCCTCGTGTCCCCCGGTAACGCCCTCATCGCCACTGAAGCTTCCCTCGCCCGTCGGCCCTCGGCATCGCCCTCGTCTCCCCCAACACCGCAGTCGTTGCTCCTGATGCTGCCGCAGGCCATCGGCCCCGTCGGCTCATCAGCTCCCGACGTCGCCCTCGTCTCCCCTGGCACCACCCTCGTCGCCCCAAAGGCTGTTGTCGCCCGTCGGCCCCGTCTCCCCCAAGGCCATGAAGGTGCTCCACAAGGCCACCATCCTCAACCACCGCATGCTCCACCAGGTAGCGTCTTGCTTCACCACCCACCCGCCTTATCTCCACCCATTCTAAATTTCTATTCCCTTGAGGCCACGAGATCCACGCTGCGTTGGTGGCCTGGGCTTTCTCCCGTGAGGCTGGAATTTGTGAGTCTTCCTATTCCCTCGCTTGCCTGCTCATTTCCCAAACCCTATTGGATCACTTACTACCTAGTTGCTTCACTGCATTAGTTTCTAAATTTCGGTTCTAGCGAGGAATGCAATTGATCTATTGGAACTCGCTTTGGATTTACAAATGAAATGCGGAATGAGCAACTGTGGGTGTATTATTTATCTATACTGGTGAGAGTTATTGTGCTTATGATTTTTATAATGCTGCAACTGCTTGTCATGGAGGGTTGACTTTGCATTGTTTCAGGTTACAGGAACTATGAACGTAGATGCACAATCCCTGATGCTTACTACTCTGGCAAAAAGCCTTGTAGGTCTGGGTGTACCTGTAATTATTTGGTGTTCATTCTAGTATATATTAAGAACAATTCATGCTCCATGCCATTCACTAAGGTTCTATATATGGAACAGGTTTTAGCATTTGCGGAAGGGAAAGCTCATGATATTTGACATTAAATTTCTATTCCCTTGAGGCCACGAGATCCACGCTGCGTTGGTGGCCTGGGCTTTCTCCCGTGAGGCTGGAATTTGTGAGTCTTCCTATTCATGAATCTTTTATGTTTACTCTTGAGCTCTGGGATTGTTTGGTGGTCAAAGTGGCTACATGAATCTTTTATGTTTATCTGAATAGAACATTCATGAATCTATTCTACTGGAGCAGAATTTTAAGTGCCCTGCTCATGTTTTTAGTACTGCTTACTTTGCATTGAATTTGGGCGCAATGTAGGCTCTTTCAAAAGAGAGCATTAAAGCATTTGAAAGAAGTGGTACTTCACTCAGAAGGTGTTCAAAATCTTATATCCAAAGATATGGATGAATTACTCAAGATAGCTGCTGCTAATGCTGACAAAAGGTTAGTGTTGAATCTCTGCTGCTTTTACAAATTACAACATTTGGCCAAACCGTCTGTGATGAGATTTTCTGTAGTAGTGAGAATTTGTGATAGTTAACTAACTTTAGTTTTCTGCAAACCATGTATACGCAATAATCTAGGAGTATTTCTACCTTCTCCAAAATAATGAAAAACTGCAGCCCTACCTAAACTATACAATTTTTTTGTTGTTCCTCACAGTGTTTCTATTTGTAAACTCCTTCATCACTCATATATATCAAATACCTGTAGGCTCGCCTAGGGAAGCTTCGTGAAAATGAAGCTAGGAAGTACTTCCAGCAGCTTATTGATGCCATTAATTATTGCCATAGCAAAGGAGTCTATCATAGAGATTTGAAGGTTTGTTCTAGATAAGAGATACATGTGTCATTTTCTTTTATCGTATTCACTAATTCTGTTTTCTCATGTTCGACAATTTGAGGTTTGTACTTTTCCCTGAAAACCTGCTTCTTGATTCAACTTAAAAGTTTCTGATTTTGAACTTAGCACACTGTCCCAAAATGTATGTTTAGTGATTTCTTTTGTTGATGTTGCCTACTTAAACTTCTATCCTAGTGTTGCGCTGATTAAGAGTTCTTTTTTCTTTGTTCCAGGGAGTGGACCTTCTTCACACAACTTGTGGCACACCAAATTATGTTGCCCGTGAGGTATGCAATGCTTTTCTTTATTTTAAAATACTAAATAGACTACACTTGAAGTGGCTGATGAATTCCTGTCCACTGATTTCTTTTGGAACAGAACTAATTAGTAGCTACACTATAAGCAAGAACTGTAAGTACAGGCCCGAGCTTGTTCCATTGCATCATCTAGAAACAGTTAGCACAGTTAGCATTTATAAATAGCAAAGTTATCTTTTGACTTGAAGTTTCCAGAGGATTCTGGTCACCAGTTAGTTATTTTAGTCTCTATGTCAACATTAAATTGTATAAGCAACAATGTAGCAAATAACTGAAGTGAATTTCTTCATATTAGTGTTATGATATATGTTAAAGAATCTCATGTACATTTACAATAATAGAAACTTGCTAAAACCAAATCTATAAATCTAACGCAGAAGATCTTTCAACCTGTTTCAGCTATTTGTATTTGCAAAGTGTTTGTGTTCTGTGAATGTGATTGTGGAATATTGTGTGTAATATGAGCTGTGTGAATATGATATGTGCATACCGTGTATAATATATAGGTGCATAAATAGGAAACAATACACCCCTCATCACTATCGGTTCTTCTAAAGAAGCGATAGTGATGAGACCTTTATTACAATCGGTTTATTATAAGAACCGATAGTAATAAGGGTCCTTCATCACTATCGGTTCTTCTAAAGAAGCGATAGTGATGAGGTGCTCATCACTATTGGTTCAACCGATAGTAATAAGGGTCTCATCACTATCGCTTCTTTAGAAGAACCGATAGTGATGAGGGTGCTCATCACTATCGGTTCTTCTAAAGAAGCGATAGTGATGAGACCCTTATTACTATCGGTTTATTATAAGAACCGATAGTGATGACCACCTCATCACTATCGGTTCTTTATAAGAAGCGATAGTGATGAGTATAAAGAACCGATTGTGATGATGTATTTATCACAATCGGGCGAAAACCGATAGTGATAAAATCACCTCATCACTGTCTAATGACTTTTTATCGCCACTAGAACCGACTGTAATGACGAAAAAAAACCGATTGTGATGTAAATTCTTGTAGTAGTGGTTTAACGAGTCCTCCAAGTCGGTAAATATAGCTGTATATGTATGAGGCGAGGATGATATCACATAGCATACTACATAGTCTCAACAGCAATCCTCCTCTCAAATTACAATGTCGAGTTTAACAAGTTTAACGAGTCAACTCACGAGTTTAACGAGTCGAGCCGAACTGAGGTTTGAGCTCGTTAAGATAACGAGTCGAGTTGAGCAGGCTCGTTATCTTAACGAGTTTGATCGAATCGAGTCGAGTTGGCTTGTTATCCACCACTAGTTGGAATGGGCATTGGAGGCTACATTGCTGACGAGCGATGCCAAGCGAGCAAAGGATGCATGCAAGATCTAGATTTCTATGACTTTCAGGTGGCATTAGGTGGTCTAAACAGAGTAATGTTAATTATCATAGCTAAATCGTGGCTTCAGACAAGCTAGATAAGGACAAGTTGTAGCCTGTCCAATTTTACACTGTACAGTACGATCAGGTGATGCTAGAACAAGTAATCCTTGCCGGCATATCACTGCCGGTTGAGATAGAGCCGGCAGTGCGAACATATCACTACCGGTTCGAAAGTTAAGCCAGGAGGAGAACTTATCACTACCGGTTCGTGGAACCAACCGACAGTGATAACCAGATATCACTGTCGGTTATATAAAACCGGTAGTGATATATCACTGCCGGATCTACTATCAACTGGCAGTGATATTGGAATTTTCACTGCCGGTTTTACACCAGAACCGGCAGTGATATTTATTTTTCCACCTGATTTTATTTTCTCGCGCAATCCGAGCTTATCACTGTCGGTTCTGCGTAGAACCGGCAGTGATAAGTACTTTATATATCTGGTCGTCCCTTCCCCCAACCGATCGAGCATAACAGAGAGGCGTCTCTGCTCAATTTGTTGTGACTAATTGTTGCTGAAAAATTGTATTAAAAATCATATCTATTTCTATTCAAGGTTAGTAATTTGATCTACATTATATTTGTAGTTGGATTTTACTTTATAGATTGCTTTAGATTTTGATAATTACAATTCTTATTCATTTCAGTGATTTAGTGGATTCAGCTAAGGGGAAACTCAAGTTTTTCCAATCTCCCAATGTAACCAATCATCTTGATCACATGAGGGCTGACCGGACTGCCTTCAGCCAGCTTACAAGCAAATAAAAGCTTTGAGATACCATACCTCTCAGCTCTTGTTTGATTCCTAAACATGCCCTTCAAGCCCACAATCATATTGTAAGCATCCTGGTCCTCATATTGCTTTTGGAGCTCAGAGTACATGGTGACAAGCATGAGACAGCTGACCTCTACAGAACCATTAACATGTTTTTCATATTCAACCTTCAAATTGCGAGGAGCATTTTCGGCTGGTTCATCAGGAATTGGATTCTCTAAAACATAGTCCTTCTTTTCATGCTTGCGATACCAATCAACAAAATTAGTTCCATTAAGTTTTTATCTTTCCAAAACTGATCTCAAAGCAAAACCAGGTGTAGCAGGAGTAGGAGAAGGTGCCATTGAACTACAACAAAAACATGCAAAGATTCTAAGCACTATGTTTATGTAAAACTTTTATTAATCATTTTAATGAAAGACACTCCTATTTTATGTCCTTATTATAGACATATAGTGAGTATTCAAGATCCATATTCATCAAACACTAGTGAGCTTTGGCATTACTACTAGAAATTTAATGACATAGGTAAGCAACACCTATGCTAATTACATCTTATGTAACTCTTGTTTGTTGAGTATGAAAACAAGTAATGAATGTCTCCGTCAACTTGACTCATGGCCAGGTCAACCTGCCCCTAGGGCTCACACGAGGGAGGGAGCACTTCCCATTTTCGGGTGCCAATTAAGAAACCTGCCTCATGTGTGTTTTCCTAGACACCAATTGTCTTGTATAGGTTCCTTCATTACTGAAATCAAATCACAACCACTTATGTCCTCAAGCCCAAAACCGTTTTGATAGCTTCATAGTAGCCATTGATATACTACTTTGGCAGTCATATCAATAACGATCTAAATTCTTGATAGGTGCAACAATTGGATGGACATTTTGATTTAAAATTTTTAATTATAGGGATGAACAATATCTACTATGAACATGGCATCACATGCAATGAGCATAAAGAAAATAACAAGGATTAAACACACATCCACAGAAAAACAAAATAAGCTGTGAAATAGCATGGCCCTTAGCATTAAGATCTCCATCATCATGCTTGTTTGTTCACCTAGCCACCTTGCTTGATTGTTCACCTAATCATAATGCTTGATACCATCGTCTTCATCATTATGGATGCAACGCCTTACAACTTTTGATAATGAATTTTACATGAGGGTTTGAAGCATCACAAGTCGACACGCAGGTCGTTATACAATTTAAATAGCCTTATGGCTTGACACAGCATGCAGGCCATGCAAAAATTACATGCTTCACATACACATAGGCCACACTATTTCACATAATTTTCTGCAAAAATGAGTTAAACAAAAATAACCCTACGACTCCGGGGTCCGAGGGGCAGCGCCCCTGGCGGGGTCCAAGGGGCATGTCTTCTATCAAAGGAAAATACCCTTAAAATTTCCACGGATCAACCAGATTGACCCAATCCGATCTAATCTGATTGGCTTGGTCCCATATGGCTACGTTTCAGAAACCCTGATGGTGGTAACCCGACTGGTAAGGGTAATGTCATACCATGAACAGACTCACCCAAAGCAAAATTGAATCGGTTTGCACTTTTCATGGATCAACCAGATTGACCCAATCCGACTCAATCTGATCGGCTTGGTCCCATGTGGTTACGTATCAGAAACCTTGATGGCGGTAACCCGACCGGTAAGGGTAACGTCGTACCATGAACGGACTCACCCAAAACAAGATTGAATCGGTTTGCACTTTCCTCAAACCCTAAACTGATCGATCTCATCGATGGCTGCCATCACCAATTCATCACATGAACCGGCTGAACATGTAATAGATCCAATCTACTAACCTTACACATCATATGTGCAACATCCAGATCACAAATCTATACGAGATGGCTCTGATACCACTGAAGAGAAACGCGGTATGCTACACTAGCACAAAAAAAATCTCCCGCATAACGAGAAAACTACTCGCAAGAAGGGGATCATAGATTAGATTACCACTAGACGCGTAGTTGCAGAATACTTCACGTGTTGATGTAGTGGATCGTTCTTGCCGTAGTCGTTGCGTCGATGGAGTGGATCGTCCTCGCCTCGCTGTGGATCGTCTTCCCACGCCGCACTCACAGCAGCGTCAACGCAGTAGTCCACACGTCCAGGGATAGAACACCGTGTGTCGGTGTGCAAGCACCTGGTCGCTTGGTAGGGGCAGCGAGAGGAGGAGGCTAGGGTTCCAGGTGAAACACTTCTAAACCATGGAAAGCACACACTGCGCCCACCCTCCTCTACTCCTTATATAGCCACAAGATGAAACCCTAAATCAGGACCCATAAGTGTGCTAAGCCCACGAGGTCCATTAATTACAGATCCAATCCAAATTAATGTGTCCCAGCCCATTCAGTGTGTGACCCTGCAGGTTCACGTACGTTTGGACATGGATTCAGAAAACTCCTTTTCAATCCAATAGTTGGTAGCGGCTCTTTGCAAAGCATGCCAACTCCCAAACATACTATGATCAAATCGGACAGAACCTATCAAAAGTACTCATGTAATAATCCCTTTGCCAAGTATATGAAGATTGAACTCAAGGTGAGAAGCATGTCATCCTTTGATGATTCAATCCATATCTCGTATCCGTGATATATTAATAAGTTGTGATTGACTCCTTAATCACGGCATGGCCATGCACTTTCTTAATCATATCACACGAGTGGCCTTGTCATATATCTCCGTTTCATTAGAGTGGCAAATTCCATCTTGACTGCTCACTTCCCTCTGCACGTTTCATAGTAAACATGAAAGCTACCTTTATAACTATCCAGTTAGGAAGTAGTGTTTGATAGCCCCAAGGAAAACTATTACACATGTAGGGAATATGACAATCTCAGGTCTAAGGATCATACATCTACTATGTATGAGATACACTGATGACACATAAGAATGTAACATTCTCGTAGTGTCCCATGGCGGATCTATGTAACCCATGTTCTTCAACATGCGTCCACAATGTATAGATGATATCTCCATATCCCATGATCTATGAATCATGATCATCGATCACTACATGTGCTGATCTATTCATCGTTGTCCTATACGATGATATCTGATCAGAGATATTTATCGAATTACATCAATAAGCAAAGAGCTTCATAAGCAAGTCACATACTTTTTGATCAATACAATGATATACATTCATTGGACCAATAATCATATTATTATTCATAAACATAGTCATGTTACAATCATCTAAATGATTGCCTCAAGGGCATAACACTAACAGATGCAGTGGGCTGAAAAATGACAGTATTAAGTCAAGCCGATCTACTAAAAAGTGCTTGTAAGAATTTCCTATGAATACCAACGTACCTCTGCAGTAGCCGATACATTTGGCGAGCTTTCACCGCTCTGCTCTTGGGGCTTGGAGATCCTCTTGGCGGTAGTTTTGGTGTACTTCCGCTTCTTTTCTGAAGGTTTATCGGACAAATAGTTTTGGTTAGCTAAAAATCGGTTTAAGATAAGAAGAAAGCCGGTAAGAAGGCTTACTAGGTTGTTTCTGCTTCTCCAAGTCCGATAAAAATGGGCTTTGGATGCCTAGAGATCCCGAAGCATAACCCGTGACAGCGGCTGATTGTTGCTGTTTTCTGGGCTGACCGTGACCCGATGGGCCTGAAGCCTCCCTTTTTCTAGTAGCCTTGTTCTACAAGGAAAATGAAACCAAGTTAGATTCAAGACAGACTTCAGAAAATAGCAAAATGGAAAATTTAGACTCTAAGCCGATACCTCGCCAGAAACATCTACGTTCGTGTTAGTATATCTAGACGAACTAGCCTCATTGCTAGAATCGGCATTAGACACTAACGTCGGCTCCAAAAGATTTGGAAAAAATTCGTTGATAATAGTCGATAGAGACATAGACCGATAGAGAACTTCTGCAATGGTTGACCACTATGTAGTATAGCCCCCTGCCCGTCGGGTGTTCAGGAAAAAGTGCGGCAAAGATTGGACTTGTAGATCATTGGCTACTTCTAAGACAATCTTAGCCGATGCAATGTTCCGGACTCTAGCTCTAGGCTGAAGCCGATCAAGAAGTTGGAAGCTTAGGATCACTTGGCCAAACCCCAGTTGTCTTGCATAAACGGACGGATGATAAAATTCATACGATGGCTAGTATGTCCGATTTCTTGTGTGGAGACCGGCGTGGAGAATGCAAGGAGAAATGAAAATTCTATATAAATCAAGAGTCTCCTGAGGCATCAATGAACTATCGGCTTCAAGGTGCAGAAACGAAGGCAATGGAAAATTGGCCACTCCGTTATAACTAAAGAAGTCCCGCTGCCTTAGATCTTCATTGCTCAAGTGGAGAAAAAAGGACATGTACTTCTTCGAATCAGCAGCTGTGATCTTGGTCTCGTTACCAGAACACATAATGAACCGCTCGCCAAACGAACGGCTTGCTTGATATTGAGGAATGGTATTCTTTGGGTTGCCTTCTCTTGGGAAAGCTGTGTCGTCGGAAGGCTCCAAATCAAAGGATCGGCTAAAGAAGCAATGCAGCCAGACTTGAATAAGCCATAGGGGACCGCCCACGTTTCCTACGGTGAACTCAGCAAATCCTGTGTAAAGTCGGCTTCTAATTACGTGCATCATTTGATATACCGCTCCCAAGAAGGTTTTTTCGAGTGCCAGCCGACGACCCTCTACTAGCTGCTCTGCGATTACTTGGTATACTTGGGTTGGTCCGAGTGAAGCTCCGCAGAAGAGGAATCGGTCTAACCACAGGTTCAAAAAAGCGACGTGTTCTTCGTCCGATACTCGTCCATGGACTTTGTTATTATTGGCAATATACTTAGTCCACCCTTCTCCCTTGGCCCGAATAATCTTATGTTTGGGCTTGGCACTGTATGTTGATATTTGTTCTCCATCTGGCCTCAAGCAGCAGAGTTGAGCGACATCCAGCAGAGTTGGGCCGACCGGACCGGTGCGAAACATGAAAACGTTAAAAGTGTCCGACCAGAAATAACAAGCCGTAGCCACTAAGGGCTCATTGGCCTCTGGATCGATCAAACTCAGAGGAATGCACTCGGCTATGCCCATTCTTTCCCAAGATTCTCTCTTTTGGGCTGCTATTCGGTTATACCAACTCTTCCACCCTTTTAGTGCAGTCGGCCAAGCCCTAAAACTCTTACTCCAACCCTCAATATTATATCCTCTAGCCGATAAAGAGAAAGGCGAGTTACCTCTTGATTAATAACTGTAGCAGTATCTAGGGTTCCTAATGGACCAAGGAAAAACTGATCAACACTGTTGGGAATTGGGATGAGTACCTGCGAAGGGCCCATTCAGTCGATCTTGATGTTAAAGCCGACTGAGTCAAAGGAGTGATGTGCCGATGAGAGACTGACAAGAAGCAGAAGGAAGAAGCCGATTGTGAAAGTCACAAAAGCTCGAGCGCGTGAAGAATGATAGTGTGGGGGCTGCATTTTATAGCAAGGTAAAAATCTGAAGTGGCGGGAAGTGAATCTCAAAGGACGTGAATAGTTAAAACGCACTATCAGAAAGTTACGGCGTAATTAAAGCGACAGTTACGATATGAAAAGTGACAGTTAACTTTTGGATCAAGGTCGACGTAAGGAAGCCGATAAAGAAAAGCAGATACAACAAGATTTTTGGTAAACAACAAGTTATCTCCCAAAAATGGGGGGCATATGTTTGCACCGAAATTTGGCAGGTGTCGTCCGGTTTGGAAGTCCATGGAGGTTACAGAATCAGACTCAGACAGTTGGAAACTAGATCGGATATTAAGGAAACCAAGGTTGATACGGGTCATATTCTCTAAACGTGTTGTAAACGGACTCGATCGGCCGGTGGGTATAAAAGAGGACGAGGATACACAGCAAAAAAAAAGAACAACACAATCAATCAACCAGCCTTGTCTACTTTTTCCTGTCAACTAGGAGTAGTTCTTGTAATTCGATCTTGATCAATAAAGTTGCGCATCGCCGATTGTTGATCTCCATCAATTACGCTCAGGTTTGATTTGTTCTGATTTTGTTGCGCGTCGCCTTCTTCAGAATTGATCTGCCTTTATCCTCCGATTAGCCTTGATTGGCTAGTTGGATTTACTATCATCTTGACTAAATCGGCTTTTTAGCTGATTGGATATAAGCCGATCGATCTAGTAGATCGGTTGGAGTTTTATATTTTACCTTGTCGATTTCAGATTAAATCGATTGGCACGCTCCGAACCAGGTGTTCGTCTGATGTGCTGTAGCTAAGAAACTCTGCATCAAGTTTTTGACGCTAACAGTAGGCTGACCAGATCCTTTGTCCACGCAAAATTGCGCGGCAGTGCTGTTATCTGGGCATCACTGGAGCTCCCGATCACATCACTATTCGACAAAACAATGACAATGGTTGTCAAAGCACAAGCAGCCTCCAGCACATTTTGGGACCCATCCAAGCAGCTTATCAAGGAGTTTATATATTAGTACAAGCTACTGTTATTTTCCGAAGATATGAATTGTGATAAGGACTTTCACTATCATCACATTCGCCAATTCTACAACTTCTACCCACACCGATTGACTAGTTCTTCTACCCACACCGCCAATACAACGATCGATGCCCGTGTACTGTACGTGGCCGTGTGTTGCCCGTCCTGTCAGTCAAAGTAATTAAGAGACGCGAAGTTTAATTTCCAGCTGCTGCCGTGCGTTCTACTACAGTCGCACCTCGGTAAGGTTCCCGCAACGTTGGGCTCGCCGCTCGGTCGTGAGGAGATGCGAGCAAAAGAATACGGGGAGGAGTTTGCCGGCTTATATGGCATTTGCGGGGAGTAGTTGAACCGGAGTATGGGCGACGGCATGCGCTAAGGCCGCGTGGCTGCCGATTTCTGCCTCGGCAGCTCGTGAGCACAGGGATTTCGTGTCATGGCAGGAGGAGGGAAAGGGAGAGAGGGGGAAGGGGAAGGCCTCCGGCGGCTGGCAGGTGGGGCCAGGGCCCATTGGCAGCGACGGCCAAATGGCATTCTTCCGAACACATCGAGTTAATCACTGTAGCTTCTCCACAAAAGAGACTGAGTTCAATTAGGTAGTTGGGTAGCTCAAAAGTATAGTCTAAGCCAATGCAAAATAATTCTGTGAACAGACCAGAAAGTACGACTTCCATTTTCTTTGGTTGAACCCTAAACCCTACAATGGTTTTCAAATGAAAATTCCCCAAATTTGACTGATTCTCAAGATGTTTTTTAATTTTTGAGCCATTTAAATTATGTGCAAAAATTCTATGAAATTTATTTTTATTCATCTCTTCGGCTCTATTATTTTATAAAATTATTTTCTATAGTGTGTTATTTGGTGTTTTCTTAAGTTTTATTAGTGTGCATGTTTTGGCATTTATTAAACTCTATTTTGTAATAGTGGGTTTCAGGGAACAAAAACAAAACTCCAGAGAAAAATCCAAATGAAAATGCCAAAATGCAACAAAGATTAAAATATGCCACTTTATTACCATTCACGATTTTTAGGATGTCACATGTCCGGCATATTTATTTTCTATTAATTCTGACTTTGCAGATTTTAGATTTTCGTTGTTTCTGTTTTTAAATTTTAAAAGGTACTAATTTTAATTATTAATTTTTGATATTTTTACTAGAGGTTAATACTGTTGTGAGTAAGACTTGGTGAAATTTTTCAACGAGAGATAAGCTTTTATTATTTTTTAAAAAATCTGTCATGTCACTGTTTTGAAATTAAAACATGTCACTTCACTATTTACTTCTTTACTTAACTCTTTAAAAAAAATTTGACAGCCGAAAAGATGTGATGGAGGCTTTTAAAAATTTAATATGATTTTTTCTGGCTTTTACTTTCACCTTTTTTACCTTCTTACTTTTACTCTTTTACTAATTCCATTACTTGATTTTTATTTAGAGCCAAAAATCTAAGAAAGTAAATAAATCCATAAAAATTCAGAAAAGATGGGAATTCAAAGTAATATTACTTTTCCAACTCATTTTCGAAGTTTGTTTATTTTGGGTGAAAGGTTTTAATGTAGCAACGTGTTCTTTTCTTTTATATTGAAATACTAGAAAATGAAGTAAAAGATGATATTTAGCATAAAAATTTTGGTTTCAGTTAAAATTTTTATTCAATTCCATTTTAAATTTTTATTTTCCCTATTTTTGAAATTTCTAGGATGTTACAGACCACCCCTTTTACAAAAATCTCGTCCTAGGGATTTGTGGGGACTAGACTGGTTTTGTGACTTCTTTCTCGATGATGATCCTGTCGTTTCTTGTTACTCGATCTTTAGTGTAGTTGCCTCATTACATTTTCTTTTTGAAGTTCTGAGTTGATGTCCCATGAATGGAGACGATTTTTATTTGGGTTTCACGTAAACAGGTGAGGGACATTAATGCATTCGAAATATCTCTTTTTATTGGATAAGGTTCGCTAGCATGGATAGGCCTGTTTAAGGAGAGGAAATGATTATGTTGGAAAAGAAAGGATATATAGCAACTATAGTTTTTCGAAAAGAGTCGAATGTCGTCATCAAAGAGGGTATTCAATTACAAAGACTAATTTGTATGGTGCAACAAGAGTCAATGAGGTTAGTTGCAATTAATTACCGTTCTAGGATGACCTCTTAAGCACAGGTGGGAGGTAAAGATTTTGTTTGTGAGTAGGGCAGAGATACTCAAGGATTTGGGTTGAGGTAGGGCAAGAAGGTCAATTTGAGAAGATTGAGGATCTAGTATTTATTACTTCTAGTGAGTGTATCGGTGGACTAGGTCACAAGCAACATTCCGTTCATTAAAACATTATTTAAGAATGACCTCCACATAAACTAGGTATTTATTAGTTGGTTTACGAGGCAAAGTTTTGCTCCCTAAGATCTTCTTAATTAATTTTTTTTATTAAGTAGGGTTGGCACATCGTAAATTTTCAACCTAACAGGTTAGTATTTACGAAAGTAACTCGGAGAGCAGTACAAAAGATCTTACAGCAGAACTCCAAAGTACAAAAGGTCACATATTCAAAATCAATACACAGGGGTCTTATAGTTACTTTCCATCTACAAACCTAGCGTATTTGTCCTAACGATGCTGCCTCTAATGCAGACACATATCGGGGATCCTCTCTTTGTCCTTAAGGTCTGATCACTTGCAGCTAGTTCGTGCGAAGTCGAGACAACTACGGCCCTTTTGTCGTTGACGTGCAACTACTACTAGTTAATACCGTCATCGCCACTCTCTTTTTCTCTTATCCCCCCACAACTAATGTGTAGAGATTTTTCTTTTCAAAACAAGCAATAAAAAGAATTTGGAAAATAGATAAGGTTAGTTCTATTGCATAGGTACATCATGAGGAGTACATAGGACATCAAGGATTTACAAATGATCCAAAGAGGATAAAAGAACCATGCAGGATAATCAATTATATTTTCAAGGATTGTTAGATTGAGAAGATCTGAAAAAGATTTTTGAAGAGATTTGAAAAGACTTAGTTGCAGCTATTATAGATCATAATTATCCCGAGATAATGATGGCATCAATGATAAGTTAGCGCGGGAGATTGAGATATAACACCTAATTTCACGGATATGGTTAGTAAGTACTTGAATTACACAGTGATAGATAGTCCTCAAGATCGGGATTTAGATCAATACCGAGTAGATTTTAGATAAGGAATAACCATTGAGATCTTGTTTTTAGAAAGTTAGTAGAAACATGAGTTAGTTAGATTTTGCATTGATAATTTGATGATAGATCGATACTTTTCCATTTGACAATTCGTAGGCATAAGATTGATTTGATGATTCATGGACATAGATACAGAATTAAGGATCCATAGACATAAAGATTGATTTAATGATTGTTAGTAGATCGATGATATAATGATAGATAAGAGCTCAGACTTGCATAGCTTCAAAGAGATAGACCAAGATTAAAGATCATAGGTAAATTGATATGAGAAGAATGAAGAGCATTATCCATGATATAATGAAGAGCATTATCCTTGATATAATGATGATATTTGCCTTCCAGTGAGATGCACTTGATAATGAGGGTACACTAGTGAGATTCACATTCTTTTATGGAAGTACATGTAAGTGAGAAAATAACACAGATCCACAATGTTTTACATGATGAGAATGATTTAACTTGGAGAAAGGTATGCGATATGTCGGGGTGATTGAGATAGAAGCTAGGATGTAATATAACTAGAATGATATGGAGAAACGCAGAAAATTCACCTTAGGGAGAGTATACAAGTATGAAGATTAATTTGGATAGCTATACGGTTGTTGATGAGATGACATTGGAAATATATTACAGACTCAACATTGAGAACAAAGATGTTTGATCCAAATTGATCATTGGTGCTACAATCAAATTCAAAAGGTTACAGAATTCTGCTCGTGCTAATCACTGTAGCTTCGCCACAAGAGAGACTGAGTTCAATTAGGCAGTTGGGGTAGCTCGAAAGTAGCCTTAGCCAATGCAAATTTTTCTGAAAATTTTTGTGTGAACAGACCAGAAAGTATGACTTTCATTTTCTTTGGTTTCACCCCAAACCCTCCAATGGTTTTCAAATGAAAATTCCCTAAATTTGACTGATTCTCAAGCTGTTTTTGAATTTTTGAGCCATATAAATTATGTGCACAAATTCTATAAAATTTATATTTATTCATCTCTTCGTCTCTATTATTTTATAAAATTATTTTCTATAGTATTTTATTTGGTGTTTTCTTAAGTTTCATTAGTGTGCATGTTTTGGCATTTATTAAACTCTATTTGTAATATTGAGTTTCAGGGAACAAAAACAAAACTCCAGAGAAAAATACAAATGAAAATGCCAAAATACAACAAAGATTAAAATGTGCCACTTTATTACCATTCAAAATATTTGGGATTTTACATATCTAGCATATTTATTTTCTATTAATTCTGACTTTGCAGATTTGAGATTTTCGTTGTTTCTGTTTTTAAATTTTAAAAGGTACTAATTTTAATTATTAATTTTTTATATTTTTACTAGAGGTTAATAATGTTATGAGTAAGACTTGGTGAAAATTTCCAACCAGAGATAAGCTTTGATTGTTTTTCAAAAAAATCTGTCATGTCAATGTTTTGAAACTAAAACATGTCACTTCACTATTTACTTCTTTACCTAACTCATTAAAAATTTATGGACAGCTGAAAATATGTGATGGAGGCTTATAAAAATTTAATATGATTTTTTCTGGCTTTTACTCTCACCTTTTTACCTTCTAACTTTTACTCTTTTACTAATTCCATTTCTTGATTTTTCTTTAGAGCAAAAAAAATATAAGAAAGTAGATAAATCCAGAAAAATTCGGAAAAGATGGGAATTCAAAATAAGATTAGTTTTCCAACTCATTTTCGAAGTTTGTTTATTTTGGGTGAAAGGTTTTAATGTAGCAACTTGTTCTTTTATTTTATGTTGAAATACTAGAAAATGAAGTAGAAGATGATATTTAGCATAAAAATTTTGGTTTCAGTTAAAATTTTTATTCAATTCCATTTTAAATTCTTATTTTTCCTATTTTAAAAATTTCTGGGATGTTATAGGATGCACGTGATAGCACCCTATATATTTGCAGTTCTTCGTCTCCAGAAGTTAGAGCAGTACCCAGCTGCATAATCCATCCGTCCTTAGATATACATCCTGTGCTGTGTCTCTCACATCCTTCAAATAACACACCATGCGTCATCTTTTAATCGTCTTTGGGCTTCTTATTTCTCTGCAGTACTACTCTCCTGCAAGCTCTGCTGCAAATAGCAGTACCCTGACGGCAGGCCAAGCGCTCACCGGCAGCAACGACAAGCTCCTCTCCAGCACCGGCAAGTTTGCGCTAGGCTTCTTCCAAACAGCTAGCAGTAAGTCCTCAGACAACACCACCTTGCCCAACTGGTACCTAGGCATATGGTTCAACAAGATCCCAAAGTTCACTCCTGTATGGATTGCTAACAGAGAGAAGCCAATCACTGACCCCAGCTTTAGACTGTCGAAGCTCACAGTTTCAAGGGATGGCAATCTTGCCATCTTAAACCATGCAACCAAGTCCATAATCTGGTCCAGCCAAATAGTCAACAGAACAAAAGCCAACAAGAATACTACTGTTGTGCTCTCGGACAATGGAAACCTTGTCATTCTAGATGCCTCAAACCCATCCAATATGTGGTGGCAGAGCTTTGAGCACCCAACAGATGTTTTACTCCCCGGTGCAAAGATCGGCCGGAACAAGGTCACCGGTCAGAAATACAGTTTGGTTTCAAAGAAGAACTTGATAGACCCAGCTCCAGGCTTATACTGCTTGGAGTTAGACCCCACTGGCGCTAGGCAATACTTGGGTAAGCTTTGCAACTCATCCATGGTGTACTTTTTCACCGGGGAATGGAATGGACAGTACTTCAACTCGATGCCAGAGATGGCAAGTAAAGTTCTTCTCAGTACCAAATTCATCGACAACGATGAAGAGGAGTACTTCACCTACACCACGTTGGATCCAACAGTGATCACACTCTTCTTACTTGACGTCTCTGGTCCTTCCAAGCAGCTTCTTTGGGTTGAAAGCTTGCAAGATTGGGAAACTATCTACATCCTACCAAAGGCTTCATGTGATGTTTTCGCCTTTTGCGGGCCTTTCTCAGTCTGCAATGACAACGCACTTCCGTTGTGCAACTGCATGAAGGGCTTCTCCGTGAAGTCGACGAGGGACTGGGAGCTGGATGACAGAAGAGAAGGATGCATAAGAAATACTCAACTAGATTGCATTAGCAACAAAAGCACAACAGGGTTAACTGACCAGTTCTTTCCCATACCAAATGTCAGATTGCCGTATGATGACCATAGTTTGGAAGCAGTAGCAAGTGCACACGAATGCCAGCAGGTTTGTCTACGAAACTGCTCATGCACTGCATATTCCTATGGAAAAAGTGGTTGTTCTATATGGAATGGCAAGCTTACTAATGTAAAGCTGTATAATGGCACTATCAATACTGACGGAGAGATTCTTTACCTTCGCCTTGCTGCTGAAGAGGTGCAAAGTTGGGGAAACAGTAGTAGCAGAAGAAGAATGATCATCGGTGTCGCCTTAGGTGCAAGCATTTCTGCATTCGGTTTCATGGTGCTCTTCCTGTTGTTGATAATTCGGAGGAACAGAAGGAAGCGGTGTGGTCATCCAGGGAACAACATTAAAGATGGTGGTGGAATTCTAGCTTTTAGGTATGTTGATTTGCAGCGAGCAACTAAAAATTTCTCAGAGAAGCTAGGAGGAGGCGGTTTTGGTTCTGTATTCAAGGGGATTCTAAGTGACTCAACTACCATAGCGGTGAAAATGCTTGATGGTGCAAGCCAAGGAGAGAAGCAATTCAGGGCTGAGGTCAGTAGTGTTGGGATGATCCAACATGTGAACTTGGTAAAACTGATTGGTTTTTGTTGCGAAGGTGATAGAAGGATGCTTGTTTATGAACACATGGTAAATCGTTCTCTTGATACCCATCTATTTCGAAGCAATGCTACAATGCTGAATTGGAGTACTCGATACCAAATAGCCCTAGGAGTCGCTAAAGGATTGTCCTACTTGCATGAGAGTTGTCGTGACTGCATCATACATTGTGATATTAAGCCAGAAAATATACTTCTCGATTCGTCGTTTGTTCCTAAAATTGCAGACTTTGGGATGGCAAAACTTCTGGGAAGGGACTTCAGTCGAGTTCTGACAACAATGAGAGGAACTATAGGGTACCTTGCACCTGAATGGATTAGTGGAGTCGCTATTACACAAAAAGTTGATGTTTACAGCTATGGAATGGTGCTGTTAGAGATCATCTCCGGAAGGAGGAACTCACGTGAAGAATGTACCAGCAGTGGTGATCATGCTGTTTATTTTCCTGTGCAAGCTGCGCGTAAGCTTCTTATGGGAGATGTGGGGAGTTTGGTTGATCACCAATTACATGATGATGTCAATATGGAGGAGGTGGAAAGAGCTTGCAAAGTTGCATGTTGGTGCGTTCAAGATGATGACTTTGATAGGCCGGCAATGGGTGACGTGGTTCAGGTTCTCGAGGGTCTAGTAGAGCTTGACATGCCCCCAGTGCCAAGATTACTTCAGACTATCTTGGGGAGCTCTGCTTCGACCTGAAGATAATCCATGTAGGCAACAGATCAAATTTAAGCAGAGCTGAGAATAATTAATCACAAAAGTTTGTTTTCAAGCATACTTTTCCTAGTCATTGTTAACATGTTTCAAAATTTAGTCTCTACGATGCGTTGTACTCTGTATGTGCGGGCGAGAGAGAGAGAGTAATTTCAGCTACTTGTTAGTGCAAACATGTATCACTGGAAGATTTTGTTTTTCAATCTGTGAATTGTCCTTTCTTAAATGGAATTATATCCTTAATTCTAGTTACCGCTATTCTCAAAATAAATTGGGAAAATCTCGTCCAAATTAATCAAAATGCTACGCCAAATTCAAGAACCGGAATCGGCACCTCCATTTCTCGTCACCGGAAGAAGCAGAACTTGCAGCTTGCTGTGAAGGCCTGTCCCTAGTGCAGCACTGGTTCCAAAGGCAGGTTGCGGTGCCACCTTGTAGAGCACTCGGTGCTCCATAAATAAGATCTGTCTTTTCCCTCGCAAAAAAAAAAGACCACCAGGAGAGATTTTTTCTGGGTGAATATGCGAGTAAATTGCATCATTCAGACCAAGAAACGTAGGATCAGCATTAGAGATACGTATATCAGTTATCGAGATTGGATGCAAACTCGAGTGCAGTAACTTCGCTAAAATTTTACAGAAAGAAAAGCCCCGACCTCGATCCGTCGATTGGAGGTACCGACAAAAGTATTACTACCGTGCTTAGCATTCCCTTGATTTGAAAAAAAAAAACTAGAAGGAGGAAGGAGGCTGATCACTTCGGTTCCATCGCAGCAGCTCCGAGCATGGAGTATACACACACGGAGAAGGAGGAAGGAGGCTGATCGTGGGAGTGTACGTCGACGACCTCATCATCACAGACGAATGCACTAACAACATCAACAAATTCAAGATGGAAATGAAGAATCTCTTCCGATGAGTGATTTGGGCGCACTCAGGTACTACCTGGGTATCGAAGTGTAGCAGGATGCGGATGGCATCAAGCATGGGCAGTCTGCGTACACGCTGAAGATACTGGAGAGGGCAAGACTAGTGGATTGTAATCCCTGCCAGACTCCAATGGAGGTACGTAGCTAAGTAAGTCAAGTTCATCTCCGCTAGTGGATGCTACTCTATACCGCAGCTTGGCTGGTAGTCTCTGCTATCTTGTCCACACCCGACCGGACTTGGCCTACTCCGTCGGATATGTGAACCGATTTATGGAGATGCCACAAGAGGAGCACCTTGTTGCGGTCAAGCGTGAAGGACCATGTGGAGGTCCATCCATATTTGTGATGAGTATTTGACTTTATGTGATCTAGGATAGCTTAGATTTGAGTTTGGATTTAAAATAGATTTCAAGTTGGAAGAGGGAAACAGAGAGTTTCCCATTTGCGCCAGACCAAATATTGCATCAGTTGCATTTGCGCCGGACCGGGGTAGAAATGATTTGCTTTTGCGCCGGACCGATTTAGGATAGTCTTCACATTTGCGCCGGACCAAGGGAAATGAGAAACAGAGAGTTTCCCATTTGCGCCGGACCAAATGTTGCATGAGTTGCATTTGCACCGGACCGGGGTAGAAATGATTTGCTTTTGCGCCGGACCGATTTAGGATAGCCTTCACATTTGTACCGGACAAAGGGAAATGAGAAACAGAGAGTTTCCCATTTGCGCCGAACCAAGAGAAGAGGGAAACGAAGAGTTTCCCATTTGCGTCGGACTGATTTTTTCGCGTCGGACTGAGTCTCAGTGAGTTTCACGTTTACACCGGACCGGTTTTGACAGTCGGCAGTAATTAGCGTTTTTGAAGGTCTTCCCGTGCTCAAAAAATTATTTGGTCTACATGAAAGTTGTAGATAATGCCAAGACGTATCTTTTTAATGTTGACAAGTTTTCATTTGAGCAACATAAAAAATCATAGAAAATCGGGAATGTTAACAGAGAATCTCACGTTTACGCCGGATCAGTTTTAATAGGGTGCAGTAATACACCTTTTTGAAGGTTTTCTCATGCTCAAACAATTATTTGGTCTACATGAAAGTTGTAGAGAATGTCAAGACGTATCTTTTTTATGTTTACAAGTTTCTCATCTGAGCAATATAAAAAATCATAAAAATTTGAGAAGATTACTGCTGTATTGAAAACGAAGTATTTTGGTCCGTTTTGGTCTGTTCTAACCCCAATTCGTGATCGAATTGATGCGCTGGGTTCATGGTAGAACCAAGAAGGGTCTTCTTATCTTTGTAGATGTAGGACTTCATTTGGTGGTCATAGTGAGGCGAAGGGAGGCTGGAACTAGGCATGGGATGGCCGGAGGTTCAAGTTGGTCGGATGTTCGCCAGAAGATGGCCGGAGATGAAGTCGGTGCAGTCCCAAGAGACAAGAGATCAGTGGAGAAGCTAGCTTATCACTACTTGGATCAAGGAGAGCTATTAGGTTGTAGTTCTGGAAGATAGAGTAGTGGATAAGTGTAGCTTGCTTTGAAATCCGTGAAAGAAAATCCATTTGTGTGGTGGGTTTTGGGTGAACCCTTGCATGATTGGTTGAGTGGGTAAATCTTAGCCCTTGATGGATGCTCTAGGGTTTAGAGACTCATCCAAGGGTGGTAGGTGGCCAAAGAGTTGTATAAATAGGGGTGGAGGGGTAGCCTTCCCCCTTGAAGGTTTTAAGGTTTTTGATACTCCTTTGAGCTTTGCCCACATGAATGTGAGGCTTTGTAACCTCTCATTCCAGAAATGAAATATTCTTCATTTATGTTCATGTTTCATTTCCTTTACGTATTTACATTACGCATTTAAATTACGCAATTTAAATTCCGCATTTACTTTCTTGCAATTTACATTTATGCAATTTAGATTTGCCTCCCCTTCTTCTAATTGCTTACGAATCTTTTGCTGAGGTTTATGATTGATTCTTTCTTTAAATCCTGTTTCAATCATCTAGGCTATCCATGCGTTCTTGTTGCAAGAAGTTGATCTTTTGCGTTCTTGAATGCTTGATCTTGTAGATTGCGTATCCTTGAGTTTCTTTATGTTCTCTTGCTTGCTGGGATGTGTGGGAAGTCATTCAAGATCACTTTGATCATCAAAACCCCACGAGCAAGCCTTGATCGAAGTTCTTTCGATTTTTAGTGAAACTTGGTGCGTTCTTCCTTCCCGGGCAAAAAGGTCAGAACTTTGACGTCAATCCTTTGGATTGAAGGTTGGAATAAGTTCCTGACATCCCGAGGACCTTATCTACCAAGTTTCATTGAGTTTGGATAAATGGATCAAAAGATTCATCAATTTTCTTTTTGAATCCGTGCTAAAAACTCTGTTCATATGCCTAATTTTACTGTAGCTACAGTAACCCGATAGTATCAACCTCAGAGTGCGGTAGCACTGGCCTCAGGCTGAATTTTTCTGAAAATTGACCATTTCGCTTTCATTTGATATTTAAGGGTTTTGGCTTGGTTTATTTGGGTGAAAATCTGTATTTGTGATCTTCCTTAGAGAACATGTTTTAATTTGGGATCATTCACCCCCCTCTGATCGCCATCTCGGTCTTTCAAAGCGCATATTGTGCTACATTGCAGGAACGAGAGGATATGGTGTATTCTACTCAGCCAGGGAGAACGAGAGCGCGGGATCGTGTCTACTGGGATACAGCGATAGTGACATGGCCGGCGATGTGGACGACTGAAAGAGCACCTCAGGGGTGATCTTTTTTTCCGGCAACCCAATTACCTGGTAGTCCTCGAAGCAGACACCGCTCTGTCTTCCTGTGAGGCAGAGTATATTGCCACGGTGTTCGCGGCGTGTCAGGGCGTCTGACTGACGCAGCTGTTGTCGACATACTCGGCTCTCAGATTGGCGTGCCCGTCCTGAAGGTGGACAACAAGTCCACAATTTCACTCATCAAGAATCCAGTGCATCACGACCGGAGCAAGCATATCGATGTTAAGTTCCTTCACATCCAGGAGTGTGCATAAAAGGGCCAAATCAATGAGGAGTTCATTATGTTTAATTAATAAAAATTCTGACACTGTGCACTGCTCAGAATTTTTATTTCGGATTTTGATTTATTTAAGAGTGCAAATTTTATTATTTATTTTTTAAACTTTTTTTAATAGCTTAGTTTGGGTTAAGAATGTCTCTATAAAACTTTAAAGTCAAAATATGGTGTAATTATTTTACAAAAATTCTGACATGTTAATTTTTAGATTTTCAAAGCCTCTGTTTTTGAATTTTTAGAAGGTTTAAATTACATTATAAATTCCTAAAATTTTTACCAGAAGTAGGTTACTCTCTGAGTATGTCATGGTAATTTTTATGGCTCCTGAAAAAGTTTCGATGTTTTTCTAGTATCTTGACTTCTACTGTTTTTAGTCAAAAAGTGTTGTCCTTCATTTCATTTATTTACTTTTCTATGCATAAAATTTTTTACTAGATGACTTTACTGATTTACCAGCAGGGATAGGGTTCCATGTTAAATTTTCCAAAATTTTACTTTTACCTTTTTACCATTTCCCTTTTCCCATTCTCTTTTGTTTGATTTTCATTCAATACAAAAATCCAGGAAATTCCAATAAAAACAAATAATGCCAATAAAATTCAGAAATAAACATATTCAAATTTAAAATATTAATTTTTATTTTATTGCATTTTTCGGGATGTTACAGCAGGTGATGTCTCTCTCGATCGATCGATCGATCTTGAATTATGGTGTTACAAATTTACAATCCCGAGTGCTATGATGTTATTATTTAAGATTGTGAAGTTAAAGATAATTTTAAGCTCAAGTTTGTAAATAGGTATTTGGAATTTGTATGCTTCGATGAATTGATTTAAACATTCAATCATTGCACATTCAAAGAGAACAATATTATTCAGACAAGGTTAGTGCTCTTTACAAATAAATTTTTTGTCACAAATTGAGTTTCCGTTGCAACGAATGGGCATATGGCTAGTAGAGTTTAAAGTGGAGTTGCAAGTATTTTGTTTAACACTGAGTTAATTTGGCCTTCACTTGATTGAGTAAAATTCGAGACAAAAACACACACAAAATCAATGTCAGTTGAGGACAAATTTGAATTCAGTATTCAATCACCGTTTGAACATGTTGCAAATTTTGGATCACTTACGATACCATTATGAAGGCTTTGACAATATTAATTCTCAAAATTTGATGATACGCTGGTGGTAGCTAGCATCATACTCTCCAGAGTTATATTGTTTAAAAGTGAATGTTTTGCTTTAATATCAACTTGAGATGAAGGATTGAAGTGCAAGAAGAAGTTTGCTTCTGTGTCGATTGTCATGCGTTTTGTAACATGGGCCAATGAGCAGAAGCTTGTAATGTCAATTACTGCTCTTGCACTGCTTATTCCTATGGCAACAGCAGATGCTCTGTCTGGCATGGAGAATTCCTTATTGTCAAGCAGTATGATGGCATTGCTGATACTGCTGGAGATATTCCTTGCCTTCGCTTGCTGCCAAAGATTTGCAAAGTTGGAGAAAAAGCAAAAGAGCACCGATCGTTGGAATTGTTACTACTGGAAGCATTATTAGCTTTGAGAAACTGGTGCTTTGTTGGCCTAGATCCTGCAGAAAACTCACACATAGTTCCCTCAACCTAGAACACACACAAGAAGATGATCCTACAATTGCTTAGTGCCTGTTTTCTGTCTTCTACTTGGTGCCTTGTACACAGAATAAATAGGCTAACTAAATAACTCACGCACAAGATCCAAACAAGGGACAAACTAACTAATAAGCTAACTAATCAAGCAACAAACTAACACACAGTGTGCGCTCACTCGTGAGGACAATGCAGAGTCCACCCAAACTTAGTCAAGATTATTTCCAACATGCTCATGCTGTTGTGTTAATGATTCGGAGGAACAAATGCAAGTGGTAGGGTCCTCCATTAAACTTAGTCAAGATTATTTCCGACATGCTCAGGCTGTTGTTAATGATCCCAACTCATTAAGTGTTTGGCCCAGTAAATTTATATGCATTCGGCCACAACTCGAGAACTCATTTCCAATCACAAGTTAGTAGCGGTCCATGGAAGAACATAGTAGCCCCCAAGTGCACACAAGATCATATCGAACAAACGTATATAGTGCTTATGTGCTGATCCCTTTTCCTCACGATACAATATCGGACTCAAGGCGAGATGTGTGTCATCTTTTGAAGGCGAGATCCGTGAAATTCCCTAATCCAACCACATCGAGGAGCATTAAAGAGAAAGGACAAATCTTAACTTGATCTATAGTTTACATTCTTCCACAAGTTTCACAGTAAACCTAAAAGCTACTTTATGACTACCGAGTTAGGAAGTAGCATTTGGTAACTCCTAAATCAAAAGTTTTTGTGCTTATGCACCAAACCGTTCTCTGACATCTCCCCTCCTTTAAAAACATTTTGGGACCCATCCAAGGAGCTTATCCAGGAACCTTATTTATCACGAGAAGCTGCTGCTATTTTCCGGAAGTGTTGAATCTGATCGGATCGGTAGTGGAGGATGTGAATTGCGATTGGGACTTGCACTATCACATTTGCCCATTCTACTTCTTCTGTCCACACTGATTGACCAATCCACTTTCCCCCTAACATACAGGATTCATCGACCAGTCTACAATCATGACGGATATATGCATGCTGCATCAATCCATCCATCCTTACACATAATTCTTGTGCTCTGTATCTCACATCTATCGATTAACACACCATGCGTCGTCTTTTTAGCGTCTTTGGGCTTCTCATTTCTCTGCTGTACTACTCTCCAGCAAGCTCTGCTGCAAATGGCAGTACCCTGACGGCAGGCCAAGCGCTCATGGGCAGCAGCGACAAGCTCCTCTCCAGCAACGGCATGTTTGCGCTAGGCTTCTTCCAAACAGGCAGCAGTAAGTCCTCAGACAACACCACCTTGCCCAACTGGTACCTAGGCATCTGGTTCAACAAGATCCCAAAGTTCACGCCTGTATGGATTGCTAACAGAGAGAAGCCGATCACTGACCCCAGCTTTAGACTGTCGAAGCTCATGGTTTCAAGGGATGGCAATCTTGTCATCTTAAACCATGCAACCAAGTCCATAATCTGGTCCAGCCAAATAGTCAACAGAACAAAAGCCAACGAGAATACTACTGTTGTGCTCTCGGACAATGGAAACCTTGTCATACTAGATGCCTCAAACCCATCCTATATTTGGTGGCAGAGCTTTGAGCACCCAACAGATGTTGTACTCCCCGGCGCAAAGATCGGCAGGAACAAGGTCACCGGTCAGAAATACAGTTTGGTTTCAAAGAAGAACTTCATAGACCCAGCTCCAGGCTTATACTGCATGGAGTTAGACCCCACCGGCGCTAGGCAATTCTTGGGTAAGCTTTGCAACTCATCCATGGTGTACTTTTCCAGCGGGGAATGGAATGGACAGTATTTCAACTCGATGCCAGAGATGGCAAGCGATGTTCTTTTCAGTGCCAAATTCATCGACAACGATGAAGAGGAGTACTTCACCTACACCCCATTCGATCCAACTGTGATCGCACTCAGCTTACTCGATGTCTCTGGTCTTCTCAAGGAGCTTCTTTGGGCTGAAAGCTTGCAAGATTGGGAAACTATCTACATCCTACCCAAGGCTTCATGTGATGTTTTCACCTTTTGTGGGCCTTTCACAGTCTGCAATGACAACACACTTCCGTTGTGCAACTGCATGAAGGGCTTCTCCGTGAAGTCGCCGAGGGACTGGGAGCTGGATGATAGAAGAGAAGGATGCATAAGAAATACTCCACTAGATTGCATTAGCAACAAAAGCACAACAGGGTTAACTGACCAGTTCTTTCCCATACCAAGTGTCAGATTGCCGTATGATGGCCATAGCATGGAAGCTCTTGCAAGTGCACACGAATGCCTGCAGGTTTGTCTACGAAACTGCTCATGCACTGCATATTCCTACGGAAAAAGTGGCTGTTCTATCTGGAATGGAGAGCTTATTAATGTAAAACAGTATAATGGCACTATCAATACTGGCGAAGATATTCTTTACCTTCGCCTTGCTGCTGAAGAGGTGCAAAGTTGGGGAAGCAGTAGTAGCAGAAGAAGAATGATCATCGGTGTCGCCTTTGGTGCAAGCATTTCTGCATTCGGTTTCATGGCGCTCTTCCTGCTATTGATCATTCGGAGGAACAAAAAGAAGAGGTGTGGTCATCCAGGGAACAACATTAAAGACGGTGGTGGAATTCTAGCTTTTAGGCATGTTGATTTGCAGCGTGCAACTAAAAATTTCTCAGAGAAACTAGGTGGAGGCGGTTTTGGTTCTGTATTCAAGGGGATTCTAAGTGACTCAACTACCATAGCGGTGAAAATGCTTGATGGTGCAAGCCAAGGAGAGAAGCAATTCAGGGCTGAGGTCAGTAGTGTTGGGATGATCCAACATGTGAACTTGGTAAAACTGATTGGTTTTTGTTGCGAAGGTGATAGAAGGATGCTTGTTTATGAACACATGGTAAATCGTTCTCTTGATACCCATCTATTTCGAAGCAATGCTACAATGCTGAATTGGAGTACTAGATACCAAATAGCCCTAGGAGTTGCTAAAGGATTGTCCTACTTGCATGAGAGTTGTCATGACTGCATCATACATTGTGATATTAAGCCAGAAAATATACTTCTCGATGCGTCGTTTGTTCCTAAAATTGCAGACTTTGGGATGGCAAAACTTATGGGAAGGGACTTCAGTCGAGTTCTGACAACAATGAGAGGAACTATAGGGTACCTTGCACCAGAATGGATTAGTGGAGTGGCTATTACACAAAAAGTTGATGTTTACAGCTATGGAATGGTGCTGTTAGAGATCATCTCGGGAAGGAGGAACTCACATGCAGAATGTACAAGAAGTGGTGATCATGCTTTATATTTTCCTGTGCAAGCTGCTCGTAAGCTTCTTATGGGAGATGTGGGGAGTTTGGTTGATCACCAATTACGTGATGATGTCAATATGGAGGAGGTTGAAAGAACTTGCAAAGTTGCATGTTGGTGCATTCAAGATGACGACTTTGATAGGCCAACTATGGGTGACGTTGTTCAAGTTCTCGAGGGTCTAGTAGAGCTTTCCATGCCCCCAGTGCCAAGATTACTTCAAACTATCTTGGGAAGCTCTTCTTCGACCTGAAGATAATCCATATAGGCAAGAGTTCAAATTTTAGCAGAGCTGAGAATAATTTATCGCAAAAGTTATTTTGCATGTATACTTTTCATAGTTATTGTAAACATGTTGTTTCAAATTTTTGTCTATACGATACGATGTACGCTGTATGTGTGTGTGACATATAGGGAAGAGAGATAAAGAGAGAGTTATCTCAGTTACTTGTGGGTGCAAACATGTATCACTGGAATTATATCCTTAAATTATGACAGGTAGGCTGTCCAGATCCTTTGTCCAAGCAAAATTGTGCGGCAGTGCTGTCATCTGGACATCACTGGAGCTCCCGATCACATCACTATTCGACAAAACCATGACAATGGTTGTCACAGCACAAGCAGCCTCCACTACCCTGGAGTTGAGAGCTCTGCTGTATAAGCTAACTGCAGTCAGATGCTAAGGCAAGGCATCATACGGTAACTAATCTCAAACAGCAGTAAGAAATCATCATCAGATGTTAACGTGAAGCAGCATATTACAATCTGAAATAGCCGCTCAAAAATGTGCCTATATGTTTTTCAGAGTTGTCAAATCGTTCGCCGATGACACGAAGTAGAAGTAGTATCGTTCCCATCTTCTTGGAGATGCAAGCACTTTCTTGGTTGATCTCCCAACAAAACTCAACAACGTAAATGGCGCATTTCATTGATACACGCACGGTGCCCAACTGCATAGAAGAATTTAATTTCACGTACGTAGAAGAATTTCACTTAGAAAGGTCCGTCGTGAAGCATTCTGTTCCCCGCCGTCTCTTCACTCGCCTGGCCGCGGGCACGAGTCTCCGCCGCTCGCCGGCAAGTGGCTGCGGTTCGCGCTCTCCCCAGCGGTGCCGCCTCCATCCACATCGCTTCAGGTAGTTACTGCTGAACTCGCCTTAGCTTTTTTGTTCCCTTTAATCTGAGACATGTGGCTTGCGGCTGCAGCGTAGATTTCGAGAATAGGGAGCCAGGATAATAAGTATACCAAGATTGAAACCAACCCATCTAAGTATAGCACATGCCGTCCGTTTTAGAACTTTGGTATCGCCCACACCCATCGAGGAAGGTGTGTCGTAATAGACAATGAACAACGACCGCTCGAGTTTATGCATTCCAGGTACTCGGATATGTGTCTAGTTCTAGTTCCCAAAATTAACGCCTAGCACCCACATATCCCGCATTCGAGATGCATCATCAGACATACACACATGTCTAAGCAGTTGACATAACATAAACTTAAACTAGAAACGATTACAACTACTTTATATTACAAGTACGAGACCGACTGGCCAAATATTACATGCCAAAGTAAAATGCAGCGGTAATATATAAACCAAAAGAAGGACAGTGGTATGCCCATCCATAAATCTATAGGCAACCGACTAGGAAGAACTCTAGTTCATCCATCCAAATAGTCGTCGAACCTCGGTGCAGAGTATGTATCGATTTAGATTAAGCAACGACGAGTACACGTATGTACTCGCAAGACTTTAGTGTATGAAAATACAATATATGCATGGTTAGAACAAGGATAACAAGCCACTACACTAAGTCTCATTTTCAGCATAACGTAGATTTTATTTGCAAGTGAATGTTTCATCAAACGATATCGAAATTGTAAAGAGCATTTGATAGGAAGTTAAATAACAGTAAGTAAAGTTCAGCGAGTAAACATAGCCACCCTTGATTCACAAGTTTACCAACCCGTTCCAACACCATTTTCAAAAATGTTCGCAAAAACAAGACTATACTTAACAATATTTTCCTAAGTTACTCATGACCGCGAACACGGCTAATTAATTAGGTTTAAATCTCTGTAAATAGTGTACACTTTGCCCACAGGACATATTATAGCAATTATGTCAACCATGCATCGCGATACTCACCGTAACCGATTTGTTAGATTGTGACGAAACTGTTAAACTAGCTAAAGTCTAGCCTTGCACCAGCCCGATGAAGACGTCTTAGCTTGAATTGGCTAGGATAGAAGCATCCTTGGATCGCAGGGAATTTCATTTGGGCCTTTAGTGGAAGCGGAGAGCAACCGCGTCGCCTTGCCATCGTACGCCGTCCGTGATGAAGAAAGTGTCCAGGGGTGACGGTGTTTCTGGTAGTCTTAACTGAAATTAAGGGGTAGGACGAGTTAAGTGTTGGGAAACCCTGACGGCCCATGAAGGCCCATGCTGGTCCCTTAGCCAAAACCCTAGTTGAGCGCTATAAAAGGAGGAGGGGGTCCCCCCTTAATGTACAAGGAATCATTAGCAATAAAGAATTCCCGCTGTTGCTCTCCCTAAACACGTGTCTCTCTCTCTTTCTGTTCTCCAATTCAGATCTGTTCGGGAAACCCGGACTATTCGATAGCGAGGTTCCTTAACACGTTATCAGCATGAAGCTCTACCGGAGTTCAGATTGAAAGGTGAGAAAAGGTGGGATTTCAGCGATTGAATCTAAACGCTTGTCGTTTCTATGCATACATTTATCCTACGCATCTTGTATCGTTTTCGTCACGTGGCACGAAGCCACACGGCGATCGCTCGAAGCTACGTGGCAAGAAGCTACAATGCATGCTTCTAACCTGCGCATTCGGTATTGTGTTCGTTGCGTGGCACGAAGCTACAACGACATGGATCTACAGTTCAGTTTACTGTTCATGCAAGAAAAAAAAATCGCCGTTGCTTTGGCTTGCGCGCCCGCATTGTGCTGCCATTGCCTCGGCTTGCGCACCGGCGCCGCGACGCCGAGCCCCGCCCGCCACGGCTTGCGATCGCCTCGGCGCTCCGGCCCGTCGCCGCCTCGGTCGGCACAGCGCTCGCGGCGTCTTTGCCACTGCGCGTCGTCTTGGCGCTTCGGCCGTCGTATCGCACCTCAGCCTCGCCGTCGCTGCCCGGCCAAGATTGCACCCACCGGCCGCCGCGATCATAGCCGGCAGACATGCGCCATCCGTCGCCGTGCCCTCGGTCGGAGCGCCGAGCGTCGCCGCCTCGGCCTCGGCGCTCGGACCGCGCCCGCCGCGCACGGCCGCGTGCCCTCACCACCGCCGGCCCGGCTCGCACCGACTCGCCCCGCAGCGCCGCCGCCGAAGAAGCCCGCCGCCGCGCGTCGCGCCCGCCCGGCTTGCAGCCGCCGCCTCGCGCCGTGCATACGAGGCCCTCGGCTCGTCGACTCGCCCGCCCCGCCTCAGAAGCGCCGCCACCCGCCTCGACGCGGCGTTGCCTCCCGGCCTCGCGCCGAATCACGGTCTGCGTCGCGGCCAGCTCGGCTCCGCCGCCCGGGGCCGCCCGACATGCGCCGCGTCCGAGGCATCCGCCCCGCCCGGCTTCCGCTCCGCACCGCGCCGCCGAGGCGCTCGGCACGGCCGCCGGCTGCCGCCGCCGCCTCGCCTGCTGCGCCTCGTCGGTGCTCGCGCCGACGGCATCGGCCGCCCTTCGACATGAAGCCGCTCTTCTGCGCCCGCGCGCTCCGCAGCTCGGCTCGCAGATCCGCTCGCCGCAGCCTTGCCCCGACTCCGCGCGCCATCGCTTTGGCGCGACCGGCCGCTGCGTGCCCGACTCCAGCAGCGTCGCCGCCTCCGCCGCGCCGGCTTGCGGCGCGCCCTCGCTCCAGCGGCTGCCGCCTCGGGCGCGACGGCTCGCAGCCGTGTTTAAGCGCCGCGCGCCGCCTCCTCGGCAAGACGGCTCGCAGCCGCGCCCTACCTCCGTCCGCGCCGCCGCGCCGCCACCGGCCCAGGCGCGGTTTCCGACTACGCCAAGTCGCACGTCTCTCCTCTGTGCACGCTGAGATGAATGGCGGCTAGGGTTGGAACCCTAGCCGCCGGGTATTTCTTCTTGGCAATGAAATGGGCCAAAGCCCAAGAGGCCAGTGGAAGAAGAAAGTGGCCCAAAGGCCACTCTACCAAAAAAAAAAGGAAAGAAAAGAAAGAAAAAGGGAAAGAAAGAGAAAAAAAATTGCAGAAAAATTTGAAAAATTGCCAGAAAATCCAGAAGATTTATTTGGCTCTGTTTTTAATTTTTCTAGCTTTATTTTCTCTGTTTTATGAATATTCTTTATGAATTTTGAATTAATTGCTTTATTTTGTATATTGCAATGCATGGAAATTTATTTTTCTGTACTTTATGCTTATTGCAACTATTTTCTATTAGATTACACGCAGTAATCTAATGTCGGAATTTTGAAATCATGAATCGTGAATCGTGAGTTTGAAGAACTGGCTCCGCACGGTCAGAACTACCTCACTTGGGCATCGGACGTGAAGATCGTTCTTGGGGGCAAGAAGCTCCGTGCTGCGATTAGTCTAAGGTCCTCGCAGGACACGAAACCTATCGCCGAGCAAAACGATCAAGCTTTGCACTGCCATTTAAATGCATGAATCGCATTTTCTTTTTAGATTATGGTTGTTAGCAATTTCTTTTGAATAATGAATTGTAAGCTCTAGAAGAGCATACTTCTCTCATGGATAAATATGCAATTTATTCTTTATTCCAGTATTCTTTCATTTACAAGCAATTTTTTGAATTATTTTGCCTCTGTTTAATTGGAATTATATTTCTTTTATCTAGAAATCGTGTAGCGCCCAAATGGAAGATATATGCATTGTTGATAGTGGCACAACAAATACCATCTTAAGAGAGTCTAAGTATTTCCCGTCGATCACGAAGAACGCTGGAAAGATTACTACGATCGCAGGAAGCGGCTCATATGTAATCGGCTCAGGAAGAGCCACTATTATATTGCCTATGGGTACAACTCTGGTAATTGAAGAAGCCCTTTGTACCTCGAATCAACGCGCACTCTCTTAAGCTTTAAAGACATCCGCGCCAATGGTTTTCACGTAGAAACCAATGAAGAAAATGGCAAAGAATACTTGTGCATTGTGAAGCACGCGGTATGTGGAAAAATGGTATTAGAAAAGTGTCCCTCATATGAATCTGGGTTGTACTACACGAATATTCATGCACCCGAAGTGTATACTTCCTTGAAAACTGTTTTTAGAAGCTCTAAGTTATTTTCTTTATGGCATGGTAGATTAGGCCATCCTGGTCTTAGAATGATGAGAAATATAGTGAACAACTCACAAGGTCATGGTATTAATGTTAAAAATTTCCCAAATCATGAAGATTTTGTGTGCCCTGCATGTGCCACCGAGAAATTAATAACTAGACCCTCTGTCATGAAAGTGCAAAGTGAAATCCCTGCATTCCTGGAACGCATCCAGGGGGATATTTGCGGTCCGATTCAGCCCCTGTCAGGGCCGTTTCGATACTTTATGGTGCTCATCGATGCTTCCTCGAAATGGTCGCATGTATGCTTGTTGTCAACAAGAAACCATGCTTTCGCAAAGCTGATCTCGTAGATCATAAGAATTAAGAATGATTTCCCTGATCGTCGCGTGAAGTCCATTAGAATGGACAATGCTGGAGAATTTACTTCAAAGGCATTTGATGATTATTGCACTGCAACAGGATAGCAGATTGAGCACTCCGCATCGCACGTCCATACGCAGAATGGACTAGCGTAAGCACTAATAAAGAGGATTAAGTTCATTGCCGCACCGCTTTGCAGAGTTGTAACTTGCCCAACACTTGTTGGGGACACGCGATCGCACGCAGCAGCTCTTATCAATTTTAGACCGTCGGCCTACAACATCCATTCTCCTATGTAGCTTGTGCACGGGATCATCCCGAAGATCTCCCATCTTAGAAAATTTGGGTGTATGGTATATGTACCTATACCACCCCCTCAGCGGACTGCAATGGGCCCTCTCCGTAAGTCTGGGATATACGTTGGTTATGAGAGTGCATCCATAATCGGGTATATAGAACCCATGACTGGAGACTTGCATACAGCCCGATTCGCTGATTGCATCTTTGACGAGGATCGTTTCCCGTCATTAGGGGGAGGAAATCAACCTTTGGATGAAAAATGCCGGAAATCATATGGCATTCCAGGATCCCGCACATGACCCCGCACTAATGAAGCAAATCAAGAAGTCCGAAGATAATTGATTCGCAGAATTTAGCAAATGAACCGCTGATCATTTTGTGATCCAAGGGCGTGGTTAAGTCGCATGTACCCGCAAGGAATGCACCGAGAGGGTGGAAATACCAAAGAAAATAGAAGGTATCCTCAACCTGCTTGAGGCCTCAAAGAAAAGAACAGAAACCTGGCTCCTCAAACCCAAAGTACCGGAGACGCCCGAGAAAATCTGGGCGAGAGGACTTACCACAACCAATCACGAAAATGCCCCAAGGAAAGAAGGGGAGCCAGTTGAGACTGCACTGGAAAGAAGCCAACAGAAAGGCGATTCGGACTTGAACCTTCCAACGCAGAAGCGCGAAAATAATGTGTGCGCACACATAGGCGATAAAGCTAAAGGAACTTGCTCTGCGATAGGGAATAGCAGTGAAGAGCAAGTAGAAGTGCATGAAGCACCCCATGAAGAAATGGCCATAAACTTTGTAATAACGGAGAATCCTCGAATAGAGCAACACCCAACGTTGATGCATACTGCAAAGAAGATTGCCTCGATCATTGATCATGACCCGAGCCCGCATCTCTAGCGAGTGCAAGAAAACGCTAGATTGGGAAGAATGGAAAAGGCAATCACTGCAGAGTTAGTCTCTCTAAACAAGAGAGACGTGTTTGCTCAGATACCGCACACCTCCCCATATAAACCCCGTGAGGTCACAAATGGGTCTTTGTTCGAAGAGAAATGAAAACAACGGTTGTAAGGTACAAAGCAAGGCTTGTAGCTCAAGGTTTCACTCAACGTCCCGGAGTTGATTACGAAGAAACCTATTCTCCGGTCATGGGAGGAATTACCTTTAGATATTTGATCTCAATGGCAGTCAACTTGAAGTTGAGAATGAAGCTAATGGATGTTGTCACAAAGATACCAGTATGGAAACTTGGATTCGAGATATACATGAAAGTACCGTAAAGGAATTCCTATCCCAACCAAGACGGAGCAAATAGAAACACATGCATGTGAAATTGGAGAAGTCATTGTATGGGTCAAGCGATCAGAAGAATGTGGTACAATCGCTTGAGTGACTTTCTCGCAAGAAAGGCTACACAAACAGCGAAGATTGTCCATGTGTGTTTATACAATGATCCCGAATGGATTCTCAGATAATCTCCGTCTATGTAGATGACTTGAACATCATTGGGACGGATGAAGAAATTGAAGAGGCATGCTCATACTTGAAGTCCGAGTTTGAAATGAAAGATTTGGGTAAAACCAAGTTTTGTTTAGGCTTGCGGCTTGAACATGTCCAAGGAGGAATCTTGGTACATCAATCAACCTACACACGAAAGTGTTGGAAAGGTTTGGATTTGAAAAGCATATCCTGCGAAGACTCCAATGGTGGAAGGTCACTCCAAGCGCACCTAGACCCATACTGCACCTAGAGAAGAGGGGAGGAAGTCCGGGAGCAGAATTCCCATATCCGAGTGCGCTTGGAGCGCTCATGTACCTTGCAAATAGCACCAGGCCGGACATTGCGTTCGTCGTGAATTTGCTAGCTCGATGACATCTGCGAACCCACCAAAAGGCATTGGAAAGGATCAAGGACATCTTCCGCTACCTCCAAGGAAGCAAAGACCTCGGTGCATTTTTCGAAGAAACAATGAATTGAATTTGGTTAGCTATGCCGATGCTGGGTATTTATCAGACCCGCATACTGGCAAGTCCCAAACTGGCTATGTTTTCCTATGTGGAGGAACAGCAATTTCTTAGAAGTCGTCTAAGCAGACTCTTGTCTCGACGTCGACAAACCACTCGAAAATCATTGCTTTGTATGAAGCATCTCGTGAATGTGCATAGCTCAGAAGAATGGTTCACCACATCCAGAAGTCATGTGGTTTGAACATTGAGCAAACTCCCACAATAATTTATGAAGATAATGCAGCTTGTGTTGCACCACAAGCACAGATGGGTTATGTGAAGAGCAATCTCACGAAACAAATCAACCCCAAGTTCTTCTATGCTCACGAATTGCATAAGATGAACGAGATCAAGATATTGCATACTAAGTCATGTGAAAATCTTGCAGATTTGTTCACTAAATCACTCCCAGCATCTACCTTTGAAAGGTGCGTGAAAGGAATTGGGATGATGAGACTTAGAGAAGCGCAGATTTCAGGGGGAGATATTTCACATACTCCCACATGAATCTCGAGCATGAATTATGAATACCCAACATGAATCTTTTAGATTAGCAATTGAAGTTGGGAGAATTGTACTCTTTTCCTTAGCAAGTTTTTCATGAAGTTTTCTTGCATAAGGTTTTTAACGAGGCAATTCGTGCAACATAGTAAGCGCATGCTATGTACTCTTTCTCCAAGTATTTTCCCACTGGGTTTTTCTAGAGTTTTAATGAGGCATATGCATCTCGCGGCAAAGGGCTCAAGGGGGAGTGTTGGGAAACCCTGATGGCCTATGAAGGCCCATGCTGGTCCCTTAGCCAAAACCCTAGTTGAGCGCTATAAAAGGAGAAGGGGGTCCCCCCCTTAATGTACAAGGAATCATTAGCAATAAAGAATTCCCGCTGTTGCTCTCCCTAAACACGTGTCTCTCTCTTTCTGTTCTCCAATTCAGATCTGTTCGGGAACCCCGGACTATTCGATAGCGAGGTTCCTTAACATTAAGGAGGTCAAGGCAGTGCTTCTAGTCAGATAGATTGAGAAGAAACTTACCGAATAGTTAGTTTCGCTTTGCCCCCACCCACCATTTTTTCAGGGCTCACTGGTTATGGTGGCAACGGCGGCGTGATTGAGCGAAACCCGAGCAGGGGAAGGACGTGAGGCAAGGCATGGCTATTCAGGTGATCCAGAAGTGTTTAGATAGGCATGAGGGGGCAATTCGCATAGGATTTGAATGGGCCTGAGAACAGAGCGGCTGTCAAGGCTGGCGGTGCTGTGATCGTGGCAGCGAATTGAATGAGGTTTGATCGCCGTGGCAACGATTTGGGCATCATTTCATTGCCATGGCAACGGATGGGTGAAGGGCGGCCGTGCGGAAACTTCATGTCGTGGCAGTGTTTTGGGCTGCAAACGCTTTTCACGGCAGTGTAGACAAGGCTAGGCTAGGCTAGCCTGTGGTGTGACTCCATGGTCAAGGCATGGGTATGCGACGGAGCTGTCAAGGAAGAAGGCTAAACTGGGGCTGCCAACTTGCCGTGGCGAGATATGGCGCAACTCTTGTCACTGCTGCATGGGCTGCAAGTGGCACAAGACGGCGATGCAAACCTTGCTGCCGTGACGACAAAGCAGCTGGAGGGAGTAACTGCCGTGGTAGCGTCTCAGTGACAGAGTAAACAGAGATGAAGGGCTAGGTGGCTGGCTTGTGGGCCGAGGTTGGAAGCAGCTCAAGGTTTTGAGTCACTGGCTAAAGGGCCCCACATGTAAGAGAAGGGGAAAGTGAGACAAGAGAGGGAGGTCTCTGGATAACTCGGGTTTGGTATTAAATTGGCCAACAAATCACAATAAAAATATTTGAAACTTTTTTAACGAGCTCAAGAGTTAAAAAATATTATCCAGTAAAAATTTTGGACTAAAATATTTTACATAAAAATTACAATAATTCTGACAATACTGACTGAGCATTCTGCTATTTTATGTTTTTATTTTATTTCAGGATGAATATGGATTCAAGAATTTCTGAAACTTTTTGAGATATTTTGATATAGTCTATGACTTATTTTATAAAATTTCAGGTCAATATCATGTATATTTATTTTCTATTAATTATGAAATTGCAGATTTCAGATTTTCATGATTTCAGTTTTTAAATTTTAAAAGACTTTAAATTTAATGATTAATTTTTTATATTTTTAATAGGTTTTAATAATTTTATTATGAATACATTTTAAAACTTTCAGTTACATATAAGTTATAAATATGTTTACAAGATTCTGACAACCCACTGGTTTGAAGTCAAATTGGGTCATTTCACATTTCATTTCTTTACCTAATGCATTAAAAACCTTTTGAAAACTGAAAAGAATTTCTGGAGGCTTTTAAAAATTTAATATTATTTTTTTCTGGCATTTTACTTTCATCTTTTTACCTTTTTACTTTTACTCTTTCACAAATTTCATTAATTCAAATTTCTTTAAAGCCAAAAATCTAATAAAGAACATAAATCCAGAAAAATTCAGAAAAGATGGGAATTCAAAATAAGATTAATTTTTCAACTCATTTTTACAATTTTTTTATTTGGGAAAATTTTTTAATGTAGCAACTTATTCTTTTCTTTTAGGTTAAAATACAAGAAAATGAAGAAAATATGATATTTAAAATAAAATCTTGGTTTCAGTTGAAATTTTGATTCAATTCCACTTTTAAAATTTTAATTTTTCAATATTTGAAATTTCTGGGATGTTACATTTACAAGGCCCATGGCATGAACTGAGCGAACACTACTAATATTTAGCCCCACTCGATATCTTTTTTTGCAAATCTAATCCCCCAACTCAGTTTTTGACAAAAATAGTTCCCTTCACCGTGGAAAGCGTAGCAGGCATCACGTGTCCCCTGCCATGCCTAGGGAGTGTGGTAGTGTGGGAGCACGCGGGAGCACGCAAGCGGGTGTGGTCGATGAACTTTCGCACTATCCAAGCGTGGTCGACGCAAGTTCATGGCCGGTAAGCACGGAAGCTCATGCTCCCGCGCTTGCGAGAGCTACCACGGCACCAGTGAGCTTTCGCATTGGCCGGGCGCGATAGGGGGTAGGGTGGGGCATTCGGTTTTTTCGGTCTAATCGGTTCGGTTTTTTCGGTTTTAATATAATTCAATTTTTGAAAATTAGCTATCGAATTTCTCGGACTAAAATAAAAAAATGAACTGAATTAATCGAAATATTTCGATTCGGTTAATTCGGTTTTTCAGTTAATTGAAATCTAAATAAGCACTAGGTAGATTAGATTTTGTCCTTCTCATGTGCAACACAGAATAGAGATAAACCCACATAATATTTATAGGTCATTACAGTATAAACATAGTAGAACATATGAATAAACCACACATATGTATATATAGGGATGGCAATCGGGTGAGTACCTCCTGGTACGACTGTCTCAAACCCACCACCCAAACACGTACCGCCCACCCGAATCCACTAAGCTTCATAGGCACAGACCTTTGCCTACGTTCGAACCCGATGGATACCCAATACCTAATGAGTACCCATGGGTAATATATCATGTATATTGTTCAATCACACACATGTCTCATAATTTTACAATCACACACAACGACATAACGCAATGCCACAATTTATGTCCAATTACAATCACACACATGTCTTTTTTAAATCTTATTACAGTACCATATATTTGCATGTTGTTCAAAGGTGCCGTAAGACGATTGTAGCACAGTTGAAAAAGAGGAACACTATGGTAACGGGCCAGGAAGGGAAGAGCAAATTAATGGATGATCTTTATAAATGCCCACCCCTAGTAGGGGGCTTCTGTGCTCCCCGAGCGCGGTAGGGGGCAGGGATGGGGCCAAATATGTAAATGCGCGTGCGAGAGAGCTAGATTTGACAAAAAAAAAAGAGGTTGACGAGGCTAGATAAGCTATGAATTCAAACTGAGCCATACAATGAAATTAGCTTCCGAAATTTCACCATTCTATTCTTCTTCTTCTTCTTCCACTAGCTCTTCTCCTATTTCTCCCCAAGTTCGTCCCTTCCCAGTCGCAAATTAATGGATGATCTTTATAAATGCCCACCCCTAGTAGGGGACTTCTGTGCTCCCCGGGTGCGGTAAGGGGTAGGGATGGGGCCAAATATGTAAATGCACGTGCGAGAGAACTAGATTTGCCCAAAAAAAATGAGGTTGATGAGGCTAGATAAGCTATGAATTCAACCTGAGCCATAGAATGAAACTAGCTTCTGAAATTTCACCATTCTATTCTTCTTCTTCCACTGGCTCTTCTCCTATTTCTCCCCAAGTTCGTCCCTTCCCAGTCTCAAATTGGTGTTCGTCCTTGCGATTTGTTGTGCTTGTTCGTTGGCAATCTCATTGCCGTGACCAGGGCACAACAGTTGGTACTAAAGCCAGCAGACTGTGGTCCTTGGCACGGTTTTGAATTTCGTTTTAAAAGTTTTTCGGCACCCACTGAAATTCGATAATTTCAGGACAAAATGTTGGACAAAAAATTGAATTGTTTGACAAAATTTGGCTGAAATTTGAATTTTTGGATAAAATTCAAATGAACCCACTGAAATGTAACTAGGATAAGTGTATTTCGGGACACACTAAAAGAACTGAATTCCACTAAAATATTGGCGAAATTTGAAACAATGGCTGCTGGTGGTGACCATGCTGTGTTCATTGAAATGCCACTAAGACGGCAATCCACTAGGGCGGCTATCACCGGTTGCCATGATGAGCTCTTCAGCTGTTCACAACCCCCATGAGTGGGTGGTGCACGCATGTACCACCAAGCGTGCATGCTGTAGCCACGGGCGACTTCCGGTGCAAGCTCAAGCTAGTTGGTGACCAAGGTACTCGCGGCATCGACAACGGATGGCTGGTCGTCGGCTGGGAAATCAGTGGCGTGCAGCAAAGTGTTTGAGGAAATTTCACGACGGGAAATGCCATCATGGAGGTGCAGTGGTTTCAGTCCTGGAAACGAAGCCATTATGTCTGAGAAAACAACGCAATTTGCTGATGATGAGGATGAGCCACTAGTTAGCTTGTCTATCAACCGGCAATGGGACCCTGGTGTGTTCAGGTTCATCTTCTTAACCAAGATAGAAGCAATGCTGTCCCAACACGAAGATAACGAGAATCCAACTGGCACAATTCAGTAATTGCTCTGCAAAGACGATGGGATCCAGGTGTTTTTGCAATTTAAATGTTGGATGTGTTTATCTGTACAATACAAATGGCATACACTGAATTGAAGGATGTCCATGGTTGTGAAACTCTAGACAACATAGTCGAGTTCTCATTGCCACATGTCAGATGCTTGATGGAGTTGACTTGTCTTATCATCATTATGCTGCACTGAGGACATCAGTACTACATGAAAGATATTGGCAAAATACCATGCTTGACTAGATTTGTCCTTAAGTCATTGGGGCTGGATGTGTTTGACCTTAAAAGTGCTCCACAATTTGATCTGAAGAGTTCATGGTATGGTGTCCTTAGAGCTAGTGGAGACAATGATGTCTCAATTATGGTTCTTGAGTACTACACCAACACAAGAAATACTACAGATGTACTTCTTAATGGAGACAATGATGTCTCGATTGTGTTTCTTGGGCAGCATTGGAGTGACAACAAGCTAATAGAGCAGCTGTTCAGCGAGGATAGAAAGCATCTCACGCAAGCAGCAACTTGACATTCAGTATTGCTTTGTTTAAGACAAATGTCACTACTACCACAGCAAGCAAAGTGCAGAGCGTATGTTCAAGGGCAGGAAGAGGTGCCTGTGCAGGCTGTCCATCTCTTTGAAATGTCAAGCGGCATGAGCTATGGGAGAGTTCCCCATCGCTGATTTTCATATCCTGGATGCACTCTTCACGTAATTCAAAACGGGAGTTCACCGCAGAGGAGAACCACAGCCGGTGCCAACTGCAATGGAGTAAATACAGCCTCCTGCTTTAGGGCAGGCAGAATTTCAAGGGGAGGGAAATGTGAACTTTTTTTAAAAATAATATATTTTTTTATTCAAATTGCAAAAATATATCTCGATCTCAAAAAATTGCAAAAATATACCTCCGTCGCCCTCTGAATGGGCGACAGGGGCTACAGAGGCCTCTGTCGCCCTCTGAATGGGCGATATTGGCACTTGTCGCTTTCTGAATGGGCGACATGTCCCCTTTCCTGTAGCTAGTTTGTAAAGAAAATCATAATTTTTTCATATGATCTCGGATGGAGATGAACTTTATATGAAAATTGTAGCTCTCGATGAGATCTACAACTTGAATCCATTTATATGGCCAAAAACGATATAGAAATTTCAGATCTAGTTTGGATCAGATTTTTAGATCTGAACTTTCCATCCCGTTTTTGGCTATCTAAATGGATTCCAATGAAAACAATTTGTATACCAAAGTTGTAGATCTCATCGAGAGCTACAATTTTCATATAAAGTTCATCTCCATCCGAGATCATATGAAAAGGTTACGATTTTTTTTAGAAACTGACCGGAGGAAAGGGGACATGTCCCCGACAAGTGCCAATATCGCTCATTCAGAGGGTGACAGAGACCTCTGTAGCCCCTATCGCCTATTTAGAGGGCGACAGAGGTATATTTTTACAATTTTTTTAGATTGAGATATATTTTTGCAATTTAAATAAAAAATGTATTATTTAAAAAAAAAATTAGGGAAATGTCATGCACAAGGTCCATGCCTATAAAGGCCAGTTACAAGTCTATGCACGTGTGCCTATTCCCAAGTCCAGGTCCAGGTTTATGGACTATGGAGCCCATGTGTCGGTGTAATACAACTGGGGTTAAATTCCCAGATCCTGTATGCCACTTCTTGGAACACCAAAAGAAATAACACAAAATGATGTTTTGGTGCCGCATAAACAAGTTGCGATTTTTCTGTCTTGACTTTAAAAGAGTACAAAGGTCCTACTTATATAGCAGTCAAAACAACCGAATCAAAACTAAAATCGGACGACCAAACCAGCTAGAAAAAGAATGGCTTGCCATGCATGAAACGGCGACAACGACACGGACTCGGACAACTAGATAATCTTGCCATGCAGGAAACGGCTAGCAAAGCAGTAAATTTTGCTATGCACGTGAAGATAACACCTCCGAAACACATACTTTCCTAATTTACAAGATTATCTTTATCAATCACCCCCTTAATCTTATTGAAAGAGCATGTGAAGATCTACTCAGGTTTGTGATGAGTATTTTGATTAATCTTGGGCTTGGTATGCCTTGATTTGAGTTTGATTTGAATTGGAATTGAAATTCGAAACAATTTGAGTCTTCTCGGTTTTTCTGGTGCTACCGACCATGGTGGCCCAGTGCTACCGAGCGGGTGGTAGCACCGGACCAAATGATCGATGTGATATTTTCAGAGAGGGTGTTTTTAGGGGATTTTACCGGGCGGTGCTACCAGCCATGGTAGCACGGTGCTACCAGGCGAGCGGTAGTACCGGCTTTTGGAGCGGTGTGAAAATTTCAGAGGAGGTGTTTTTCCGGTTAGGTGTCCGGCGGTGCTACCGGTCTGGGGACAGTAGCACCGGTCCACTATGGGCGGTGCTACCGGCCTGACACCACTACACAAATATACATCACAATCGGTTCTTTTTCGTCATCACAGTCGGTTCTAGTGGTGACACAAAGTCATGAGACAGAGATGAGATGGGCATTATTACAGTCGGTTCTTGCCCGATAGAGATGATATGGTCATCTCTATCGGTTCTTTGTAAGAAGCGATAGAGATGATGGTCTTATCTCTATCGATTCTTTGTAAGAACCGATAGAGATAAGACCATCATCTCTATCGCTTCTTATAAAGAACCGATAGAGATGAATATACCATCTCTATCGCTTTTTTCAAAGAACCGATAGAGATAATACCATCATCTCTATCGCTTCTTATAAAGAACCGATAGAGATGAATGTATCATCTCTATCGCTTCTTAAAAAGAACCGATAGAGATAATCTAATCATCTCTATCACTTCTTTGAAAGAACCGATAGAGATGAATATACTCATCTCTATCACTTCTTATAAAGAACCGATAGAGATGAGTTCATCATCCCTATCGCTTCTTTCAAAGAACCGATAGAGATGATCGTCACATCTCTATCATTTTCTTGTGAGAACCGACAGAGATGAAGGGGTGTGGTGAGCTATCACATTCTAATCAGCACATATTCCACACAATATGCACATATCACATTCACACAGAAATTACAAACAACATATCACATTCAAAGAACATGAACACTTTGTTACAACAAACACATATCACATTCGTTAACAAAATAGAACGTAAACATGCTTAACCATAAGTACACATGCAATCGCATTCAGATATGTAATATTTGTTCACATCTGGTCTAGTAGGAGCTTTTGGGATCTCTAAACCGTCCGTCCTCCGATAAGCATTCTATCCAGTACCACTGGCATAAGTGGTCTCGTATCTTGTTGAGTGTAGTGCTGTCTACACTCTTCTGGGGGATAACGGTATGCTGCAAGATAGAAACGAGTGCTCTAATTTTAGTTTTCAAATTTTCATGTGAAAGACTAATTGTATATGCATGTACTACCTTAGGGAAACGGTCTGAGCCGACAATCAAGATCACCATGTGTTGCATGACATACAAACCACAGCGGTCGTCGCTGCCCTGTTGATGACACTGTGAAGAAAGAAAAATAAATTAAGAGACAAAGAAAATATGTCGAAAATCTAAATCTTATATATGATAGCCACTTGTACCTTGAAGTCGACATACTCCACTTGGAGCCCTTTTGTCGTCGTGTGTCCCTCCCGCTGACGTATTCCTTGAAACCCCTATATACATTGGAAAGATGTCGTTGAGTAAAAAATAATGAATGTAGTTAAATACGTAAAATGTTAGATAAGAGTGGTGCACTTATCGCTCCAAAGGAGGCTTGATCGCAGAGGCCATCGGTCTCTTATCAAGCGAATTAAAAGTGTACACTTTGTTGTCGCTCGGAAGCACGAGTAGAACCCAATGGTTGCTTATTAAATGGTATGCAACAAGAAAATAAGTTCACATACGGTTTGGTGTGTAGAAGTAATTGAACAAGTGAAGTAGTACTTACTCCACGTGGTACGGAATAGAATGAAGCCCTTCTTCGACTCACTTGCAATGCCCTCTTGATGTAGCCGCAATCCATTCCGGTTGAAGCCTAGCCATCGTCACGGACACAAGCTCGTGGTCGACGAACCCAACTAGTTGTCGATTCGTCACGACCGCGCCTCATCGCCTCGCAACTCGCATTGAATGTTAAAAGCGTAATGCAAAATCCTATGGAAGTCATAAGGTCGTGCAACATGGTGCGATACTCACGGCGTCGTGATCGTGACAAGAGAAATATCGATGGCTATCGGTTGGTACAGACGAACAGATCCTCAAAACTAACGGGAATGTCCCATCCTCCTCGCTGTGGAAATGTCCCTTTCAGATCTAACATTGAAGTCGACACGCCGCTCTCTTTCGCTTTGTCAATGTACCATCCATGGAGTCGTCGAGTCCATATGCCTAGAGCGCTCAATTTTTTGGAGGCGAAGGGCTTTCCATGCACGTAGGCCTTAAATTCATAAGGCTTCATCGTGGTCTGCGGCTCTCCTTTCTCGGGCCAAGGAGTCTCCGAGGCCGGGCGATGGGCTTTTCATGTACCGAGGGGCGCTATGGCCTTTGTGAGCCTAGCCTTTTTAGCAGAGGCCTCCGGTGGTTACGTGGTTGTCGTGCTAGTCCTTTTATACACCAGCTCAGACTTTGTGCGTGGCTCACACGATCGTGGGGAGCAGCGCAGTACGGTAGGAACCTACAAAGCACGCGCATAATTAAGGAACTTGTTGCAATACTACCGAATGGTACTAAGACGTGAGGGATGTTTACCTTGACCAAGACGACGCTCGTCATGGACCACTTGATGAACGACATCCGCTAGCCCGAGAGTGGTGATGTCTTCGTTAGGGGAACTCGAGCACATGTGATAAGAAGGCTTCGTGGACGAGTCCACCGACCTCATGTAGCCCTTCCCAAAGGTGACCATGCACCGTGTCGGTCTCCTTGCATGGAAATGCAACACCGCTGCGACCTCAACAGAAATCCGTCTTCCGTCGTGGTGAGTGGCACTTGGTAGGCGCCGCAAAAGTGCGCAACTTGAGAGAAAACATATGAAAAGTTACCTCGCACCATTAAGTAAGGCAAAATTAATTATTACCTTCACTGGGACCGGACTTATCATTTTGGAACCGCAGCTACTTGGTGGGGGCACAGTTTCTCTACAAGAGGCGGGGCATCCGCTCGACTGGGAGATCATCGCCATCATCTCGGCCCTTAGGCGCTTCTCACGTGCCATCATCTCCACCTCATCTCCTCCTCACGTGCCATCATCCGCACCCTCATCTCCTCCCTCATCTTCTCCGAGATCTCCTCCTCACCGCTCCCCCTGCGTGTCCTTCAGCGCCCGCACGTGCCTCCCATGTTCTTGATCCGTACTGGCAAGATCTTGGAAGTAGGACTTCTTCAGATGCCCGACCTGCGGCAAGCAACCGCCTTATGGTCGAGCTTCCGATCGCAGATGGATAGGATGTCATTTGACCCTTGGCTAAGAAAGGTCCCCGCTCTTTCCTCCGCTTACCTCCTCCCGCAATAAGCGAGTACGAATTAGATCTCAAATACAGTAGGAATGGTCTATAGCAATGTAGTAAGTTTGATATCTTACGATGGCGGAGACGACTTGCGCGGTAGTGGGGTTTGGTACTACTAGCTGCCCGTCCGCGGTTTTCTTTGTCCTTGCTAATACCACCACGTGCCGCTCCTCACATATGTGCGAGTAAGGCATCGCTGTCCCGGAGTTGGCGCACTCCTCGGCTAGTCATGCCCATTCTGCTTTCTTCCCTTCGTAGCCACCTGAACCGAGGTGGTGCGCGTGCGTGTTCAGCCTTTGGGTAGCAACGTTCCTCTGTCTCAGCTCCTGCGCCGGGCGTACTCTTGATCCTCGTGAACTCCTCCCAAACATCGGTAGTCACGAACGGATACCTCTCGAATGGTGCACGGCCTTTCAGACGTACTCACTGTGCATGTAGACCCTGAAGTGCCTCAGAGCCACACCCATCCTCTTCAAGGCGTACCGCCTGGCATTGTTTTCATCCTCCTCTTCTATAATCCATTTTCCCTTAACCTCGTCCCACAGCCGGTTCTTCTGCTCGACGCTGACCTCCTTTCTCCAATCCTTAACCGTTATGGGAACTCTCTCCCTCACCAGTTGCCCGAGAATGAGCGGTATCGCCCCTTACACATGGGAGGACCCGTGCAAACGCCCGTCGCATTAAAGTGGAGAATTTGCGGCGTTCTCCCCGTGGCCCCTTTGCTTGGTCCTCGGGCCTTCCTCACCTTACTCGGCCCCTCGACATTTCGAACCTGGGTCGGCTCGACACTAGGAAGTTGGCTGCGCCCCTCAGGAGCACCTTCTACTCTTTCTGGCAATGAGCCGATGCTCTCTAATTGCGACATTTTGAGTTTTCCTATCTACCATGGACAAATATTTGACATGAGAGAAAGCAATTCGTAGCTATTATGTGCACTTGATAATAAATCATTGTTCTAGTATATTGCAGTACATTAACAGAGGAAAGAATGATCTTCAAGAAAAGTTCGGCAGAGAAAATTCCGTAGCTATTATGTGAACTTGATAATAAATCATTGTTCTAAATACGCATTTAACGATAACTCCTAATCTCTACATAGGTTTGGTCCTAATCCCATTCGAGGATATGTGGTTGGGCAAGTTCTGAGGCGTTGTACAACTCAGAGAGAAATTTCAAGAAGATCTCCCGCTGTTCTCCGGATACACGCCTCGACAACCGGTCAAGAGGGTGTGCATCCGAGAACACCAGGAGACGCTACCAAATCTACTCGTGAGTTGTACAACGCTCAGAACTTGCCCAACCACATATCCTCGAATCGTCCAAAAACGTGGACAATTCGAGACTGCTTGCTTATAAATATGTCATTACGGCATATTTATAAATAAGCACTCTCGAACAGGAGACGTAGGTTACGCAACCTAAACTCTTAACATATGCTGAGTACAGAAGCACATATGAGAAAGTAATGAAAAAAGCATCGTAACATTCATGGAAACAGGATGAGGGAACATGTATATCATGAATAATTGAATGTAGAGGGCAACCCATCAATTGAATATATAATGGAAACAGGATGATGAGATTTCTATGTGATAAATAGATCAATCTATAATTCTTGTTATTTGGGTTTAGATATGAGGGCAACCCATCAAAAGTAAGCCTTTGGATGCAACATGCATATCATGAAAAATTGAATACGTAAAGCATGTACGAATAGGCAAAGTTATATGCATATCATGAAAATTATGTATCTGGTTTTTTTGTACTCTATGTAAATTATTACATGTGTAACTATTATTAAGAATATCTCAAGAGTACAATAACATCTTTAGTGTCATGAAGAAAAGTTCATGACAGAGAGCGGTCATTCGAGAGTCATGCAACTACATACATCTTTACTTTGAAAATGTAGAGCTTGGTGAAAGAAGCTTGCATGATTGTCATACCAAGGGCCATGAGTCTCAATTGCCGACAAAGTGTATAGTGTTTCGTTTCACTAACCAAAGCTACTGAATTCACAAACAGGTGGACTTAGCCAATCAAACAGTTCACATCGAAATATTAGCATCATGTTGTCAATATTTCACTATAATGTGCACACAACTGACAATCTAGTCCACTTCAATTCCAATACACTATTGCAGTTTGCACCATTTGCATTGCAGCGATGTCCCATTGTACACACCCATACCAAATTTGCATTTGGTAGTTCACAGTTAAAAGTTCAATATAAATGCAACTAATAAACCACCCCGATACCGACCAAGGCAGCGCCTTTTCTTCACCGCAATGACAAGCTCAAACTGGCAATCATTGTAGCATGGGCAGAACACTCACAGGCGGAGCGGGGCGGGCGAGGGGGCGGCGGGCGGAAGTGAAGCGAGGCGGCGGTGCAGGGGGTGGAGGGGCGGCGGCGAAGGTGGGGCGAGGGGCGCGAGGTGGAGTCGGGGCGGAGCGAGGGGCGGCGGGTAGGGGCGGGGGTGGAGTAGAGGCGGCGGGGTGGAGTAGGGAGGCGGCGGGGTGGGCAGGTGGAGTAGGGGACGAGCCGGGCGTGGGGCGGAGGCGCGCGTGAAGTGGGGCGGAGGGGCGCGGCGAGGTGGAGGGGCGGCGTCGGCGGGGGCGAGGGGCGGCGAGGTGGAGTCGGGGCGAGGCCGAGGGGCGGGTAGGGGCGGCGGGGTGGAGTAGAGGGCGGCGGGTGGAGTAGGGGAGGGGCGGGGTGGGCGGGGGTGGAGTTGGGGCGCAGCCGAGGGGCGGCGGGTGGAGTAGGGGCGGAGGCGGCGGGTGGCGCTGGCGCGGAGGTTGGGCGCCGGGTCGCGTCGGAGGCGAGGCCGAGGGGCGCGGGTTGGGGCGAAACCGTCGGGAGTGGGAGTTAGGGCGTGGAGTTGGAGGCTTAGTGAGAGCCGGCCAAATACACTAACCTATAATATTTCTATCGGTTTTCTTGGAAAACCGCACAAAACTTTATTCTTCCTATCGGTTTTCTAAAAACCGACACAAAAACATCTTACTATCGCTTTTTGAAAAAACCGACACAATAACTTTCGTTTACTATCGGTTTTTAAAAACCGACACAAAAAAGATTGTAATACTATCGGTTTTTTAAAAAACCGACACAAAAAAGATCATAATACTATCGGTTTTTTGGAAAACCGACACGAAAAAATAAATATCACTACAGTTTTGGATCAACCTCACAAAAAATATATATTACTATCGGTTTTTTCCAAAAACCGACACAAATAAATTCATATTACTATCGGTTTTTTAAAAAACCGACACAAATTGAGAACATTACTATCGGTTTTTTTAAAAACCACACACAAAAAAATTTAATTGACTATCGGTTTTTTAAAAAACGACACAAAAATTCAATTATACTATCGGTGTTTTGAAAAACCGACACAAAAAATTAAAAATCACTACAGTTTTGGATCAAAGCGACAAAAAAATATATTTATTACTATCGGTTTTCTAAAAACCGACACAAATTGAATATATTACTATCGGTTTTTTTAAAAAACCGACAGAAAAAAGATAATTATACTATCGGTTCTTTGAAAAACCGACACAAAAAAATAACCATCACTACAGTTTTTGGATCAAAACGGACAAAAAAAGTATATATATTACTATCGGTTTTTTAAAAAACCGACACAAACCGAGTACATTACTATCGGTTCTTTTAAAAACCCGACACAAAAAAACTTTCTTTACTATCGGTTTTTTTAAAAAACCGACACAACAAAGATAATTATACTATCGGTTTTTTGAAAAACCGACACAAAAAAATAAACATCACTACAGTTTTTGGATCAAAACGGACAAAAAAAGTATATATATTACTATCGGTTTTTTATAAAACCGACACAAATTGCGAATATTACTATCGGTTTTTTTGAAAAAACCGACACAAATAACTTACATTACTATCGGTTTTTTTTAAAAAACCGACACAAAAAAGCTAATTATACTATCGGTTTTTTTAAAAAACCGACACAAAAAAGTAATATTACTATCGATTTTGGAAAAAAACCGATACAAAAAAAAACATCACTATTTGCTTTCCTGACAAACCATGAATTCTGAATTTGAAAAAAAATCTGATCAAAGAGTGAAAAGGCCATAACTTTTGCAAGCATAGTTGGATTTTTTTGAAATTTTGCAGGAACGTACTTTGTGATACTACAAAACTATTCCAAAAAGGATTCTGGAAAAAAGAGTTAGCATTGAAAAAAAGAAGCTCAAAGTCACTTTGTAGGCTAGATTTTTTGTTCAAACAGTCTCAAAGTCAAATCTTTCTCAAATGAAGTCCGAGTATATTTTGAAAATTGCGAGAAATGATTTGGTGTGGAGTGCCTTCTTTTTCTTGCTTCAAGTAGATGATACATACCACAATCCATTGAATTTTTTTTGCAAAAGTTTCATACGTACACGTAACCTTTGCAAACACGAAACTACAGTTATGTACAATACAAACATTTCAAACACATAGCAACTGATACAATGATGTACTCCTGTTATTTGCAATACAACCCTTCCTGATGATCTACACGCATGTAATTTCTTCCATGTGTGTCATCGTCGCCACTAAGACAGGCCCCATCCGCAAACGGAGGTATTTCATCAAATTGGTCGTATTCTTCTTCATCTATGACATTTTCGACTCCAACGATCCGCCGCTTGCCATGAAGGACGACGTGCAACCTCGGATTGGCCGGATCACGCACATAGAAGACCTGATTTGCTTGCTTCGCAAGTACGAATGGGTCATCTTTATAGGCGAGTCTGTTTAGATCCACAAGAGTAAAACCTCTCTTGTCGACCTTCACTCCATGTAGGAGTCCCACCCACTTACATCGGAACAATGGAATTTGGTATATTCCGTAATCGAGCTCCCAAATTTCTTCGATCACCCCGAAGTAAGAGTTCATTGCCATTGAGGATCCTCCTTTCGAGTGATGTTCATCGGAAAAAGCATCTATGCTTACACCACTGTTTTGAACAGTACTCTTCGCATCCTGACTTTCAGTGTAAAAGGTGTACCCATTAATATCGTACTCTTGCCATGTCTGTGACATTAAATCTAGGTCCGTCACCAACCATTTGATAGTCTCACTAATGAGACCTCCGCCTTTGTTTGAACCATGTGAGAAATCTATCGTTGTGTTTCGTATGATGGAAAGCTCATCCATTTGTGGATTCTCTTCCCGTAATATCGACTTGTCTTTGCTCGATGTACCTCGCAACTTCGCGCTCTGCGCAAGATGTCATATGCGCTTTGTAATACATATCAAACCGTGGCCTCGTTAGTTTCGATCCAACGGTTCCTTTGCCAAACAAGTCGCCCTCATGGCGAGATAGAGGAACACCGATTGCTTGTCTTTTCCGAGATAGTCCACGCAGAACTCAATAACCTCTTGATTACCATAACCTTCCACAATACTACCCTCGAGCTTGACCGATTCCTCACGTAGGATTTTAATATACCCATGTACCTCTCGAACGGGTACATATAACGAGGAATGCCGGTCCACATATCTTAATCTCTCTAACGAGGTGAACAACAAGGTGGACCATGACATCAAGAACGACGGTGGGAAATGCATCTCAAGTCGACATAGAGTCCGCACCACCTCACTCTGCAAGTTGTCTAGCACGTCGGGTCAATAACTTTGCAGAGATCGCATTGAAGAAGTAACACACCGTGATTGCAAACCCGACATCCTCTCGCGAATATTTCTTATTGCAACCGGGAGCATTTGGGTCATCAAGACATGGCAATCGTGGGACTTCATGCCCAACAACTTCAAATCATCCAAGGACACAAGCTTCTTAATGTTCGCGGAGTAGCCGATGAAACTTTAATACCATGGAGACATTTGCAAAGGTCCTCTTTCTCCTTCTTGGACAGGTGTAGCATGCGTGGGATATACGGACCTTTTCCATCCTCCTCTATCACCGCAAGCCTGGGCCCGATTCCCATGTAGGCCATGTCGCGACGAGCATTCACACCATCCTTTGTCTTTCCGGTATGTTCAACAGATACCAACCAAATTGTCGCAGACATTCTTCTCAACGTGCATGACATCAATACAATGCGAACATCTAACTCCTTCCAAGACGGTAAGTCCCAAAATATTGACCTCTTCTTCCAAATGGTCCTAGAACGAACAGATTTACGGCTCTTTCCGATCGAACATCGATATCCTCTACACGTGAATATACTTGCCTTCCACTCATAGGTCGGTGTGTTGAACGGACTTCCCTCTTCCCATCAAATTTGTCATCCATCTTACGGTATCGATGACTTCGAGGTAGAAACCTACGGTGACCCATATACGTTTTCTTGGAATTCGCAACCATAGGCTCTCGGTCTCCTCTTCACAAATAGGACACGCTTTTGCTCCTTTCGATCAGAGTCCGCCAAATTACCAAGAGCCGGAAATCATTTATGGTGCAAAATACCATAGCCCGTAGGGTGAAATGCTCTCTTCAGACGCATCCCACACAATGACCCGTCATTCCACAATTTTACCAAATCCTCGATCAATGGAGCGAGGTACACATCAATATCATTTCCTACTGTTTGGGTCCCGAGATTAGCAACGACATCATGATATACTTCCGCTTCATGCACAACCAAGGAGGGAGGTTGTAGATACACAATGAATCCGCCACGTCTTTGTGACGATCGCTCATGTTACCAAACGGATTCATTCCATCGGTACTCAATCCAAATCTTATGTTCCTCATTTCGGCACCAAACTCCTCATGTTTCCAATCGATGTTTCTCCATTGAGCCGAATCAGCAGGGTGTCTCAGCTTGCCATCTTCCTTTCGAGACTCATAATGCCAACGCAACAATTTTGCTTCTCTAGGATTTGCAAACAACCTTTCCAGACGCGGAATGATGGGCAAGTACCACAATACCTTGACCGGTGCACCTTTAGTGACCTCTTCACCCTCGTTGCCCCGGCTCTTACGCTTCTTGTCGTTACGCTTCTCCTTTTGTTTGTACCGAGGCACACCGCAAACTGGACAAATGTGCAGCTCGATGTGCGTTACGGACAAGATGCAATCATTTGACATGCATGTATCCTTTCTATTTCCATTCCCATGGGACATAGTAGCTTCTTCGCTTCATAAATGCTTGTTGGCAACTCGTTTCCCTCCGAAAGCAGGTCCGATAGAAGAACTAGAAGTGTATTAAAACTTGTATCTGTCCAACGGTGTTTTGCCTTCAGTTCGAACAATGCAAGGACCGAACCTAACTTAGTGTATTCTGCTTTGCAACCCGTGAACAGTGGTTTCGCATCGTCTTCCATCAGGCTTTTAAACTTTCCAAACTCTCTTTCTGTGTAATTACCCTCCACATCCCGCAACATTTGCTCCAAATTCTCCTCCTCAAACATATCAAATTGCAACTCATCATCCGGTTCCACCGTGTCTTCATTGCATACCGGTAGGGTACTACCTGTCTCCCCATGATGGATCCAACACGTGTAATTCCTCACGAAGCCACGTCGAATCAGGTGGTCCTCAATTTGAGCTGAGTTGTTGAATCTTCTCAGATTGGTGCAATCAATGCAAGGACAATATATGAAGTTTACACCCTCCTCACCATGTCCTCTTGGCAATTTTTTGAACTCCTTAACACCCTCCAAATTCAAAGACTCACACGACTTTTTGCATACATCCATTCCTTACGGTTCATCCGCAATTAAACTTCACCCAATAAATTATGCACAACCTGGAGCGACAAAGAAGCTAGTTATTTGAAATATTGAGACATCATTTGATTAATATTACCTTTGCAAAATAGATGACAATTTTCGCAACATATATGAAATATGTACTCCGATCGATACCTAGATTCTTCCCTGGTTTAGAGCTTCCAATTTCCTAGATAAGAGACATACATTTTTAACATGAACAATGATATCAAACAATCTAATTATATAGTGCAGTAGCCTACAGATCTTTTGACTACAACGAAACAATACAAGGGTACCAACGATGACTCCTAATCTCTAAATAGGTTTGGTCCTAATCCCATTCGAGAATATGTGGTTCCGACAAGTTCCTAAGTCGTTGTACAACTCAGAGAAAATTTGGAAGATCTCCCGCTATTCTCCATATACACGTCTCGACAACAGGTCAAGAGGGGTGTGTATCTGGAGAATACCAGGGAGACGCTACCGAAATCTCTACTCTGCAGTTGTACAACACAGCTCAGGAACTTGCCCGAAGCACATATCCTCGAACTGTCCAAAGAACGTGGACAATTCGAGACTGCTCGCTTATAAATATACCATTTCGTTCGGTATATTTATAAACAAGCATCCTCGAACGGGAGACGTAGGTTCCGCACCCTAAACTCTAGCATTCATCAGGTGACAGCAATAATAATTCCATATTAACATCAAAGCACTACAAATTAAGATAATTAAATACATGTGTACATGCTTGTGAAATAAAGGGTGTGAAATATGATAGGATATACAATATACCAGTGCAATCTAAACTTTCTTCGCGACATATCAAAATTACATAGTACAAAATTAAAGGGGTTTGAAGGAATGCTCACATTTTGAAGAAAACCACAAATTATGCAAAATGAGGGGAAATCTCCTCAAGTTAGGGCTTCAAATTTACCCTCTCAACACCCACCCTTGAGGATTTCAAATTTTCTCACCCAAGTATTGCTTCCAACCACAGAATATGAGCTATTTTTTTTGGTGGCGGCGGAGAAACCTCCTCTGGAACAATAATAGAGAAGAGTTCAGCCCGAGTGGTATAAATAACCTAACGAGGTACATCACTATCGGTTCTCATATAAAAAGCGATAGTGATGTGATCATGAACATCACAGTCGGTTCTTACAAGACAAGCGATAGTGATTATAATAGTCATCACTATCGGTTTTCATATAAAGCGATAGTGATGAGCACGCGTCACATCACTATCGGCTCTTATTTAAGAAGCGATAGTGATGATAATGAACATCACTATCGCTTCTCACAAAAGAACCGATAGTGATGAGAAGGTCTCATCACTATCGTTTCTTTTGTGAGAAGCGATAGTGATGTCCATTATCATCACTATCGTTTCTTAAATAAGAGCCGATAGTGATGTGTACGTGCTCATCACTATCGCTTCTTATATGAAAACCGATAGTGATGATAATGCATATCACTATCACTTCTCGCGTAAGAACCGATTGTAATGTTCCCAGTGCTACATCACTATCACTTCTAACCTGAGAACCGATAGTGATTATGATTAATGCCTCTCCTAAGTCATCTATCACAATCGTTTCTTCCTAAAAACTTAAGAACCGACACAGATGAAGCGATAGTGATGTACCATTCTGTAGTAGTGTGAGGGTGGTAGCACCGGCCATGATGAACAAAGTAGAATTTTAATTTGTGAACTTTGATGAATCTCTTGTATATCTTTGTGGGCAATGCTATGAAAGGCGTTTCCTTATTTTTGATGGTTGCAGGACGTCGGGTTTTGATCATGGTGAAGCGAAGGATGACCGGGACTAGGCGAGGAGCGTCGGAGGTCCAAATGGTGGAGGATCGCCGGAAGATGATTGAAGACGGAGTTGGTACAAGCCAAGAAGACAAGAAACGGATGAGATGCTAGCTAGATGGTGCATGGATCAATGAGGGCCATCGGATCGCGGTCTAGTTGTAGGATAGCGGGTCTAGTTAGTGTGCTTTGAAAACCATGCAAGAAAACCCGGTTTGTTGGTGAATTCTGGGTTAGCCCTTGCATGGTCGTATGAGTGGGTCAATCCTAGCCCTTGATGGAGTGCTCTAGGGTTTAGAGACTCATCCAAGGGTGGTAGGTGACCCAAGAGTAGTATAAATAGAGGGAGAGGGGTGGCCTTCCTCCTCTTGAAGGTTTTTGAGGTTTTATGCTCCTTTGAGCTTTCCGCACTTGAATGTGAGGCTTTGTAAACCTCTCCTTCTAGAAATGAAAATATTTTTCATCTATTCTTGAATTTACTTTACGCATTTAAATTCCGCACTTACATTCTTGCAATTTACATTCATGTAATTTTGATTTGCCTCCCCTCCTTCTACAGGCTTTTGGATTTACCTCCTCTCCTTCTAAATGCTTTTGCTTTTAGTGCCAAGGATGTTTGATTGATGGATGAATCTTCTTTAGATCATATCCTAATCATCTAGGCAATCCATGCATGTTTTCTTGGAAGAAACCGATCTTGTGTTCTTGAGTGAATCATTCTTATAGATCGCGTTTGTAGGGTGTGTGACTTGTGCTCTTGCATGCTATGATGTGTGAGAGGTAACCCAAGATCATCTTAATTATCAAAACCCCACGAGCAAGTTCAAGATCAAGTTCTTGAGTTTTTGTTCAAACTTGGTATGTTCTTCCTTCCGGACACAAAGGTCGGAACTTTGATGTTAATCCATGCGATTGAAAGTTCTAATAAGTTCCTGACATTCCAAGGATTTTATCTACCAAGTTTCGTGAGTTTTTATTCAGCCGATCAAAAGATTCCTTGAAATTTGTTTTAGGTCGTTCTGATTTTTCAGGCTGTTCTTTATCCCGGTGCTACCACCCCTCGAGCGGTGCTAGTGGCCTCCAGTGCTTCCAACCCTCTATGCGGTAACACCGGCCAGACATCCCAATTGGCTCATTTTGAACGACTCCTTTTGTGTGTTTTCTTCGCGGGCTTGTTTGGATTATTTTTTGGGGAGTGTTTTTAAGTTGTGAACATTCACCCCCTCCCTCTGATCGCCATCTCGGTCCTTCACTTGTAACGCAACTCTAACTTGTTAAGGAAATCGGTCTCAACTACGATTTATCCAAACACATACTCGACATAGGATGATGAATGCTTCTCCATGGAGTTCTGCCTTCTTCTTGCTAGCCATACCACCGGTGACACACTTCGCCGGTGATTACGACTTGTACCTCAGCTCCAATTGTCTTTTCACCGGTAGCACAACTTGACGGCGATGCAGACCGCATTAGAGCTTACCCATGAGAGAACTTAGACACACCTGCCAAGAACTCACACACACGCTCGTACATGTATGGACTCAACTACATATATGACCACGACACCAACGTGCACACGTATGTAACACACCTCCTACGTGCATCACATTATGCGAACACACATTCTACATGCATAGACTCACCCTACGTGCCTGACTACCAAAAACATAAATACATGCATGCAAGCTATTATCCCAATGTGCTTACATGTACACACACACCGTTGACATCACTAGCCAAAGAACTGACTCATACATGCATGGATGATCTTTATAAATTAATGGTAACAGGCCAGTTCTTGAGCTGTTTTTGAGCCCAGTGCTACCGCCCCTCGAGCAGTGCTACTGGCCTCCGGTGCTTCTGACCCTTTCTATGGTAGCACCGGCCAGACAGCCCAATTGGCTCGTTTTGAACGACTCCTTTTGTGTGTTTTTTCGTGGGCTTGTTTGGATTATTTGTTGGGGTGAGTTTTTAAGTTGCGACCATTCACTCTCCCCTCTGATCGCCATCTTGGTCCTTCACTTGTAACACAACTACGATTTACCCAAACACATACTCGACATAGGATGATGAATGCTTCTCCATGGAGTTTCACCTTCTTCTTGCTAGCCATACCACCGGTGACGCACCTCACTGGTGATTACGACTTGTACCTCAGCTCCGATTGTCTTTTCACCGGTAGCACAACTTGACGACGAGGTAGACTTGCATTAAAGCTTACTCATGAGAGAACTTGGACACACCTGCAAGAACTCACACACACGCTCATACATGTATGGACTCAACTACATACATGACCACGACACCAACGTGCATACGTATGTAACACACCTCCTACGTGCATAACATTATGCGAACACACATTCTACATGCACGGACTCACCCTACGTGCCTGACTACCAAAAACATAAATACACGCATGCAAGTAATTATCCCAATGTGCTAACATACACACACACACCGTTGACACCACTAGCCAAAGAACTGACTCATACATGCATGGACTCGTCTACATGCACCTAGGTCGACAAGTTTGTGCTGCTCACCGCTGGCTCCGCTGTGCCAAACTTGGCAATGGCCTGTCACCGCTGGCCCGCACTGCCGCCAGCGCCCGATTGCCGCAATGCCACTGCGTCCACACGCACCCTGCATGCCGCCTCGATGTGTTGGCGCTACAGACAGCGACCCGGCTGTGCGCGTTCATGTTGGTTGTTCTGGTGTCGCCGCTAGACACCTACGAGATGGTGCACCTCAATATCACGTCCTGGAGCTTCGTGTACAATAGCCTGCCTCCTCGGGTGCCGCCTCCATGATGTCACTCCCCTGTAATCCCTTTGATGTTGCGCCACACGTTGGCCGCTCCGGGAGTCTCCTCCTCTCGTGGTAGCAGCTAGGGCTTCAAACCCGGAATTCTGATACCAATTGTTGGAACACCAAAAGAAACAACACAAAACTTGTTTTGGTGCCGCACAAACAAGATACGACTTTTCTAATTTCTTGACTTCAAAAGAGTACAAAGGTCCTACTTATATAGCAGCCAAACCAACCTAATCAAAACTACAGTCGGACGACCAAACCGGCTAGAAAAAGAAAGGCTTTCCATGCATGCAACTGCGACAACGACACGGACTCGGACAACTAGATAATCTTGCCTTGCAGGAAACGGCTAGCAAAGCAGTAAACTTTGCTACGCACATGAAGACAACACCTTCCAAAACACATACTTTCCTAATTTACAAGATTATTTCTATCACAACTAAGGCATGGATGAAATGAACTTCTGAAATTTCCCCATTCTATTGTTCATCTTCTTGCTCTAGCTCTTCTTCCATTTCTCCCCAAATTGGACCCTTCCCAGTCCCAAATCGTATGTTAGTCGTTATGATATGTTGTGCAAGGTTGTTGGCGGTCTCATTGCCGCGATTGGGACATAATAGGTGGTTCGATGAAAAAGGATTAGGCCGGTGGATCGTAGCCCATTAGGAAGTTTTTGACATATTTTGGGTGTTTTGCTTAAATTTGTGAAGGACCATGTGGAGATCCATCCATGTTTGTGTTGAGTATTTGACTTTATTTGAGCAAGGTGTGCTCAAGTTTGAGTTTGATTTGGATTGATTTTCAAAATGAAGCAATTTGAGTTGTCTCTGCCAGGAGTGGCAGTACCGGTCGTATGGACGCGGTAGTGATGAGTTGGATGGTTTATTGCACATCTTTGTGGGCATTGCTATGTGAGGAGTTTCCTTGTCTTTGATGGTTGCAGGGTGACGGTGCTAGGTCATGGTGAGGCGAAGGATGACCGGGACTAGGCGAGGAGCGTCGGAGGTCCAGACGGTTGGGAGATCGCCGGAAGATGATCGGAGACGGAGTCCGGGCAAGTCAAGAAGACAAGGAAAGGAGTTGATGCTAGCTAAATGCCGCGTGGATCAATGAGGGCCGTCGGATTGAGGTCTAGTTGATAGGTTAGCGGGTCTAGGTAGTATGCTTTGAAAACCATGCAAGAAAACCCGATATGTGTGTGGGTTTTGGGTTAGCCCTTGCATGGCTATGTGTGTGGGTTAATCTTAGCCCTTAGATGAGTGCTCTAGGGTTGAGGGACTCATCCAAGAGTGGTAGGTGGCCCAAGAGTAGTATAAATAGGGGTGGAGGGGTAGCCTCCTTCCCTTGAAGGTGTTGAGGTTTTTGATGCTCATTTGAGCTTTGCCCACATGAATGTGAGGCTTTGTAACCTCCCCTTCCAGAAATGAAAGTTTTATCCATCCACCTCTGAATTTATTTTGCGCATTTACATTATGTCTTTACTTTACACAATTTAAATTCAGCATTTACTTTCCCGCAATTACATTCCAGCAATCTACTTTCAAGTAATTTGGATTTGCCTCCCCTCCTTCTAAATGCTGCTGATCTTGGATGTTTTGAGTGTGTTCATATGGTTTTACATCTCTTTTGCACTCTTGGATTGAGTAGAGAACATCTTTTCTTTCAAGTTCCAACTTTGTTCAGAACTTGTTCTTCGCGCAGCAGTCAGTGTTTGATTTTTGTAAACATATAGAAAAATCCTTTTTCAGTGATTCTTGTTGGAGGAGGTGCGGGACTCTGATATACACCTGTAGAGAAATTTTGGAGTTCACTTGTTGCACCGTTTGGGCGCCATGATGTGAAAACCGAGCCCCAAACTTTCTGCTCGAAGTTCTTGAGCATACTGTGTTCATAGATTTTTCTTGTTTTTTCTGTAAGGATTTTTGAGGAGAAATTTGGTGGATTTCTTCACGACTCTTATGCTCATAGGGAGAAAAATTCTCAGAATTTTGTGAGCTGCAGAAACCCACCAACCTCCTGTGCAAATTGAGGACAAGTTCTGGAAATTCTGTTTTTGCTTTTCTGAAAGTGACTTTTGTGATTTGAATTGATGTCCTTTCTAAAAGCAAGGGTTTGAATTGATTCCTCTTTATCTTGGACACTAGACAACCAGGATTGTGACTCAAAAATCCCCACATATTTTATAGTACTTATCCATGCAAGCTTGGAGTACACATAGTTGTCTAGTTTTTCGGGTTTTTCACAATTTCCTTTGAGCGATCTTGTCGAGGTTTTTGTTGGAGTATTTTGGGGGAATTTTTATTTACGACCATTCACCCCCCCTCTGTTCGCCATCTCGGTCCTTCAATTGGTATCAGAGCCGGTTCTGCTCTTTCTAGATCTTGACCGGTCTCAAGAGCCATGGCGACGGACAAATATTCCACCAAGCCTCCCATCTTTAATGGAGTTGATTTTCCTTTTGGAAGTCCCTGATGGAGTCATACATCATCGCCTGGGCTACGATATGGCGAAGGTGAAACTCCGTATGAGGTTCCTGGCGATGAAAATGTCACGACCATCAATATGGTTGACGTTGAGGCGAATGCTAAGGCAAGGAACATTCTCATACAGGGTCTTAGCCGCAGTGAGTATGATAGAATTTCTCACCTTCGCTCCGCTCACAAGATTTGGGTAACCCTCGATGCTTACCATGAGGGCTCTACTCAAATCAAGGCGTGAGGCAGACAGTTCAAGCGAGTACAACAAGTTTGATCAACGCGGTGGTGAGAGTCTCGACGAGTGTTTTGGTCGGTTTACAAAGATTTTGAGCGACCTCCGAGCAGTTGGTTGCATATACCCTGACTCGGACAATGCTCGGCATTTCTTGACCGCACTCAACCTTCGGGTTTGGGAGATGAAGGTGACCACCATCAAGGACACCACCGACTTATCGACTCTGACTCTTGACGGGCTTTATTCCCGCCTCAAGACTCATGAGATCGATGTCGTCTCTCGAAGACGAAATCTCGATCGATGGCTTTGGTCACCGATCCCATTGGATCTTCTTCTTCGATCCTTCTATTGGTTTCTCTCTTTCCTCCCTTTGCGAGCTAGCGATGACCAAGCTGGAAAAATTTCGGAAAATGAGCTTGCTCTTCTCGCCGCAAGTTTTCTCATGCATACAAGAGGGTGAGAGAGGAAGAGAGGTGGCATGATCACCGCTTGAGTGTGGTGGCCCCAACCACATTGGGCGAACTGTCCCAAGCCGGAGAAGGGCAAGAACGACGTTGGCGGTTCGGGCAAGAACGACTACACCGACAAGAACCGCAACAAGAAGCCTCCAGTTCGTGAACCGGCGCATGAGAAGAAGTACCGCAACTTCTCCAAGAACAAGAAGCTCTTCCATCGCGTCCTCGCCGCGCTTGACGACATCAACCTCTCCGACACGGAGACATGGAGCGACGAGGGCGAGGATGATCCGCAAGAGAAGAAGGGCGGCGATGACTTCTCCGGCATGTGCTTCATGGCCGACACCAACGACATCAGCGACTCCGAGCTCTACAAATGACTGGATGAGGTACCCTCCTATGACCAGCTCAACGAAGCTTTCTGCAAATTAGGAAAATTTCATGCTAGAGCTAGAGCTAGGTGTACGGAGCTTGAGAAGGAAGTAGGTACCTTGACTCGGGAGTTAGCTTCACTTAGATCTTCTCCCTCCCGAGTCACTGATGATTGCTCTTTGTGTGATGCTATTCTTGTGGAGATTGAGAACCTAAGGACCATACATGATAGTGTGCTTGCCGAACTTGATGGTCTTAGGTTGAAGAATGCTAGCACTAGTTCTATTGATGCTATTCTTGTTGAGGCTAGTTTTCTTTATGCTCACTCCACTCCATCATGTGCTAATTGCCCGAAATTGCTTGCCGAAATTGATGCCATGAGCGAACACCTTAGAAAGCTTTCTGCTAGAAATGATGAACTTGAATTGCATGCTTCTAAGGACCCAGTCAGCTCATGTGAGGGCTGTAAGCAACTAAAAATTGACAATGATACTTTGAATGTCAAGTGTGATCAACTTGCTAAGGATTTACTAGTTAAGTCACAAACTGGTTGCTTGCGGTGTGTTGGGGTTAAGGATGATGTGGATCAAATCCATGTCGAGCTTAAGAAGAAGTTAAAAGACCAAGCCCTTAGGATTAGAGATGCTCCTTGCGTTTCTTGTGAGGCCCTCAAGATTGAGGCAGCCGTGCTAAGGGAACAAAAAGCACGTGCTGAGAGATCTTCTCTTTCTGGTTCTTCTTCTTCCTCTTCTTCCTCCTGTTGTTCTTGTGCTTTTTTCTTCCGAGATTGCCAGTATCTTATGAGCACTCTCGAGAAGTTTGTTGGAGGCAAGAAGAAGCTCAATCTTATTCTAGACCAATCCAAGATTAGTAGATTCAATCAAGGTCTAGGATTTGATCCCTTGGAGCACGCTCGGGCGCATCCTCCCACCATTGTGCGCGGCTCCAAGAGTGGTGAGATTGTGGTAGCTCCCAGAGTGAGCACCACCAAGTTTAGGTCTCACTGGGTTGTCCATAGGACTTGACTGAAGGGTGTTACTCCTATTGCTTCTGCCTCTAGCAAGGCGAAGTACACATGCACCTTCTGTAAGAAGGATGGTCACCTAGTAGATTTCTGCTTCAGGCGCGCCAAGATCACTCGGCGTAAGCGTGTTGCTGCTCTTAGGGTATTCAGGGTCATCCCCAGACTTTGAGTGCTCCTAAGACACACCGCTTCTAGACAAAGTTAGAGAGTCGCTTTGTGTTTGGGCGCGCGCCCGGGACTCGGTTTTCATGCTAGTTCTTTGAGTTTTAGCCCTGGAGCTGTTCGTAGTCAGTCTTTCCGTCGTCTTCTTGACATTCCTCGTTTTTCCCATCGAGGTAGATATCAGCGGCGTGAGGTGTTTTTCGGTAGGAGATCCAGGCAGCCTTACCGGGATGGTCCGGCTTTTGCACCACGGCGTGCCAACCCAGTTTTGACTCCTAGATTATCTACCAGAGTTGCTCCTGATCGTGTGAGAGTTGAGCGTCAGAGAGACACTCGAGTCCGATCTTCTTCGTGGTGGTACACCGAGGTGTCGATGGTTCAAGATTGGGTTCCTAAGTCTTCACTCTATCCCGAGATCGAGTCATCTTTCTCTCTTGTGTCTTGATCAGTTAATCGGATGGGGAAGGGCGATGTTTAGATTGTTGACTCGGTTGTTCTCATCATATGACCGGAGATTCTCGTTGGTTCTCTTCCCTAGTCCGAGCCCCCGGTGATGAGTTAATCACTTTTGGGGATGCATCTTCAGGTAGAGTCATTGCTAGAGGTACCATCTGCATTAACAAAAATTTCATTCTTAAAGATGTTGCCTTAGTAAGTAAGCTGCAATACAATCTGCTCTCTGTTTCTCAGCTTATCGATGACTCTTTCGAGGTAAGTTTCAAGAGTAATGCCTGTAGAATCCTTGATTCATCAAGAGGGTTAGTTTATGGATTTCTAGATTTGGGAGAGTCTTTTGTGCTGATTTTTCGCTTCTTCCGAGACTCTCTTCGATGTTTGATTGCTTCGAGTCCCGTGATCTCTCCTTCCGCATAGGAGACTTGGTCACATTGGTTTTGATCATTTGACCGAGTTAGCGACCACGATCTCATTCGGGGTTTGCCCAAACTCAAGATGGTCAAAGACTTAGTTTGCTCTCCTTGCCGACATGGCAAGATGGTTACTGCTTCTCATCCTCCAGTCACCGTAGTGATGACTGATGCACCAGGACAGCTTTTACATATGGACACTGTTGGTCCAGCTAGAGTGCAGTCAGCAGGAGGGAAGTGGTATGTTCTTGTCATCGTTGATGATTTTTCTAGATACTCTTGGGTATTCTTCATGGCCTCGAAGGATGAGACCTTTTCTCACTTCAGGGGTTTGATCAGTAGGTTGTCTATTGAGCTCCCAGGTGCATTACAAGCTATACGCAGTGATAATGGCACGGAGTTCAAGAATTCCTACTTTGAGAGTTTTTGTGTGGAGTCTGGTTTAGAGCATCAGTTCTCTTCTCCCTACGCCCCTCAGCAGAATGGCGTAGTGGAAAGGAAGAACAGGACCCTAGTTGAGATGGCCAGGACGATGCTAGACGAGTCAAGACTCTAGGAAGTTTTGGGCTGAGGCTATAGCTCTCGCTTGCCATGTTTCTAATCGCGTGTTTTTGAGAGCACATTTGCATCGCACTTCTTATGAGTTGAGGTATGGGCGAAAGCCCGGTGTGTCTCATTTTCGCGTTTTGGTTGCAAGTGTTTTATCTTGAAGTCAGTAACCTAGATAAGTTTGAGTCTCCTCTTCTCGATGGTATCTTTCTAGGTTACTCGACTTCTTCTCGTAGCTATAGGGTCCGGATCGTTGATGCACATAGGATCATAGAGACCGTGATGTGACCTTTGATGAGGCTAGCCCAGAGCTAGACACGATGTTTGAGCTCTTCTTATCCCTCCGAGACCATCTTTGTAGAAGATGAGGATGATGGAGATGATGGTGTTCCACCGGATCCAGTCCCCTCTACACCTGAGGTGCCTCCTGTTTCCATTTCTGCACCTCAGGGAGACCAGCCCTTGCCTTCGACTCTCCTTGGCGAGTGGCTCTGCTCCTACCTCTTTCGTGCATGAGGTAGAGGCCATACCTTCGGTCCTCCCGTCATATCCGTAAAGCTCATCCACCGATCGATCATTGGTGATCTGCTTGAGCGGTCACTCGCTCAAAATCTGGTTTGTCCGAGCCGCCTCCACTCTGCCTTTGTTGCCTCCTTTGAGCCGAAGGATGTTTCTCATGCATTATCCGATGAATCGTGGATTAATGCTATGCATGAGGAACTTGAGAACTTTGAGAGGAACAAGGTATGGCAGCTTGTCGAGCCCCATCTGGTCATAATGTCATTGGGACCAAGTGGGTGTTCAAAACAAGCAGAGTGAGGATGGGGTTGTCATTCGCAACAAGGCTAGGCTAGTTGCAGGGCTTTTCTCAAGGTTGAGGGTCTTGACTTTGAGGAGACCTTTGCCCTGTAGCTAGACTAGAGGCTATTAGGATCCCGCTTGCATTCTCTGCATCCCGTGGTTTCAAGCTCTATCAAATGGATGTCAAGAGTGCATTCCTCAATGGCTATATTGAGGAAGAGGTTTATGTCAAACAACCTCCGTGATTCGAGAACCCCAAGTTTTCGAGTCATGTATACAAGCTCTCCAAAGCTTTGTATGGACTCAAGCAGCCCCAGAGCATGGTATGAGAGGCTCAAGTCTTATCTTCTCACCATGACTTCAAAATGGGTATAGTAGACAAAACTCATTCATCGACACCATGAGTCTCATTTTCTTCTTGTCCGATTTATGTGGACGATATCATTTTGGTGGCTCGTCTCATTCGCTTGTGTCTCAGTTTTCTGAGGTGATGAGCACAGAGTTTGAGATGAGTATGATGGGCGAGTTGAGCTACTTTCTTGGCTTCCAAATCAAGCAGACTCGGGAGGGTACTTTCTTGCATCAAGGCAAATATACCCGTGACCTCCTGAGGCGCTTCGACATGTCTGATGGGAAGCCGGTGATGACTCCTATGGCCACCACTTCTGTCCTCGAGCCCGATGAGGATGGTGAGCCTGCTGATCAAAAGGAGTTTCGGAGCATGATCGGCTCCCTCTTCTACCTCACTGCTTCGAGGCCGGACATACATTTTGCTGTGTGTCTGTGCGCTCGATTTCAAGCTTCTCCTCGCGCCTCTCACCGCTAGGCGGTCAAGCGCATCTTCAGGTACCTTCGTGCTACCACTGATTATGGTATTTGGTACTCTTCGTCTTCTTGTCTATCTCTTAGAGCCTTTTTCGATGCCGACTTTGCTGGCTGTTGGATAGATAGGAAGAGCACTTCTGGCACTTGCCAATTCATTGGCACTTCTCTTGTTTCTTGGTCATCTAGGAAGCGATGCAGGGTTGCTGATCCACGGCGAGGCCGTAGTATGTTGTCGCCGATTCTGTTGTAGCAGTGCTCTGGATGAGATCGACCTTACGGGACTATGGGTTAGAGATAGAGAGTGTGCCACTTTTACGTGACAACACTTCAGCTATTTGCATTGCTAAAAACCCAAAGGCAACATTCGGACCAAGCACATTGATATTAGATATCACTTCCTTAGAGACCATGTGGAGAAGGGAGATATCGCGCTTCGATTCAGAGAGTGACCTTGATTAGCGATATCTTCACCAAGCCTTTGGATAGCTCCAGGTTTGTTGCCTTGAGGAGTGAGCTTGGAGTCGTGAGCCCTTACGGCCTTTCGTGAGGGGGAGCTGGTTTGTATATTATGTATTATATGTTTTCTTCCAGCTTAGCTTTTCTTTTCTTTGTGTTTCTTTTGGGTGACTTTGGGCTTGTTTTCTTGAGTTGAGTTCACTCACTTAGACTTCTGGCATGCCTTCCATGGACCTCTTATCTTGTGCTTTAGGTTGCTATCATGCGTGATTAGTTGTTCTCTCTTCTCTCTAGGTTGAGTTCCCTCACGCCTTATAAGTCTAGCGTGTATTGGGCCTCCTGGTAGACAGGTCATGTGCACTCCTTAGTTGGGATCTAGAGTCAGCTTCCCTATGTCAGTCACTGGGGAAGATAAGAGCGAGTCTAAGCCGTAGTGAGTCTCTTCTATCTTATCTATGCTCAATAGCCATCCGGTTTTGCAGTTTCTCGGCTTCTTCTCCTCATTCTGCTTTTTTAGGTTGTTATTGAGTTCATTCGGTTTTCTTTATGCCTAATCTTGATAATAACTCAACTTTAACCAGATTTGAGCTTAAAATTGATTCATTTGTTGAGGGGAGTTTGGGAATCTGTTCATGCATTGCATTTAGACTGCATTTTCATTTTATGAGCTTTGTCTATTATGCAATTGATTTCTTCTTCATGCTATACACCATGCTACATCATTTGAAGAAAATCACTAGCTTAGGTATGTCCAAGTTCATTTAACTTGCTAAGCTTAAAAATGAAATGAGCCTTAAATGAAAAACTTGATGAAACTTGTTGCTTTTACTTGCTAGGCTTCTTCTCTAGAGGTTTGTGCCATAATTTGAGAAATTTAGGAGTTCTCTAGAGTCCCTATAGCAACTTGGGTGAAACTAGTTTGATCCATGCTAGAGTCCTTCAATTGCTCATGAATCATTGTGCTAAAAATGAAAATTAAACAAAATTGACTCTTCTTGTGCACATACGACTCAACACCTTGCATTCACAAGACCGCTTCCCATTGCACTTGAGATGAACTTGGAATACATCGTGTTTGACCTAGACCATCCTCTTAAGAGTTCGTCTTGAGATGGTCGCATACGGCTTGAGTCAATTGGTTGTCAAAAGAAAATGCAAATAAATTAAAAACAAAGACATATGTGGGTAAAGAATGCAAATAATGTCAAATATTTGCACCCCGCTATGTCTTGTATGATGATAAATCAAAATTTGCATTAAGTGATAAATGAGCCGGAAGGACCTTGTATGCTCTTCTAGATTCCCGAAAGTGTTGAGTAGGTTGAACTCTAGGTTTTCCTTTTGATCCTTAGAGTGGCTATTCTTCTATTTTTGAAACTAAAGCTAAGTGTTGCACTTGTCAAATCTTGCTAAAATGAAATATTCAAAACTAAGCTCGTATTTGCATTTGGACATGTCTTAGTTTAGTCATCTTCGAAATTGACAAGCTTGGTGTAATATCCTTCCATTTTGATCAATTGGATAATCTTCAAAGCTCTTTCGATTGCATTTCATGCATACATAAAAAAATTGATGCCTATATTGCCAAAAGGGGAGAAAAGCGTAGAAAAGGCATCACTAAAATGATAAAAATGTGAATGCTTATTTGGTTATTATGATCTTTGTAAAACTATGCTACTACTTCTGTTGGATCATAATCTCATAATCACATTTGACATGTTTAGTTGGATTTTAGAGTTTTTGTTGAAAACTTGCTCTTTCTTAAATTTAACTCTAAAATCTGAATTCCTCTTCGTCAACTTGGTCATGGTTCTAATTTCTATCTTTGGACCAAGTTTGACTTTGCAACTAAAAATTGCTTTCTTCTTCATTTTCTTCAAACTCAAATTTATGCCTTTTGTGTGGTTTGTCAATATACTCATCAAGGGGAGATTGAAGGACCATGTGGAGGTCCATCCATGTTTGTGATGAGTATTTGACTTTATTTGAGCAAGGTGTGCTCAAGTTTGAGTTTGATTTGGATTGATTTTCAAAATGAAGCAATTTGAGTTGTCTCTGCCAGGAGTGGCAGTACCGGTCGTATGGACGCGGTAGTGATGAGTTGGATGGTTTATTGCACATCTTTGTGGGCATTGCTATGTGAGGAGTTTCCTTGTCTTTGATGGTTGCGAGGCGACGGTGCTAGGTCATGGTGAGGCGAAGGATGACCGGGACTAGGCGAGAGCGCGGAGGTCCAGACGGTTGGGAGATCGCGGAAGATGATCGGAGACGGAGTCCGGGCAAGTCAAGAAGACAAGGAAAGGAGTTGATGCTAGCTAGATGCCGCGTGGATCAATGAGGGCCGTCGGATTGAGGTCCAGTTGATAGGTTAGCGGGTCTAGGTAGTATGCTTTGAAAACCGTGTAAGAAAACCCGGTATGTGTGTGGGTTTTGGTTAGCCCTTGCATGGCTGTGTGTGTGGGTTAATCTTAGCCCTTAGATGAGTGCTCTAGGGTTGAGGGACTCATCCAAGAGTGGTAGGTGGCCCAAGAGTAGTATAAATAGGGGTGGAGGGGTAGCCTCCTTCCCTTGAAGGTGTTGAGGTTTTTGATGCTCATTTGAGCTTTGCCCACATGAATGTGAGGCTTTGTAACCTCCCCTTCTAGAAATGAAAGTTTTATCCATCCACCTCTGAATTTATTTTGCGCATTTACATTATGTCTTTACTTTACATAATTTAAATTCAGCATTTTCTTTCCCGCAATTACATTCCCGCAATTTACTTTCAAGTAATTTGGATTTGCCTCCCCTCCTTTTAAATGCTGCTGATCTTGGATGTTTTGAGTGTGTTCATATGGTTTTACATCTCTTTTGCACTCTTGGATTGAGTAGAGAACATCTTTTCTTTCAAGTTCCAAGTTTGTTCAGAACTTGTTCTTCGCGCAGCAGTCAGTGTTTGATTTTTGTAAAAATATAGAAAAATCCTTTTTGAGTGATTCTTGTTGGAGGAGGTGCAGGACTCTGGTATACACCTGAAGAAAAATTTTGGAGTTCATTTGTTGCACCGTTTGGGCGCCATGATGTGAGAACCGAGCCCCAAACTTTCTGCTCGAAGTTCTTGAGCATACTGTGTTCTTAGATTTTTCATGTTTTTTATGTATGGATTTTTTAGGAGAAATTTGGTGGATTGCTTCAAGACTCTGATTCTCATAGGGATAAAAATTCTCAGAATTGTTTGAGCTGCAGAAACCCACAAACCTCCTGTGCAAATTGAGGACAAGTTCTGGAAATTCTGCTTTTGCTTTTCTGAAAGTGACTTTTGTGATTTGAATTGATGTCCTTTCTAAAAGCAAGAGTTTGAATTGATTCCTCTTTATCTTGGACACTAGACAACCAGGATTGTGACTCAAAAATCCCCACATATTTTATGGTACTTATCCATGCAAGCTTGGGGTACACATAGTTGTCTAGTTTTTCGGGGTTTTCACAATTTCCTTTGAGCGATCTTGTCGAGGTTTTTGTTGGAGTATTTTGGGGGAATTTTTATTTACGACCATTCACCCCCTCCATTCGCCATCTCAGTCCTTCAATTGGTATCAGAGCCGGTTTCGCTCTTTCTAGATCTTGACCGGTCTCAAGAGCCATGGCGACGGACAAATATTCCACCAAGCCTCCCATCTTTAATGGAGTTGATTTTCCTTTTTGGAAGTCCCGGATGGAGTCATACATCACTGCCCAGGGCTACCTGATATGGCAGAAGGTGAAACTCCCGTATGAGGTTCCTGCTGATGAAAATGTCACGGCCATCAATATGGTTGACGTTGAGGCGAATGCTAAGGCAAGGAACATTCTCATACAGGGTCTTAGCCGCGGTGAGTATGATAGGATTTCTCACCTTCGCTCCGCTCACGAGATTTGGGTAACCCTCGATGCTTACCATGAGGGCTCTACTCAAATCAAGACTGTGAGGCAGGACCAGTTCAAGCGCGAGTACAACAAGTTTGATCAACGCGCTGGTGAGAGTCTCGACGAGTGTTTTGGTCGGTTTACAAAGATTTTGAGCGACCTCCGAGCAGTTGGGCAATCCGGTTATGAAATCCATACCAATTTCTTCCCATTTCCATTCAGGTATCTTTAAGGGTTGTAATAGCCCTGCTGGCCTTTGGTGCATAGCTTTGACTCTTTGGCATATGTCACATAATGCAACGTATTCGGCGACTTCCCGTTTCATGCTTGGCCACCAAAATCTTTCCTTTAAATCTTGATACATTTTCGCACTTCCTGGATGAATTGAGTACTTGGAGTCATGAGCCTCCTCCAGAGTGAACTGCTTCAACTCCTTTTTGTTCGGCACACAAATGCGCTCTTTAAACCACATAGTACCTTGTTCATCCAGTTTGAAATCTTTTGCTTTGCCTTCATCCATTTTGCCCTTAATTCTTTTGATCTTATCATCATCTTTTCGCCCTTCCTTGATCGATCTTCGAGGTAGGTCTTACTTCCAAGGTTGCTAGGAATCCTTCCGTACTATTTCCAGTTCTAATTTACGAATTCCTTACACAATTCTGCTGACTTGTTTCCATCAAAGATATTTACACCGTGGTTCTTTACGCTCAAGGCGCCCGCCACCACGTTGGCTTTACCGTGGTGGTAGTGAATTCCCATATTATAATCCTTGATTAACTCTAACCATCTTTTTTGCCTCATATTTAGGTCAGCTTGCGTGAAGATATACTTAAGACTCTTATGATCTGTATACACTTCACATCTATTTCCGATGAGATGATGATGCCATATTTTTAGTGCATGCACCACGGCAGCTAATTCCAAATCATGGGTCGGATAGTTCTCCTCGTGTGGTCTCAATTGCCTCGATGCATAGGCGATTACCTTCCTATTTTGCATCAACACACATCCCAATCCCTGACGCGATGCATCACAATAAATGTCGAAGCCTTGATGGACATCAGGTAAAACTAGTACAGGTGCCGATGTTAATCTCCTCTTCAACTCCTGAAAACTCTTCTCACACTCAAGCGTCCATAAGAATTTCTTTTCCTTTTTCAACAATTGCGTAAGAGGTCTCGCAATCGTCGAGAATCCTTCGATGAATCGACGGTAATACCCCGCCATTCCAAGGAAACTACGGATTTGGGTTACCGACTTGGGTTGCTCCCAATGCAGAACCGTCTCCACTTTCTTTGGATCTACCGCAACTCCTGCTGCAGTCATTATGTGTCCAAGAAATTCAACCTTATTCTTCCAGAAATCACATTTGCTAAATTTCGCAAACAACTGTTGCTCTCTCAACTTTTCAAGGACTAGCCTCAAATGCTCGGCGTGCTCTTCACTCGTCTTGGAATAGATAAGGATATCATCTATGAATATGACGACGAACTTGTCCAAGTATTCCATAAACACCTTATTCATTAAGTTCATGAAATATGCTAGTGCATTTGTCAAACCAAAGGACATCACTGTAAACTCGTAGTGCCCATATCTTGACGAAAATGCAGTCTTCGGAATATCCTCTGATCGGATCTTCAATTGATGGTATCCTGATCGGAGATCAATTTTGAAGAAAACTCCTGCTCCTCTCAACTGGTCAAACAAATCATCGATCCTAGGTAGAGGATACTTATTCTTTATCGTCACATCATTGAGTGCACGATAGTCTATACACATCCTGAAACTCCCGTCCTTCTTCTTAACGAATAGGACAGGTGCTCCCCATGGCGATGAACTAGGTCTTATAAATCCTTTTTCCAGCAGTTCTTCAATTTGCTTCTTCATTTCCACCAATTCCTCTGTGGACATCCTGTAAGGTCTCTTAGCTATGGGAGCTGTCCCTGGAACCAGCTCTATCACGAACTCGATATCTCTATCGGCGGCATTCGGGTAAATCTTCCGGAAAACATCAGGATATTCATTGACTATGGGCACTTCTTCTAAGTCGGCAGTCTTCATCTTTGTTGACCATCAATTGTCCCTCCCGCACGGATTTTGCTTCAAACTCAATCTTCTTTCCATCCGGGCTCTCGACCGATATGACTCTTTTCCCACAGTCCAGCACTGCCTTGTGTTTGGTTAACCAATCCATTCCCAGGATAACATCCAAGGTTTGGGTATTAAGGACGATTAAGTTCGCTAGGAACTCCACTCCATTAATTATTAGTCTTACCCCAGAACATCCAACTTTAGATCGGAGTTCTGATCCAGGGGATTGGACTATGAGCACACATTTAAGATTCACTATTTCCATATCATTTTGAACAGCAAAATCTCGGGAAATAAAAGAATGCGAAGCTCCGGAATCAAATAAAACGGTAGCTGGTACTGAGTTTACTAGGAACTTACCCAGTACAATGTCCGTGGCGTTCTGGAATTCATCCGTCGTAATGTGGTTGACTCGGCCTCGTGCGGTTCCTTGGGATGGAGTTGCTGCTGTTGATGCCCCGCGGCTCACGATTGGCGCGGGAGTCCTTGCCGGTGTGTTCCCCAGGTTAAAGCGGACCGGGGTGACACCTCCCTTCTTAGGGCAATTGTTGGCAAAATGCCCCATTTCATTGCAATGATAGCAACGTCTTCCCACTGCCTGAGAGGTTCCTCCGATGCGTGCCTACGATTCGTTGGAGTCTAAACATTCTGACCCACTGGGCGATTTGCCAGCAGTGGTGCCCTATCATTGCCTCTGGGCTGGTACCGAATGAACTGTTGGGGTGCCGTCCTCTACCTCTGCTGGCCCTGACGACCTCCTTGTTGCGCCATTCTGCGCTTCCTGTTGTCATCCAACTCTCGGCGCTTGTCCTCTAAGATAAGAGCTTTGTTAACTAGCTCTTGGAAGTCGGGAATGTGTGGGTGATCGGTCCCACTGCACCTCGCATTCAATCCCTTCATGAAGCGGGATTGTGCGGCCTTATCCGTAGCCACGTCCTCAGTGCGTAGCGTGCGGTTAGGTGAATTTGTTCGTAATCGCCACCGATCGCCCCCGCTTGAGGCTCGAATTCCTCCTTTTGAGATCCATGATACCCTCGGGTACATGGTGCTCGCGGAAAGTCGAGGTGAATTCCTCCCACGTGATACTCTGTGGGTCCTCATGAGTGCTGCAGGTTTTCCCACCATTCTGCGGCAGTCCCTTCGAGTTGATGAGAGGCATAGAGTACCCTCTCATGTCCTACACCTTTGGGTAATGTGCGGCTTCCTTTCAATTGTCCTTAGCCAATTGTCGCCTCCGATGGATTGGCGTTGCTCGAGAAGGTAGGTGGGCGGGTTCTTATAAACTCCGACAACCTTGAGTAGGGGTGTGGTCCATGGTTACCCTAGCTTGAACATTCGCAGCAGCTTGGTTGGATATCTCACGCATGGTTTGAACCATCGTGTTCATGAGTTGAGTCAGGCGATCAAGAAGGCTCCCGTGTTACGCATATCGACTGCGGCGGTTGAGGATCGGCTCTTCATTCTGGTTGTCCGCCTGGTTAGCTCCACTTCCGCTGGCTCCAACATTTCCACGAGTCCTCACCATCTGTTGCCAGCTTCCAAGGTTAAGAAAAGAAGAAAGCATAGACAAGTAGAAGAATTTATGTGGGGAAACAGGTGTAACTTAAATTATTTAGCCACTTTATTGATATAATATAAAGCAGTATGGTTGCTCACAAGTGCCTAAGGGCAATGCAACGCATACGAGACACTCACGACCAGAACAAGTAAGCAAACATAGAAACCCATGACGACTCACACCTAATGGTGACTCTGAAGAAAAAAACACGACTCAACCTTCGAGTCTCGACACTACACTCTACTAGACTCGATCACTCATCGAGCCAACCCGGCTACGGCTCCCCCGGAGCATACACCGTGGGTGCTCCGCATCGGGCAAGCGGTCTGGTGACCCTCTGCGGTGGTGCAAAAGACCCCATCGACTCCGCTGGTCCAGGGGCTGCCTGCTCCTGCACTGGTGCCTCCTGCTCTGGCTCCTCCAGATCTGGATCGTGTAACTCCAGGACTGGCTCAGGCTCGGGTCCGTACAAAGCCATCTCCAACTCCTGGATCTTCTGCATGGAATGAGCTAAGCCCTCCCGCAGCTGGATCCTCGCCTCTGTGACCTCGGCGCGGGTCCTCTGCAACTCCCGGACTGTCTCATCCAAGGCATCCTCCTGGGCGATGACGTACCTCGCCAGGTGGGTGATAGTGGCGTCCTCCTCTACAAGCTCCATCCTCTCCAAACGATTGTCTCGACGTGGATGGTGACGAAAGACGGTGCCCTCCAACTCTGCGGAGTAAGTGCGGGCAATCTGTCGCATCGCCTGTCGTGCCGTCTCCTGGATTTCGGCCTAAAAAGAAGACCTCCTGACCGTGATGTAGATAGGACGGCTCGCCCTCGTCCTCTCCCGAGCATACACTGTGATCTTGACATCCCGAGCGACGTCAAGTCCCGCCGTACCACGAAGTCCTCGATACGCTGGTGCATCAAAACCTCAGAGCAAGCGCATCATACGCCATAACTCGCGGCGTATCCTCCAAGTGCGCTCTCCATAGGTATGGATCATCCTCATCTGCCAAAAAAAACCTTGTTTAAATTAAACAGAGAATAATAAAAATTCAGCATAGGTATGAATAAGGGAGAAGAGATAAGTCGAGACTTCTTTGATATTCTTGCTCAAGTTGATTAGGTCTTTTAGAAAATAGTTTTACCCTCCTAGGCACAACCAAACTAGGGTCAAGTCCTCTGATCACTGGCTCGATACCACCTCTGTCGGGACCCGATTCTCGCAAATCAGGACCCTACGTGTATTCTGTGCGATCCAGATCACGCTAGCACACACAGTCATACAGGGTTGCACATCACAGACATTCACGAAGATATAAGAATAATTAGTGCAAACATGTATATAAACCGAGTTGTATGACCTTATGGTCTCCTTACAGATAAGATAGCCACACAGGACTTACATTAAACAAAGTAAAGAAATAGCAGCGGAACATAAATAAAAGGGTCGTGGAAGCCTTCATCTTGCCACAGGCAACCGACTGGGCTTGCCCCCTAGTTGCTCGCATCCTCGATGTACTCTTCCTCCCATGCTGGTGTAGACTCCTCCACTGATGTTGGGTTTGATAAGCAAGGTGGGGTGAGTACACAAGGCACTCAACAAGTAATACACAAAATGCAGCGCTATTACTATATGCAAAACTTATTCCAATGGATTGGCTTAAATGGTTCTTTTGCATCAAGCAGCATTTTGAACTAGTATCTTGTTTAGATTAAAGCGATGTACAGATATAAATAATACTAAACTCAAATGGTTTTTCATTGAAGATTCTCGACGCTTGACCTTAACAGTTCATTTCCAACAACGGCACAGCCACCCTTCCCAAATTTTGTTTATGAAAATCTACCCTTGATTGTAATCCCGAGCAATGCTCAATACCGTGAGCACGGCTATTCGAATAGTTTGACACTCTGCAGAGGTTGTACACTTTACCCACAAGATCTGACCGCTCACCACACGTGTGATTGTCGCAACAAAGCTTTTCAGAACTTCTACCTTAACCAAAGAACCTCTCCGGTATTGCCTTCACTATCACTTCCTTCACACAGAGCCGAAGTATAGGACCGGTCAATCACCGTTGGATAGGCACCAAGCCGTAGCACAGGTACGCTCCCCCATACAGATACACCCCTGTGTACTGTCACCCCGAGGTATCGGAGGAAAGATATCGAACCCTAGTCAACTAGGTCTGTCCCATATCGGACATGTGGTTGTACGGGTGACTCGGATCAAAGGCTTGCAAGGTGAAGTCCTTAAGCGGACCAAGGCAAGACTTCCAACACTCAACGATGGCACACAGCCCAATGTGGCACAGACTCACATCACTCATCAACCCAATGCCACACAGCCCACGAGCACACTGACCTCTTGCCACTTGCCCCAGTCTAAATCTTTTCCCACCCAGTTGATTATTGTGCAACACATGCCAGCAATAACTCAACATCGGTACGGAACCACACAGGTCGCGGTACCTCAATCTCATCATATGGCATCATCACACCACTTTTCAAAATACATTCCATATGTCTTTAGTCAGTATTGTAGCATTTTTCCGAAAGATCACTCATGATTCGTTGCAAGGCTAAGCATCTACTCACGGTCTAGCCTCCCGTGTTGGCACAATATTAGCATCCAACTAATATAATCAAACTTAGGGTGACAATGGTTTAGGGCATACAATTAATAATTCAAGGTGGCATAACAGAATGGGTTGATTATCTACATTATCCCAAATCAATTTAATTTTATTTTAAATAATTAGCATGCATAGTTTCAAAGCATAAATTACATTTTAAAATCTGGGATCAAAATGATCAAAGCATCACTTGCCTTCAAAGAGTTGCTGGTCTTGTTCCGAAGCTTGGTCTTGAGCGACGAAATCTTCCTCGAAATTTTCCGGCAAATTTGCGTCTACGCGTACAAACAAAATATGCAATAAATAACTAATACAGAAGACTAAATGACCTCAAAAATTCAAATAAAATTCACCATTAGATATCTCATAATTTTATGAATTTTTAGAAATTTTAATCATCCAAATCCGAGTTAAAATGCAAAAGTTATAGTCATTTGAAGTTTGAATAAAATCTGAAAATACAGAAATTAAGAAAATCCGATTTTTCTGAAATATTTTTACACTGGAAATTCGCATTTGGGACGTCAGCACCGCGCCATGATGACGTCAGCACAGAAAAGAAATTTGGTCGAAGTATTTTTATATATATAAAAATATATATATATGACGTCATCGCTGACGTCATCTCGACACGTGGCACGCCCAGAGGCTGCCACGTCGCTCTGGTCTATGGGCTGGGTCCACGGGTTGGCTCTGGTCCACCGTGGACCGGCGGCACTGTGCTCGTGCACCGGGTGACGCAAGCCGTGGCGTCAGCGACGGCTCGCAGCCAATCCCAACGCAACACGCGACGCTAAACTAATCGCCAAACTCGATTCAATCTCGCCCTTCGATTTAAAGCGAGCGGCCGAGATTCATGCGACTTTCGCCTCACCTCTACCGCGGAGCCAACCGTGGCTTCACCGTGACCCTTGGATCCAGATCGAGCGGTCACGATTACTCGGGTGACGTCGGCGAAGCTGCGCGCCGACTCCTCGGTTTCCGTGCGTCACGCGTCAACACAGGACTGGCCCGATGCACGGTGCGATCTCATCCGCTCGATTCAAACGGACGGCCGCGATGAGCCAAGGCTATCGGCTCTAGCCTACTGCGGCGCGACATGCGGCACAATCCAAGGCAGCCGGCGCGCATCCGACGGCTGTGACCTTTACGCGACGCGGTAAAAAAAATAAACCCTACGATCTAGATCTAACGGCTAAAATAAACTAATCGTGAAACTAATCGAAGCAATCTAGACCGTTGATTAGATCTAACGGCTCAGGGGTGAAGATGAGGATTACTGTTGATTGGCGATGTGGATGAATCTGGTGCGTTCGGCGGCGATCGGACGGTGGGCGGCTCGGTGGCGACAATGTCACGGTGGCGCAGATCTTGCGAGAGGATGAAGACGGCGTGCAACGCGTGTGCGCGGGCTTCTCGGCGTGATGAAGTGGTCCACTCGATGCGGTGGCCGGTGAACTCAGAAGGGGTCGAGCACGGCGGAGCGCTCGGACGGCGATGGGAGGAAGCAAAACAACGGTGGCGAAGGAAGGCAACTACGGCGAGCTCTCACGGGCGCTAGAGGAGTCTCGGCGGCGCGTGCGAGGAGTCAAAGATGCGGGCGAGGCCTCGCACGACGCCTTCAGCGGGACTTAAGGGCTGCCTCGGCGTCGCGCGAAGCGGCGGCGGAAGTCACGGCCATCAACGCCACGCTCTCCGATGATCTCGCGGGGGCGAGCGGCGTGGCGCGATCTGCGCGTTCGGCGGCGATGATCCGAAGGCTCACGCGCGCGGGCGACGTGGCACGCGACAGCGTGCGATCCGGATCGGACGGCTTGGGCTAGGCGGCGCTAGGGTTTCGTGGCGGTGCGTGGGCGAGTCACGAGTGGGCGAGCACGCGATCTTGGGCGACCAGCGATTTCGGCCCGATAATCGCTCGGGATTTTAAATCCTTTTGAATAAAAATAATTCGGAAATTAGTTTTGGCCAAAGAAAGTAGTAAAATATCTGAAAAATTCCAGAAAAATTCTGGAAAATACTTTGAGATGTTTGGAACTCCATTAAAATATTTTCAATAAAACTTTGCAAAAACTTTTCCTTTATTTAATTTGTTTTCAAGAAAGGCTATATTTGAATAATTCCAAATAAATTTCAATAATTTCCAAAATTTCTCAAAAATCAAAAATACTTCAAATTTTAAATCAGAGTAAAAATTAGGGTGTTACATGGCCGCCGCCGTCATGGCCTCCATTATGGCCTCTGGCGAGTTCACCGTGCCGTGCTCTCCCCGATGCTCCCCTCCGCCCGGCTGTGCCATCTGTCGTGCCTGCACCATCGCTATGCTCTATGTTGTTCGAGCTACATTACCTGTGTGCTATAGTGCCATATGCTGTAGCGTCCGTGCACTGGGTGCACGGTGGATAGAAGCAACCCCATGGACTCGGTCCAACAAAGATCGGACCCACACATCAATGACTCAAACATTTAAAAAAGAAGAAGAAATTCTGAAATTCAAAATCAGCACTGACAGGACGTCAGCATGATGAAGTAAACATTATGATCCGGTTTTATATATAAAAGCCTCCCCAAGCCTATTTAAGGTGAGCACCGAGACCATCTCTCCTTGCTCAACCCGTTACTCTGCTCATTCCTTGCTTTCATGCTCTCATTTGCCTAAAACATTGTGAAGTCCCGAAGCCATCCTCATGACCTTCCCATTGTCTCAAAGCTCCATCTTATGCGCCGTCCGCATTACGTTGTGTTCCCACTCATCGCGAAGGAAATCCCTCAATCAATTTGGAGTTTGCGCGACGTGTGGGCCAAATTTACTGTTGTTCGCCACTGGCTGAATGATACTCATCGTGCCAATACGCCGCCGGTTGTGCCCCTCCGCCGCCGTCATGGCCTCCGGCGAGTTCGCCGCGCTGTGCTCTCCCCGGTGCTCCCCTCCGCCGGGCCGGTCCACCGCCACCATGCCGCCGGTTGTGCCCGCGCCATCGCTATGATTTGTGCTGTTTGAGCTACATTACCTGTGTGCTACAGTACCCACATGATGTAGTGTCCGTGCGTGGATAGAGGCAACCTGTGGACTCGGTCTACCAAAGATCGGACCCACGCGTCAATGACTCAAAGATATTTCTTTTAAAAAAAGAAATCTGAAATTCAAAATCAGCACTGACCTGACGTCAGCATGATAGAGTAAACATTATGATCCGGTTTTATATATAAATATGAGAAGAACTTAGGTACTAGGAATAAAAAAATAATAGGATGCGATAGGTGCGTGCCCATAGGGACCAGGGGTAAAAACATCATGCTATACAAATACAAGGCTATAACTGTCGTCTGCCTACAGCAGTACTTAGACGAGTTCAAAAGCACTAGAAACGGAGTCCAGAGTCACCAACCATGAGATGTACGAAGAATTGATTTGAAAAATTTTCCATCGGTTCCGTGATTCAACCCGAGTTCGTTTCATTTTCAAGTTGTAGAAAATGATCAACATAAGGTTATATGTACCGACGCCATCTCAGGCAAAGGCCGAAACCCGGAATTTAGGATGAGAGGGCCGAATATGCTATACAACTGATAATTGGGACGGATAGCATTGTACACACGAAATTCATTGGAATCAGATGGCTAAAATAGATTTTTTTTTAGCAAAATAGTCTATCCGCCCAAGTTTATAAGGCATATTCTTTGAATGATCTTGTCTACAAATATAGAACGCATTTCATGTTCCAATACAAAATTAATGTGATGTTTCTTCTATACTCTTAATAAATATCCGTCTTATTTTATATTCTCTATGTATATGTATTGAACACACCGTTTAGTGATAAATGGCTACGAAGTATAAAATTGCTAGTTCAAGGAGATTGAAGTGCACTACTGTACATGATGCATGATCTGAGAACATTTGGAAGTCCAGTTCTTGCTCACGGATGCTGCACAGTAGTAATAGTAATACTTGATGTATAAGCGACCATTGACCAATCTTTCTTGAGAAAGAGACCCATAGATTGACACTCATTTCACACGGATTTCCAGTCTTGGACGCCAAGGATAATCAAATCCCAACTTTGAATGGATCTTCATTATCTCGAGTTGAACAGGCCAAGACAACCGAGCAGAAAGAACAAGAGGAAGACAATCTCGAGGCAAGGATTCGCATTGCTTAGCGAACAGATCACTAGTATATAGTAAGAAAATAAAGTAGCTGAGTAGTCAATGTGGCAGCAGATGCGTGCAGCTAGCTGAACTTCAGTACAAGATTTGATTATTGCGTTCCTGTTGGCGCCAAAAAACATGATGCAGGGTTTATCGGCTACAATACACCGGACGAACGCCGGGTTCAGAGGTTCGAGGCATGCCAACCGATTTGATACTGCAATCGGTAAGATGAATATATTATATGCTCGAAAGCCAATCTATAATGAGGCAATCGGCTTAGATCTAAACAGCCAATAAGCCGATTAAATCGAAAGGTAACGATAAGTCTAATTAGCTTGATTTAGAGCTAATTAAATGATAAAGGTAGATCTTTCCGAAGAAGGCGATGCACAACAAAATCGGAGAAAATCAAACATGATTGGCGTAACCAAAGATGATCAACAATCGGTGATGCGCAATTTTATTGATCAAGTTTGGATTACAAAGAGAAATCTAAATTACAAAAGCTACTCCTAGTCGACAGAAAAAGTAAATAAAAGTAATGTGTTGATTGATTGAGTTATTTTTTTCTACTTTCCCTTGACCTCTTTTATAGCCATCGGCCGATTGTGTCCTATTCAACCACGATGTAAAAACATCATTCGTATCGACCTTAAGCTGGACTGTCTCTTCCAAAATATCACCTTTTACCCAAAAATATCGAACACCTTCCCTTGATGTTCCCTTGCTGGATATCTGCTAAAATAGGTCAACCCTTAGCCTGACAATTTTGACCATGCCTTGCCAAAATCCGGTGCAAACATATGCCTCCCATTTTTGGGAGATAACTTGTTATCTTCCAAAAATCTCAACCATCCGTTTGATCATCATTGGCTTAATAGAACTTCTCCACCAATAACTGGTGCGTTAATGGCGCCGTAAAAATCTTAATATGCTTATCGTGCGTTTTAACTGCACACACCGCCTCGAAATCACTCCTGCCGTTTCACTTTTTTTGCCATGCTATAAATATGCGGCTCCCATATAGTCATTATCATGCCTTCGAGCTCTCTGAACATCCGACATCGACTCCTTTGCTCCTGCTGTCAAGTCTTTCAACACTCATCTACCTTGGTTCTCAATCGGCTCCCAACCAAGATTGGCTGAATGGATCCCTCCCAGGTACTCATTCTGATCCCTGATAGCATCGACCAGTATTATCTAGGTCTGGTAGGAAACTTGGATGCCGATACAGTTATAAATGAAGAAATCTCTGGTTATATCATAGAAGGCTGGAGTAAGAGCTTTAGAGCTTGGCCGACAATGCTCAAAGTATGAAGGACTTGGTATATTCGTCTAGCAACCAAAAAGAGGGAAATATGGGAGAGGATGGGGATAGCTAAGTGCCTTCCTCTTTCCTTAGCCGACCCAAAGGCCAATGAGCCCTTAGTGGCCACGACTTGCTATTTTCTAGTCGGACACATTCAATGCTTTTATGTTTCGCACCGGTCTCGTCGGCCCAACACTTCTAGATGTGGCCCAGCTATGCTACCTTAGGCCGGATGGAGAGCAAGTGTCGGCTTATAGCGCCAAGCCAAAGTACAAGCTCATTAGATCGAACGGTGAAGGATGGAGCAAGTACATCGGTAATAACAACAAATTGAATGGGCCAGTATCGGATGAAGAACACGTGGTCTTCCTTAACCTGTGGCTAGACAGGTATCTCATCCGCGGGGCTTCTCTTAGGCCGACCCAAGTATATTATTCCATAGCAGAGCAATTAGTAGAGGGTCATCGGCTAGCCCTGGGAAAAATGCTAATAGGGGCAGTTTACTAGATGATGTACATAATCAGGAGTCGGCTATTCACGGGTTTCTCTAGTTATTCTTTTGGCAACGTAGGAGGGCCATTTTGGTTCATCCAGATCTTGCTATATTGCCTATTCAACCAATCTTTTGCTCTGGAGCCAACTGAAGATACCGTTTCCACAAGAGGATACCCCAGAAGATACAATGCCCTAGTTTAGAGCCAGCCGATCATATGGCGAGAGATTTATCATGTGTTCTGGGAATGAGACAAGGATTACGCCTATTGGCTAGAGAAAATACTTATCATTCTTCTTGCAGCCCAGCAACGAGGATTTCAAACAACGAGATTTCTTCAGTTATAGCAGCATAGCCGATTTTCCATAGCCATCTTTCCTTCATTTAGAAGCCGATAGTTCCTTGATGCCTCAAGCAACTCTGGATTTTTATAAGCTCTTCATCTCACCTAGTATACTTCATGCCGGCCTGAATACAAGGAACCGGACCTTCCAGCCTTCACATGGATTGTATCATCTGTTGACTCAGGCTAGGCAACTGGGCTTTGGTCAAGTCATACCAAGTCTCCCAATCCTTGATCGGCTTCAGCCAAGGGCCAGAGTCTGCAATCTGTTGCAACTACTATCGTCCTGGAAATAGCCGATGAGCTTCATATTAACGACTTGCCACACTTCTTTCTGAACACTTGCCGGGCAGGCCAATTTTTTTCTTGGTGGTCATCTATTGCTAAGGCGTTGTACTTGGAAAAAACCACATCGGCTATTATCAACACATTTCTTCCGAACCTCCTTGAGCCGATGATAATGACTAACAGCGATTCAAGCGATGAATCTAGCTCCTCTGGGTATACTAATACAAGTTTAGTAGATATCACCGGAGAGGTATCGGCTTTAATAAATCCCCCGTTTCATTCTTCTATGATTGTCCCTTTTACTAATCGGCTCTATTTTCTCTTCAGACTAAAGCCTCGGGGAAGAAGGTCCAATAGGCCCATCGGGCAGTGGCCAACCTGGCAAGCGGCCCCATCAATCGACGGGCCTCACAGGGTACACTTTTGGTACCTTGGGTATCCAGAGCCCATCTTTATCGGACATCAAAAGCAGCAGCAGCCCAGTAAGTATATCGACTATTTCTCCTTTTATTCCAAGGACCTCTTCTCCAACTAACATTCATGGCCTAATGATTCTAGAGAAAACATGAGCTAAACCAACCAAGGTTCCAGCCAAAAGAGGCCCGAAGTCTCAAGAGCAAAGTGGCGAGAGTTCGCCGTATGCATCGGCCACTGGAGGGGTAAGCTTTCTATCATAAGTTTAACTAACAAGCATATTTATGTATCGGCTTAACCCATTCCTTTTTTCAGTCAACCCCGTCAATACAAGTCGCGAACGTCCTGGTAGATTTGAAGACTGCATCATTGGATCCTCCTTCACCATCTTCTCAGCTGACGCCACTGGCCCCCATTGCTACCGCCGATGCTGCCACTCCTGTGTCATCAGATCCCACTGACTTATTAGGGTTCACCTAAGCCAATCTTGATGACCCAGAGATAACCGCTATGGATGATTACCTTGCAAAAATTCGCAAAATCCTTGAGGTATCCCTACAGGAATCGACTGTAGTGACATCAGCTTTGGGAATGCAAGAGCGACTTGACAAGCTCTTCAACTTGGTGATGAAGCCACAGGCAGAAATTTTAAACAACACTCAGCCGATTCGAGATGCCATGGCTGCAGTTGAGGCTGATCTGCCCCCAGAGGCAATGGCCACATTGCTCGAAGTTTTCCACTTGGACGAGAAGAAAGTGGTAGTGTAGGCGGCCCAGGCTAGGATGGCTCAGAGGGAAGCCCAAGAAGCTGACTAGAAAATTTTGGATGAACTAGTGGCCAACACAAGAGCGAAGAAATGCAATCGCTGAAGGCCATCAAGGGTTTTGTCTAGAAGCTAGAGACGACCAAAAAATCTCTCGAAGAAGAATCGGACATAACGTCAGCCGTGGATGCCGTAAAGAAGCAAATGGCTAAAATCATCCCTGTACTTGGCAACACTAAAGACGATGAGAAGATCCTGGATGAAGTACAGGAGATCATAGCCAAGGCTGCGGGTGCTCTGTCGGCTTTGGGCGCTAGGCTTCCTGGCTCCGGCCTGTAATTGGTTCCTCACAGTCAATGTAAAACCCATGTGATACTTGGCCAATACTTTTGAATTATTTAAGTTAATGTAATTGGCTATATAATTGATTTTATTAATGTATTCCATATTTGCAATGACTTGTGTTTTTTCTTTAGCTAGAATTAACCGCATCGAGTTAATTTGGCCTTTTCAAGTGATAAACACTCATAGTCGATCAAGCATCAATCCAAATTCTAGGATAGTATTTCTTTAAGTATTTTCCAGTAATCGCTTTGGGAAATACTACGCCCTCCAAAGTTTCCAATACGTAAGAGTTTCCACAAACAAGCCGATTTATTTTATACGGCCCTTCCCACATAGGAGACCACTTACTGTATTGGTTATCCCTAGAGCCGATAGGTTGTATAGTTTTCCATACTAAATCGGCTTCGCAAAAAGACTTAGGCATTACTTTCTTGTTGTAAGCCTTAGCAACCTTTACTTTGTTTTTCTCAAGCCAATCCAATGTGCATAAACACAACTTTGCTAAGTTGTCTAAGTTTTCGATCATTAGATCGTTGTAATCTTAAGTCGACAAACCATTTTGTCTGGCCACCCATATGGAATCACTTTTTATTTTCACTGGCAACACGGCTTCTTGGCCATAAACTAACTGATAGGGCGAAAGCTTCGTCGCTTCATGATATGCTAGGCGATAAGCCCAAAGTGACTCCGACAACATAGCGTGCCAATTCCTTGGTTTTTCGTCAATTTTCCTTTTTATCAGCTTGATCAACGTCTTATTAGACGATTTGGCTTAACCATTAGCTTGAGCATAATAAGGCGACGAATTTAACAGCTTAATACCCAAGCTCTTAGCAAATTCTTGAAACTGATCGGACATGAACACTGTCCCTTGATCAATAGTGGTAGTTTGTGGAATTCCAAACCGATGTATGATATGTTCATTAACAAATCTGGTAGCTTTAATACTCGTAACCTTTTTGAGTGGTATAGCTTCAACCCATTTAGAAAAGTAATCGGTCGCAGCCAAAATAAACTTATGACCTTTGCTTGAAGCAGGAAATATTTGTCCGATTATATCTATGCCCCAGCCCCTGAATGGCCAAGGTTTAATGATGGGGTGGAAAGCCGACGCAGGAGCCAACTGTACATTGTCAAATTTTTGACAAGTCTGGCACCCTTTATAATACTTGAAGCAATCCTCCAACATTGTCGGTCAAAAATACCCCGTACACCTAAGAATCCACTTCATCTTATAAGCCGATTGATGAGATCCACAAATTCCTTGGTGTACTTCACCCATGGCTATCTTAGCTTTATCGGCTTCAAGACACCTCAGCAATAAACCTTCCATTGTTCGATAATACCAGGTGTTGTCAAGAACTACATACTTCAAAGCTTGTCGTCTGATTTTTCTCTCCGTCGGTATTGAAGGATTGATTAGGTACTCCATTATTTTTGCCCTCCAATTGACATCTGCACACATTACTGCCTTCCCAATCGGCTCATATTCTTCTAGTCGGCCAAAATTTTTATAGCCCGATGCTTGTTGAGCTAGCGAGTTCGCCCTATCGTTCATTTCTCGAGGAACATGGTAAGTAGTGAATTCTGCAAATGAGCCGATTATAGCAAGACATTGCTCTAAGTATTTAAGCAAGACTTCATCATAGCAATTATACTCTCCCTTAATCTGCTGCACAACTAACAGAGAGTCACCATAGGCCTCAACAATGTCTACTCTGATATTTTCAAGCAACTATAGGCCTTTGAGCAATGCTTCATACTCTGCTTGATTATTTGAGCATCGGCAATTTAACTGGAATGCTAATTCAAAATTTTGTCCTTTAGGGGAAACAAGCACCACCCCAATACCATCACCCTCTCGACATACCGATCTATCAAAGTAAAGTTGCCAAGGGGTTAAGGAAATCAAATTGACAGTAGTCTCATGCCCTGTTATGAAATAGGCTATCACCTGTCCTTTAACTGTCTTAGCCGAATCATATGTTAGGTCGAACTCGATGAGCGCATAAGCCCATTTCCCAAGTCGACCACGCAAAATCAAAGCTGACAGCATATATTTTATAACATCGATTTTACAGATGACAATTGACGGTAGTCTCATGCCCTGTTATGAAATAGGCTATCACCTGTCCTTTAACTGTCTTAGCCGATTCATATGTTAGGTCGAACTCGATGAGCGCATAAGCCCATTTCCCAAGTCGACCATGCAAAATAAAAGTTGACAGCATATATTTTATAACATCGGTTTTACAGATGACCTTACAAGCCGATGCTAAAATATAATGCCTTAATTTTGTACAAGCGAAATATAGAGACATGCAAAGTTTCTCTATAAAGGGATACCTGGCTTTAGCATCAAGCAGGCATCAGCTTAAATAAAAGATAACTGCTCTTTTTCGCCAACATCTTGTGCCAATACAGCTCTGATAGTTTCCTCCTCAGCTGATAGATATAATTTAAAGGGTACACCCTTTTGCGGTGCAGCCAATACTGGAGGATTGGTCAAGTATTCCTTGATATCATCAAAAGCCTTTTGATGATCGGCTCCTCACACAAACTCTTGATTGTCTCTTAACTTTAGCAATGGGGTAAATGCACGAATACGACCAGGAAGGTTTGAAATAAATCGCCGTAAATAATTGATCTTACCGATCAACTTTTGCAACTCATTTTTGTATGTCAGCGGCTTTGTCTTGGCTATGGCCTTCACTCTTTCTTGATTGATCTCAATCCCTCTCTCATGAATCATGAAACCCAAAAATTGGCCAGCCAACACACCAAAAGCACATTTATAAGGATTCATCTTCAGACCATGTGCTCTTGTATTCTTGAAAACAGTTTCCAGATCGGCTAAGTGTTAGACATCCTCTTTAGACTTTACAACTACGTCATTTATGTAGATTTCTACAATATGGCCGATTAGATCATGAAATATCAAATTCATGGCTCGCTGATATGTTGCACCAGCATTTTTCAAACCGAATGTCATTACCGTCCATTCAAATAACCCTAAAGCACCAGGGCATCTAAAGGCGGTCTTTGTTATATCGGTTTCTGCCATAAATATCTGATTATATCCGACATTGCCATCGAGAAAGCTGATAGTCTTATTTCCTGATGCAGCATCTATAAGCATATCGACTATATGCATCGGATATTCATCATTTGGTGTGGCCTTATTCAAATCTCTAAAATCGACACACACCCTGAGTTTACCATTTTTCTTCATAACAGGAACAATATTGGAGATCCATTCAGCATATCGGCAAGGCTTGATAAATTTGGCCTCCAACAATCATTCTATTTCTTCTTTTATAATGTCGTACAAAGCCGGATTAAATCTTCAAGGATTTGTTTAAATTGCCGATACCCAGGCTTTATAGGTAGCCGATGTTCAACAAGTTGTCTGCTTAAGCCAGGCATCTCATGGTATTCCAAAGCAAAACAATCTTTATAATCTTTGAGGATTTTGACCAACTTTTCTTTATATTCCACACCTAATTTTGCACTAATAAAAGTAGGCCTTTTGTAAGTTCAAGCTCCATTAGTTTTGGTGATTGGTTTAATGTTAATGTTTAATCATTGTTTAATGACAAATCTAATCATTATGAGACTAACATATTTATTGAGCTTCATTCTTATTAGTCTCAAATTTGGATGGAAAATGAAAAACCCAAGGTATGCACTTGTATTCACTCTATTGTCTTAATGCATACTTAGAATTCAAGTTAAAAGATGAACTCTTCCATTATCTTAGTCTAAATATGTGCATTATGTTTCCAAATCTATATATACATGAATGCAAACATCTAGGAGGAGTTGATAACTTAACTTGATGTTTCAATTGTATTGATCCATGTCCTCTTGCCATATAATATAAAGGATCAAGACTTTCAAACAATCTTTTTGAGTATATATATAACTTGTGTGTTGTAGTATACTCATGCTAATATAGGATAAACTCATATGCAATCAAGAATTGATTATGTGCATATTGATTCCATGTTCAATTAGTTATATGCACATACTAAATGGAGTTAGTTCTATAGTTGATGGTCTAAATGTATTGATCCCTTTCCATCACTCAAATATATTTGGATCATTACTAACCATCATATTGAGTGTATGAAACTTGTGTAGTTATATATACTCATGTCAATTTAAATGAAGTTTAAATTGAGTTCGGTTGTCCTTCAATCAAATCAAAGAACGCTTCATCATGTGTTGATGATGTTCCTTGTTGATTAAAGACAAACGAAAAGTTCTTGAGTATAATGAAGCATTAGTTGCATCAAAGTACTCAAGACACAAATTAATCTTTCGAATTAATTTGGGATGTGCTCAATCGATCTTAGAGGCATCCATTATGTGTTAATGTAGTGCAAGTGATGATTGAGACAACCGTGTTTGTTGGACTAACATCTTCCATGAGTTGTGAAATAGGTTGAGTCCAAGAAAATGAAGAATTGGGAAGAAGAAGAAGATTCGATCCTGGAGAGAAGATGATTGGAAATCATAAAAGCTTCAAGTGGATCGCTAGAGGCAAAGGTATAACTAGCTAGGGCTAAGGATGTGTTCCTAATCTTTTATTGGTCTCGCTGTTTGGATGGGAGACTGGATTGCTAGTTAGGTTGTCGTACTATTAAGAGGGGTCGAGTCATTTAGCTTGAGCTTCATCATGTGTTGATGAACTCAATCCAGTTCACTCTAGCTCACTCTCTTGGTTGGATTTTACATGAGCTAAGTATTTGCATGTGTTGCAAATAAGGGTGCTCATGCTTGCATCTTATTTGAATTTTAATTGATTTGGTTTTTGCATGAGGCTATGGATGTGCATGTGTTGCAAAAGGGAGATAGCTTATGCAATGTTGTTTTTGTGATTTGCTTGGAGCTAAGTTTTGCATGTGTTGCAAAAGGAGAGAGCTCAAGCAATTTGGTTTAAAGTGGTTGCATGGAGCTAGAGATTTGCATGTGTTGCAAATAGAGAGCTCATGCTTTGGTGTTTTAGCTAGTAATTGGATCATGTGTTGATCATCACAAGGCTAAGCTTGGTTTGTGCTTTGAGTTTACAAAATATTGAATGGATTTGTTATTTGCAAATGTGTTCTGCAAATAAGCTCGATATTGTGGGTATAAATCCTAGAGCATGTGTTGGCATTTGCAAATGTGCTTTGCAAAGTGTTGGGATCATGTGTTGATCCTTACATGGCTAGAGGATTGATCTCATATGTTCGTGATTTATTTGCGAATATGTTTTGCAAATAAGTTGGAGTTGTTATTTGCAAATGTATTTTGCAAATGAACTTGAGGTTATGAAGTTTCGATCCTAGAGCATGTGAATAGGGTTTGCAAATGTGTTTTGCAAATTTACTTTATCATGTGTTGATCATCACGTGGCTAAGAGGATTGATCTCATAAGATCTTTGGTTTATTTGCAAATGTGTTTTGCAAATAAGTTGTGCTTAATGTGATTCTTTGGAGAATGTGAATTGGGTTTGCAAATGTGTTTTGCAAATTACTTGATCATGTGTTGATCATCACATTGCTCAAAGAATCAATCATTATTGGTGTTTGATTCGAAAAGAAAAGATTTTTGTGTAAAATCTGGTTCTAAGCTGGGTGGCCGGTGCTATCGGTCGAGCGGTAGCACCGACCCCAGTGCGGTGTATAAAAACCAGAGAGAGATGTTTTTGGGCGGATTGGCAGTCCGATCCTACCGCCTATGGTAGCCCGGTAGCACCAGAGGTCCGGTGCTACCGCTACTCTGGCCAGTGTGAGATGAGGTGTTTTTGTGATCGGCTCGGGTCTGGTGCTACCGCTAGAGCAGTAGCACAGCTCCCAGTTGGCCGATGCTACCGGATTTCCTGTAACGGCTAGTTTTGTAGCGGTTGGCTAGTAGGCCGGTGCTACCGGGTCTAGTAGGGCGGTAGAACCGGGAATTCTGAGTTTTTCCAGAATTTGCCCCCAACGGCTAGTTTTTGCTTGGAGGCTATAAAAGGAGGCCTTGTGGGGGCAATGGCGAGATACTGGAGCATTTGGGTGTTTTTAGGAGTTGTGTGCATGTGTTACCCTTTTCTATTTGCTTCTTAAGCTAAGAGTGAGCCCTAATTACATGTGTTGCAATTAGGAACTGAATTGAGAGCCTCTTGTGCATGTGTTGCACTTGAGGAGGATCCTAGTGCATGTGTTGCACTTAGGAGGTCACTAGAGTGAATGTGTTGCACTAGGTGAAGGTCAAGCGAAACGGCTTAGCTTGTTACTCTTGGTGTTTGCCGACACCTAGACGGCGTGTGGAGGCGTCGTGCGCGGGAGCTCTCAACGGAGGTTGTGAGAAGCCCCGGCGAAGTTGTGAAGGTTGGTGCTCGCCTACCCGGAGGGGGAAAAAGCAACCATTAGTGGATTCGAGGTGGGTGCTCAATTCGTGGAGCCAGTCCAATTCGTTTGGGCTAACCTCAACATGGATTAGGGGAGAACGGCAAGTCTCCGAACACCACGGTAAAAAGTATTGTATCTCTTTGTGCTTGTTTGCAATTCTTATTTATATTGTTGCAATTTACATTCCTAGAATTAAATTGCTTGATTGTCTTTAGGATTGCATATTCTTGTTAGAGACATAATTAGCTAGTGCACTTAGTGAGCCTAGTTGACTTAGGCTTTATTTGTCAAAACCTTAGTTTATCGCTTCCGCATTAATAATTGTTAAGGTTTTGGCATTAGGATAATTAGGGGTGAATTGCTTTGTAGAAATTAGTAGAGTAATTTTAAAAGCCGCCTATTCACCCCCCTCTAATCGGCATCCTCGACCTTACACCTTTTCCTGTCGCTATCTCCTATATCGACCTTTTCAAGCAGATCAGTCGATGTGAATCCTTCGTCTAACTTTTCAATTTCTTTAAAATCTTTGATGTCCTCACAGCTATCCGTTATTTGCCGATAGCTTTGCATCTTGTTTCAAAGCGCCATTATTGCTTGCTCGGACCCCATTGGCTCAATACTTTGCTTGTCCGATCAAATGTGTTGGGCTTGACACTGATCGGTATAAGTCCTACCTTGCTGATGCAAATGAAATCGCAATCGTCCAACACTGTGCCTGATATGCACTCGGCTTCTTCATGCCGCCAATTCGCATCCGAGCTAGCCATGGCAATATGAGCCGATGTATCAGCTGGAACAACCTCTATTTCATCTCCGTTCCATTGGACAAGCAGCCGATGCATAGTCGACGGGGTGCAACAATTTGCATGTATCCAGTCCCGTCCGAGCAGTACACTGTAGTTGCCTTTGGCATCGATTACGACGAATGCGATCGGCAATGTTTTGTTGCCGATAGTTAATTCTGTTACCATGACGCCCTTAGTTTCGGTGGGATCGCCTGTGAAGTTATTCAAAACCATATTAGTTTTGATTAAGTCTTTATCGGACTTACCTAGCTTCTTACATGTGGTGTATGGCATCAGATTAACTTTTGCTCCTCCATCCACCAGCTTCCTTGAGATCGGCTTGCCATTTATATGCCCCTTTAGGTATAGTGGCTTGAGATGCCAATGAACGTCACGGGGTTTTTCAAAGACTGCGTCTTGAGCACCCAAGCACAATTGAGTGAAGGTTTCCTTAGCCGATTCAATCTTTATCTTGAACTCGGCTGGTAGCGTGAACACCATATTGATGTCCATTGGAGGAGTATCATCCTGTATCATTGGGGAATCCAGGTTATCGGCTGAATCGAAATCTTCCTCAACCGGCTCTTTCTTGCTCCACTCCTTTTTAATAGTTTTAATCGGCTGAAGCTCATTAAAAGCTTGATCCCTTTGTTTCTCTTCATTAGCCTCTCTAATCTCTTGAGTTCTTAGCCTTTGCAATCGTCTGCGTTGTGATCGACTAAGACCAGGAAGACACCATCTTGGTTTGTGCTCAATCGGCTTACGTATTTTGTCAGCTAGGTCCGTCTCTACCGTAGAGCTTGATCCCTGTGCTTGTATCTTAGCCTGATTTGGTATGGATATCCTCTCCAGAATCGGCTTTCTGTAACTCTTACTAGGATGACTCCGGATTGGCCTAAACAACCTATCTTTGACCGACCGCTTAGGCCGAACATTTTGGGAATAGTGTTCCATCGGACATGAGTATGGTGACGACAGCGCTACCCCTCTCTCCCAGCAAAATTGCCAAAAGGGGCACCTTTGATGAGCCCTTTCCAAGTTTTTGGCCCAATACAGATTGTCTGCCTAACGCGTAGGATGATGTGGCCGATCGCTTATCCTCTCATACTTTTCCAGTAATTGAGAAAAAGTTGGCTTAGACCTGCTAATAGATCTTCGTGGCGGTGATTTCTCCGCCTTATACCATCTGCTAACTTGTGGATCTCCTTTAGGCTTTACAGCTCTTGAATTTTTACCTTCATGATTGGCCTCTATCTGCAATGAGCCGATAGTAATTTTCAAAGTATTGTCGCCACCCGAGGTTTGGTGAACGTCAACACGTCAAGCCTGTTTTGGTTCCTCGTCATGCATCGGCTCTTTTCCCTTGTTTGAACGCTGGACTATATTTATAGGGAATGAATCAAAGTCCACTTGCATGGTTGGTTCATCTGCGAATTTTAGCCGACCGTCTTCGATAGCCAACTGGATCTATTGACGAAAAATATTGCAATCGTTAGTATTATGAGAAAAAGAATGTTGTCACTTGCAATACCTTTGTTTTTTGATGTCATCAACCGATGGTATAACGTGCCCTTTAGGCAATCGTATTATTTTTTCTTGCAAAAGTAAATCAAAAATATGATCACACTTAGATACATCGAATGCATATTTTATCTCCGATTTATTTTTAGTCGGCTTAAGCCAGGAATAGATCAAAGATTGTTTAGACCCTTTGACCCATTCGGCTATATTTACCTCTGCTTCATCGTCTTCAGAGGATTTACTTGGATAGTAGTCGACCATATTAACTTTAGCCTTGTCCCTTTCCTTATTATTACCGTTTGCTTTGAATTTATCCCTGAATCCCCTGTTATCCGAAAATCGACTTTCTTGAGCCAACACGCGATGAAGTAGGTGGCTTAAATAGGTGAACTCTTGTCCACCAAATTTTTCCTTGAGTGAGAGAATTAACCCCTGGAAAGCCAAATCGGCTAGTTGATTGTCAGGTAACGTGACGCTAAAGCACCAATTTCTAACTTCCCTAAATCTTTTAATGTAATCAGTTACCGATTCTCCAAATTTCTGGTGGACGGAGCTCAGATCGGAAATCCTGAGTTCCAGACTGCCAGAGAAAACGTACTCATGGAATCGGGTTTCCAAATCGTTCCATAAATGAACTGAATTTGGAGGCAAACTAGTAAACCAAGTAAAAGCAGCTCCTGATAATGATAATGGGAACAATCTAATTTTAGCCCGTCAGACTGAGCTGCTTCGCCGCACTGAGCGATAAAGCGTCCGCCGTGTTTTAGTGTCGTAATTGAATCATCTCCAGAAAATTTAGTGAAATTCGGGACTTCGAAATTGTGCCGGTATAGCATGCGATCTATATAGTCGTGATACGGCTTTCTATAGTCGATGACTTTACCTTTTGGCTGTATGCCGAATTGATCCCTCAACACGATGGAAATCTGTCGGGACCCGAATATGCAAATCCAGACCCTCTGTGTATACTGCACTAGTCCAGGATCACGCTAGTGCACACAGGTTCAACATCAGTAAATATCACAATCATACATAGCGGAAATATTATGAAAGACATCATATGATACATACTACTAGTTGAATGACCTTATGGTCCACTTACATGACTATGCCTCGCAAGGCTGAATAATATATTAAACCGCAGCGGAATGGAAACGTAGATAACCCCTCGGTATACCACAGCAAGCGACAAGGCTTGCGCCTAAACATTCGTCTCCTCACGGAATCTTTGCTCCGGCATTGATGTAGACTCTTCAACTGGTGATGTTATTCTTTGGCAAGGGTGAGTACTTAAAGCACTCAACAAGTTGTGCATGAATGCAATTCTATGTAACTATATGCAAGGCTTATTCCAAAGGATAGGCTATCATGGCTATTTTGCAACAAAGTAGCATTCTGAACAAATACAATAAATAGATTGTAAAGGCGGTAAAACAAATAACAATAATGATAGATTCATCTTTTCTCAAGTAAACCAAGTTTCCAATCTTAAGTCAAATCCCATCTTCCATATGGCATTCGCCATCCCAACCAAGTTGTTCATTTTAATTAAGCTAACCCTTAGCTGTAATTCCGAGCATTGCTCAATACATGAAAGCACGGCTATTCGAATAGTTTTACACTCTGCAGAGGTTATGCACTTTACCCACGTGACATGATCGTCTCTTGGTGCCTTAGGGTTAACACACTTCCTTTGGTGTGTCGGCGGAGAGATCATGACAAAGCCTTTACAATGCTCGGCTTAATCCGATACTACCGTTAAGGTTTCAACACGGTGGGTCCGAAAACCACAACCGGGGCCCCCTCTTACGCCATGTGAATTACACACGACCGGAACTCACACCACCAATGATAGTACCAAGTTAAGACATTACAAATTAATCGGCTAGGCTGTCCCATTACAACACGTGGTTGCATGATTGACTCAGTCAAAGGCTTGTAAGGTTAAGTCCTTAGAGTGATCGGGCAAGACATCCACATACCCTCGCCCATTGGGCCCACCTTGGCATACTCGCCTTGTCACTTGCCCCAATCTAAATTATTATCACCCGGTTGGTTACCAAGCACCACGTGCCATCAACAATTCAACATCATTGCGTGACATGACTCGCCACAACAACTCAATCTCATCGTGTGATTCCACATGACACACAAGTTATTAACATTGTTCCATATTCCATTAATCAAGATTAATTATCAATGATTAGACACATGTGATGACGTGGCATGGCTAAGCAACTAATACGGACTAATCCTCCAATGTTGATCATAATTATTAACCAACTATATTGAACCAATCTAGGGTGACAATGGATCATGGCATACAATGACAAGGTAGGGTATAGATCAATCGGTATATTAGCTACGCCCAATTTAATTTAAAACAATTGTATATTTGAAATATATGCAATAGGGTAGAACAAACATAGCAATTTTATAAACATGGGTTCAACATGATCAAAGCACAACTTGCCTTAGAATAGGTCTGATCTGGTTCGGAACTTGCTCTTGAGTTCTTGGATCTTCCTCGAGCGTCGCACAATTCAACGTCTACGCGTACCGAAGAAGAAAAGCAAATAAATGCCAAAACAGAGAGCAATTGAACTCCAAAAATCAAATAAAATTCACCATTAAATAGATCTCAATTTTACAAATTTTTAGAAATTTGAATCACTCAAATCCGAGTTACGATGCAAAAGATATAGCCTTTTGAAGTTTAAAATAAATACTGAAATCAGAAAATCAGAAATTCGAATTTAACAGATTTGTTTTTATTCTGAAAAAGCGATTTATGACGTCAGCGTTACGTCAGCGAGATCTCGGCCAATCACAAGACGACACGTGTCTCGGCGTATGGACCCGGTCCACGGCGCAGCGCGAGACCACGATGCACCCGGTCCATACCGCCTCGGTACCCACGCCCGACACGCGTCGCTGCGATTGGCTGCGGCGGCGGCTCCATCCGATGCACCGGATCCGATCGAGCGGCTACGAAACTAACGCAGCGTGGCGTTCTTTCCACCGCTCATCGCTCATCAATGGCTCACCTTTACGGCGAGCACCATCGCCGAGCGGCGGCGTGGCTTGATCTTGAGCAGATGATGCAGATCCAGCGGTGAGGCTAGCTCGGCGAGAAACAATGTCACGGCGGCGCGGCACTCACCGGACTTGGGGCGAAGGTCACCGAGGTGGCGGAAGAGAGAATCCCGGCGGCGTTTTCACCCTCCACCGACGCGAATCGTCGCGGCGATGACTCTGGCGTCCTCGGCAATAGAAATCCGGGACGGCGGCGAAAGTGAAGAGAACCACGGCGGCGGCTCTCACGAAGTCCGACGAGCTCTCAGCGTCCACGGAGGCTTCTTTGGCGACAACCCAACGGGAAAAAGCTGCGACACTCACGATGAACCTCGGGGACTACCCCCTACTTATAGCCTAGGAATTCGAGCTCTACGGTGAAGGAGTTGGCGGCGTGCGACGGCGGACTCAGTCCGAGCGAAAACGACGGCGTCTCACCCGTCTGGCGTGTCGCGATCCGAGCGGTCACTACTCGAGCTCCTACGCGGCACGATGCGCTCGGAGAAAACCGATCCGACGCAGTGCGAGGTTTAGGGTTTCGAAACAAACTCATGGGCCAAGCGGGCGCACCGACGCGGGTTTCCAGCGCACGGTGTTGGGCTTGGCCCAACAACATTCACTGATTTTCAAAATGATTTTCTATTTAAAATAATTCCGAAATTCATTTTATTTATTTTAAGCAATAAAACTATTAGGAAAAATCAAAGAAAAATCTCAAAAATACTTTGAGACATTCGGACTCAAATAAAATATTTTTGGAAAAACTTTATTTTAACTTTGCATAAATTTAAATAGATTGAATAAAAGGCAATAAACTTGATTTGAATTTAATTCTAATAAATCGAGAAAAATCCAAATAAATTCAGAAAATCATAAATGCACATTTAAGCAATAAAAACTTAAATAAGCCAAATTTTGGGATGTTACAAACCTCCCCCTTAATGAATCTCGACAGAGATTGGGGCTAACTAGAGAATAGGTTGGAAATTCGACTTCAAATCTTCTTCTCGCTCCCGGTGGCTTCACTCTCGAATGATTGCTCCTTGAACTCGCAAAGCGAATAGACTTGTTTACGGTCTTGCGCTCCATAACATCAAAATTACGATCGGTTGCTCTTTATAAGTCAAATCTTCTTGCGGCTCTATTGCATCCAATGGGGTTTGTTCTGTTGGCACTCTGAGACACTTCTTAAGCTGCGACACATGGAATACATCATGCACTCTGCCAAGGATCGAGGCAACTCTAAGCGATAAGCTACCTCTCCTCGACGGCTCGGAATCTTGAGCGGACCGACATATCTTGGCGCAAGCTTCCTTTAACATGAAATCTTTTAACGCCCTTAAGAGGGTAACCTTGAGATACACATGATCTTACGGTTCAAAACTCAAATCTCGACGACGATTATCTGCGTAGCTTTTACGCCTTGGTGTGCTATCTTCAACCTCTCTCTGATCATTGCAACTTGACTTTCTGCCTCTTCAAGAATATCTGGCCCAAACACCAAACGCTCTCCTGTTTCATTCCAATGTAACGGAGTACGACAAGCACGTCCATACAACGCCTCAAATGGTGACATCTGCAGGCTAGCTTGATAACTATTGTTGTAACTGAATTTCGCATATGGCAAACACTTATCCCACGACGTAGCATAAGCTAAAGCACAAGCTCTCAACATATCCTCTAAAATCTGATTTACTCTTTCAGTCTGACCATCTGTCTGCGGGTGATATGCTGTACTAAAATTCAGACAAGTCCCCATTGCTTCATGCAACTTGTTCCAACACCTTGAGGTGAATTGGGTACCTCTGTCCGACACAATCTTCTTGGCCATTCCATACAAGCATACAATCCTTGACATGTACAACTCCGCTAAACGATCTCTCGAGTAAGTGGTCTTTACTGGGATAAAACGGGCGACCTTGGTTAGACGATCCACAATAACCCAAATGGAATCGTAATCTCTCTGAGTCTTAGGTAAACCGGTGATAAAGTCCATTCCGATTTCCTCCCACTTCTATTAGAATTTTCAACGGTGCAATAAACGGTGGTCTTTGATGCATGGCTTTTACTCTCGACATACGTCGCATAAAGCAACATGCTCGGCTACTTCACGCTTCATATTAGGCCACCAAAATCCCTCTTTCAAATCTGGTACATCTTAGCACTTCTGGATGAATTGAATACTCGAGAATCATGAGCTTCTTCCAAAATCAACTGTTTTAATCTCTTTCTTATTCAATACATAGCTTTGACCTTTAAAGCGTGTGGTTCCTTGGTTATCCTGGTAAAATCCTCACTAAGCCTTCATCCTTCGACCCACTTCGATCGATCTTCAAGCATTGGCTTAACTTTCAAAGCAGCTATAAATCCTTGTGAAACCACTTCTAATTTCAACTTTTGAAACTCTTTGCACAATTTCTATTGATCACTTGATATTGGTGTATTGGTACTATGGCCTTTACGACTTAAGATATCGGATACCATATTAGCCTTACCGGGATGGTAGCAGATCCACCTTATAATACTTAATCACTCCAACCATCCTCTTCGTTTTATATCAAGGTGCGCACTTGAACTCTTATGGTGCTGTACCTATCCCCAATAATATAGTGACGCAATGACTTCAAAGCATGCACTACGGTAGCAATTTCCAATTCATGCGTAGTATAGTTCTCTTCATGTGGCCTCAAGCGTCCCGACGATAGGCAACAACTTTACCTTTCTGCATTAACACACATCCAAGATTTTGTCTTGAGGCATCATAGTATATATCACAAGCTGCGTTTGCACATCGACAACACTAAGGCGGTGCTATCGTCAAGCGTTTCTCAATCACGAAAACTCTTTTCGCCTTTGCAAGCGTCCATGCACACTTCTCCAACATGCCTAAGCGGTCTCATTTGCTCCCACGTAACATCGCTTTTGTTGGATCCACGATAACTCCTTTAGCGGACATCTTACGGCAAGAAATTCAACTTTCTCCTTCCAAAAGTCACATTTGCTAAGCTTAGCATACAGCCATGGGTCTAGCCATCTTTCCAACACTAATCCCAAGCTGCTCGCATACTTTCCTTTTGACTTGAAGCAACAAAGACATCCCACCTATACACCATAACAGCTTGACCAATTTCCCATGGAACTCCGTTCGTCATGTCCATAAATTCAGTAATGGCATTGATCATTCTAGCGACACCTGCTGTAACCTCATCTGTCCATCTTTGCGTAGAAAACTCGACCTAAGAACATTCTGCGCATGTTACGAACTAATGATAACTCGATCGAAGATCTATTCTTGAGGACACTCGGCTCCTTTTTAGCGATCAAACAAATTACGATCCCAGGCGTGAATACTTACCCTTTTAATCATCACTTCATTAAATGCTCGACGGTCGATACACCTCCTAAGCTCCCATTTTTAAATAGAACAGCGCTCCCTATGGTGACAAATTGGTTCTAGCGAACCACCTTTCTAGCAACTCTTGATGCTTCTTCATCTCAACTAGCTCATCAATAGGCATTCGATGAGGTCTCTTTACTTTTGGCGTTGTACCAGGGACTAACTCCATCACACACTTGATCTCTCGATCTGGTGGGATTCTTCGGAAACACATCTTGATACTCTCCAACAACTGATACCTCTTCAAAGCTGACAATTTCCACACTATTGACCTTCCGCTGACCAACACGAATTGTAGTCATTTGAAATTCCATTTTCCCGCTTTCAGGGCTTTTAACGGACACAATTCTTTGACCAAACTCCAGGACAGCCTTATGTCCGGACGACCAATTCATTTCAGGAGTAGCATCTCAGGTTTGATATCCAATATCGCTCGCTAGAAACTTTTCTCCAACTTAACTCCATCACATTCTAGGTTAGATCAGGCAATAGTGTACTTTCTGACCATGATAATTCCTCAAGCTGACAATCTTTACAAACACCATCGAATCGATCATCGTAACACGCAACATCTTCAAGTGAACCGTCAACATAGGGAATACTCGAAACATCCTTTATCATTAATGCTTTTATTCCAACACTTCGCATATCAACCTCTCAACCATCTTTACTTTATTTATTTAGGCACGAAAATCTTTACATGGAATTCACCTCTAGTCACTTTTCTTTTACAAGCGAGGGTATGACACTTGCATAGGCTAAAATCATCGATCTAAACTTCCTCGATTGGTATTGGCGTGAAGTTTTGATCGAGCAATTGAGATTGACTTGCTTTGGTGCGATCACTTCCTTATGAGGGCAATTGTTAGCAAAATGCCCGGGCTTGTTGCAGTGTAACAAAGCTTAGGTCCACCTCTCTTCCTTGAGCATTCGTCGACTAAGGCGGTGTCTTCATTCGGATGCCTCTTCTTCAACCGATTCTCCGTACAAACTTCTCTTGCGACTTTTATTGCTCACTCTTGGCGTTATGAACTTGGTGAGGTAACCACGGAAGGACGCGTCTGTAGGAGACTCTAGATTCTTTCGCGGGCATTTCTTAACAAAATGGCCTTCCTCATGACAGTTATAACACACCGTGTTATTTGTTGTCTGACTCTGGTACATTGTTGTCTTCTTGTTGCGTCGAACTGGTTGCTTCATAGGGCATTCACTAGCCCAATGGCCTTCTTCATCGCACAGAAACATCTTTGTTGGTATCGCCAATTACTTCTTTCTTGATGAGGGTCAACGAGATTAAGGTATTGTGTCCTTAGCTCTTGAGTGGCACCACTTTTGCAACCGACGTTCGCCTCTTCTTGGCGACTGGAGCAACTACGGCTCGAAGATTCTTTTGCCGATCTTTGAATTACAGCGGTGACTATTGGATTCAGAGGACATTGAGTGGACCATGATCTCGGCCTTCACAAAGGTAACATGTGATGTCACTCATAGGACATTCTCCCGAGAAAATGACTTCCTTCACAGTTGGAGCAATTAATCGCATGCTCGTCGTCGGTATGTCCTATCTCTCCACAAATAATGCACGCACGATCTTCTCGATTTGTTTGGTTGTGACACTTCGAGAGAGCAACTCTTAGATGTTGAACAAGGTGCAAGAATAGTATTACGCTCCGTATTTATTGTGACCATACTGTCTCTAGGTGAAGCAAAGAGATTACTTAAAAGCAACAACAAATTCATTCCAAGTGATACTCGCGGGGCTTCATGAGCAACACAATATTTCTTCCACCATTCAAGAATGATTCCTTGTGGCGATAAGAAGCATACAGGACTTTCTCATCGTCTTCACTTTGAGCAATGAGCGACTTCCTCTCAATGGTCTTGAGCCAATCATCTACTTTTGAGGGTAACTCATTTCGAAACGTCGTGGACGAGTCCTTATGAATTCGATAACCTTAAGTAGGAGCGAAATCATTGGTAGCGACTTGGGACACTTGGTTGACATTATTTGGGTCGGTCATATTCTGCATCCGCTTCATCATTGCATGCATCCACCGAGTCCGAGCGATCAAGAACTCTCGAAACTCTGCATATCCATCATCTCGATGGTTGAAGAACTAATCCACTATTGAGATTCTCCTTGGATTGATTTTCACGCCATCGATTATGTTGTTTCCACGAATCTGAACCCTCCGCTTGATTGCTTCACTTGGAATAGGGAAGAGGAAAATAGCATAGGTAAGAAGAGAATCCTAAAGCGGGGAGATAGGTTTAACCCAATAACTTAAGCAAACAATATTAATAACTTGGTATGGTTGCTTGTATAAGCCTAAAAGCTCGCAACACATACGCACACTCGGCAATCAAGGAAGAACCAATTCAACCTATACACACAAAACTACCGCCTCTGAGGTAACACTTCTATCTTAAGCGGACGCGACTCCCACACCGAGTCCCAACTAACTACTCGAAGCATAGATCTTCTAGCTCTTGGGCGCTTCATGGATCTACTCCTTCCTTGAGCACGATGATCCCTTCTTCATGATTTCGGGGTTGGCGGCAAGCACTTGATACTTTCTTCTATGATGTGGCACGTCAACTACCAAGACAACTCGGATAAGGTTTTTAACTCGATCCGGCAAGGAGAGAGAAAGAAATTCAAGAGGGAAAAGAGAGAAATTTTGACTAGGAAGGAATAGAAGAATAAGATAAGTTAAGAACATATTATTCTTCCAAGTTAATTCTTTTCTTTTAGAAAATAATTTTGAAGTTCCTATAGAGACGACCGGACTATCTAGGGTCAAGGCCTACGATCGGTATGGCTCGATACCACTTACATCGGGACCGAATATGCAAATCCGGACCCTCTGTGTATCTTGCACTAGTCCAGGATCACGCTAGTGCACTGAGTTCAACATCGATAAATATCACAATCATACATAGCGGAAATATTATGAAAGACATCATATGATACATACTACTAGTTGAATGACCTTATGGTCCACTTACATGACTATGCCTCGCAAGGCTGAATAATATATTAAACCGCAGCGGAATGGAAGCGTAGATAACCCTCGGTATACCACAGTAATCGACAAGGCTTGCGCCTAAACATTCGTCTCCTCCTGGAATCTTTGCTCCGGCATTGATGTAGACTCTTCAACTGGTGATGTTATTCTTTGGCAAGGGTGAGTACTTAAAGCACTCAACAAGTTGTGCCGAGAATGCAATTCTATGTAACTATATGCAAGGCTTATTCCAAAGGATAGGTTATCATGGCTATTTTGCAACAAAGTAGCATTTACGAACAAATACAATAAATAGATTGTAAAGGCGGTAAAACAAATAACAATAATGATAGATTCATCTTTTCTCAAGTAAACCAAGTTTCCAATCTTAAGTCAAATCCCATCTTCCATATGGCATTCGCCATCCCAACCAAGTTGTTCATTTTAATTAAGCTAACCCTTAAGCAGTAATTCCGAGCATTGCTCAATACCATGAAACACGGCTATTCGAATAGTTTTACACTCTGCAGAGGTTATGCACTTTACCCACGTGACATGATCGTCTCTTGGTGCCTTAGGGTTAACACACTTCCTTTGGTGTGTCGGCGGAGAGATCATGACAAAGCCTTTACAATGCTCGGCTTAATCGGTACTACCCGTTAAGGTTTCAACACTGGTGGGTCCGAAACCACAACCAGGGCCCCCTCTTACGCCATGTGAATTACACACGACAGGAACTCACACCACCAATGATAGTACCAAGTTAAGACATTACAAATTAATCGGCTAGGTGTCCCATTACAACACGTGGTTGCATGATTGACTCAAGTCAAAGGCTTGTAAGGTTAAGTCCTTAGAGTGATCGGGGCAAGACATCCACATACCCTCGCCCATTGGGCCCACCTTAGCATACTCGCCTTGTCACTTGCCCCAATCTAAATTATTATCACCCGGTTGGTTACCAAGCACCACGTGCCATCAACAATTCAACATCATTGCGTGACATGACTCGCCACAACAACTCAATCTCATCGTGTGATTCCACATGACACACAAGTTATTAACATTGTTCCATATTCCATTAATCAAGATTAATTATCAATGATTAGACACATGTGATGACGTGGCATGGCTAAGCAACTAATACGGACTAATCCTCCAATGTTGATCATAATTATTAACCAACTATATTGAACCAATCTAGGGTGACAATGGATCATGGCATACAATGACAAGGTAGGGTATAGATCAATCGGTATATTAGCTACGCCCAATTTAATTTAAAACAATTGTATATTTGAAATATATGCAATAGGGTAGAACAAACATAGCAATTTTATAAACATGGGTTCAACATGATCAAAGCACAACTTGCCTTAGAATAGGTCCTGATCTGGTTCGGAACTTGCTCTTGAGTTCTTGGATCTTCCTCAAGCGTCGCACAATTCAACGTCTCACGCGTCAAGAAGAAAAGCAAATAAATGCCAAAACAGAGAGCAATTGAACTCCAAAAATCAAATAAAATTCACCATTAAATAGATCTCAATTTTACAAATTTTCAGAAATTTGAATCACTCAAATCGAGTTACGATGCAAAAGATATAGCCTTTTGAAGTTTAAAATAAATCTGAAATCGAGAAAATCGAAATTCGAATTTAACAGATTTGTTTTTATTCGAAAAACGATTTATGACGTCAGCGTTACGTCGCGAGATCTCGGCCAATCACAAGGCGACACGTGTCTCGGCGTATGGACCGGTCCACGGCGCGGCCATGAGACCACGATGCACCGGTCCATACCGCCTCGGTACCACGCGCGACACGCGTCGCTGCGATTGGTGCGGCGGCGGCTCCATCCGATGCACCAGATCCGATCGAGCGGCTACGAAACTAACGCAAGCGTGGCGTTCTTTCCACCGCTCATCGCTCATCCAATGGCTCACCTTTACCCGGCGACTTCATCGTCGAGCGGCGGCGTGGCTTGATCTTGAGCAGATGATGCAGATCCAGCGGTGAGGCTAGCTCCGACCGAAACAATGTCACGGCGGCGCGGCACTCACCGGACTTGGGGACGAAGGTCACCGAGGTGGCGGAAGAGAGAATCCCCGGCGACGTTTTCACCCTCCACCGACGCGAATCGTCGCGGCGATGACTCTGGCGTCCTCGGCAATAGCGAAATCCAATGGACGGCGGCGAAAGTGAAGAGAACCACGACGGCGGCGCTCACGAAGTCCGACGAGCTCTCAAGCGTCCACGGAGGCTTCTTTGGCGACAACCCAACAGGAAAAAGCTGCGCACACTCACGATGAACCTCGGGGACTACCCGCCCCTACTTATAGCCTAGGAATTCGAGCTCTACGGTGAAGGAGTTGGCGGCGTGCCGACGGCGGACTCGAGTCCGAGCCGAAAACGACGGCGTCTCACCAGACGCGTGTCGCGATCCGACGGTCACTACTCGAGCTCCTACGTGGCACGATGCGCTCGGAGAAAACCGATCCGACGCAATTGCGAGGTTTAGGGTTTCTGAAACAAACTCATGGGCCAATGGGCCGCACCGACGCTGGTTTTCAGCGACGAGTGTTGGGCTTGGCCCAACACATTCCACGATTTTCAAAATGATTTTCTATTTAAAATAATTCCAGAAATTCATTTTATTTATTTTAAGCAATAAAACTATTAGGAAAAATCAAAGAAAAATCTCAAAAATACTTTGAGACATTCTGGACTCAAATAAAATATTTTTGGAAAAACTTTATTTTAACTTTGCATAAATTTAAATAGATTCGAATAAAAGGCAATAAACTTGATTTGAATTTAATTCTAATAAATCCAGAAAAATCCAAATAAATTCCAGAAAATCATAAATGCACATTTAAGCAATAAAAACTTAAATAAGCCAAATTTTGGGATGTTACAAAATCTGATCAGCCCAATTAACACTATTGGTCGATGGGATGGTAGGGCCTTGCCAATTTTGGTCTTAATTGGCGTTCTGCCCCCCCCCCCCAAGTGCAAGCTTGGGCTGACGATTAGATTGAGCTGACGGGTATTGAGGAAATTGGTCTACCCATCGTTCCTTCTAATCGGCGGTTCCAAACAATGGAACAAAGGGTTCTGAATAGGTTATCTCCTTGTGTGGAGCCGGATTCCTAGGTGGGATAGGCTCAAGGAACTGCAGGTACCTGTTAGGTTCAATCGACTGTGAGATCGATTGTGGAAAAGAGTAAATGGCATCAACAGTGGCAAATTAGCCGATGCGTCTAACTTAGCAGCATTAGTATATTCTTGATAATGGGTTACCACACTCGACCGAGGATCTCGTGGCAGTATGATAGTAGGTTGGGTCGGCATCATAGTTGGGGGTGAAGATATAACCAATTGTTTAGGATCGGCTAAAATATTCTGCGTATTTTGCGCTATTGAAAAAACAGGATAATTTGATAGAGCATGCATCGGGTCAAGCAGGCTCCCAGATGATGCCAACTCTTAAGCGATTGTTTTCACATTGTTCGCAATTATCGGCTTAAATGTTGTAACAAGAGCCGATAATTGGTTTATTAGCGCATGGTGCACAGATTGATAATCATAGCCGATAATTCAGCTTGTGCAGGTAAGTACTGACTTACCGGACAGTCAGTGATGCCTGCATCATCGAGAGCGTTAACCGTCGGCAACGCGGTTTTTTGAGTGACGCCTTGTCGAGTCTTTTGGTAACAACTCAGCATCATCTCTTCGAGTGTGACTTTTCGACCTTCAATTTCTTTGCGTTGTTCTAGTGTTAAATCGTCTAGTGTGGGGATGATTATGCCTTCAGCATTGAGATCAGACGGTGGAATCGACTTTCCTGACGAAGACATTGTGCTCGTCCCACTAGGCGTGCCAAGAGTGTGTTGGCGTCAAAAATTTTGATGTAGGGTTTATTGGCTACAACACACTGGACGAATGCCGGGTTCATAGGTTCGAGGCGTGCCAACCAATTTGATCCTGCAATAGTTAAGATGAATATATTATATGCTCGAAAGCCGATTTATAATGAGGCAATGGGCTTAGATCTAAACAGCCAATAAGACAATTAAATCGAAGGGTAACGATAAGTCTAATTAGCCTAATTTAGAGCTAATTAGATGATAAATGTAGATCTTTTCGAAGAAAGCGATGCGCAACAAAATTAGAGAAAACCAAAGATGATCAACAATCGGCGATGCGCAACTTTATTGATCAAGATCGGATTACAAGGAGAAATCTAAATTACAGAAGCTACTCCTAGTCGACAGGAAAAGTAAATAAAAGTAATGTGTTGGTTAATTGGGTTGTTTTTTTTCTATTTGCCATTGACCTCTTTTATAGCCATCAGCCGATTGTGTCCTATTCTAACACGATGTAAAAACTTGACCCGTCTCGGCCTTAAGCTGGATGGCCTCTTCCAAAATATCCCCTTTTACCAAAAAATATTGGACACCTTTCCTTACTGGATATCGGGTAAAATAGATCAACCCTTAGCATGACAATTTTGATCATGCCTTGCCTAAATCCGGTGCAAATAGTTCCTTGACTTGAAATTCAGGCCTCTCTTCAGATTTGCATATGCACCTCTGAAATTTTCGTGAGTACTCAACTTTTTTTTGCTCCACGATGTACTTTATGATTTTAATTTTGTCGTTCTTTTCTCCTGTGAAAAATGTGATAAGGAAGTAATCGATTTGTTTAGGATCTTTTAGAGACGTAACATAAACAAATAAATAGGTTTTTTTTCTTGTTATAGTTTTTTTTAATTTTGGCCAGGAGCTCTAGCATTCAGTATAGAAGGAGAACAACAGCACGGCTACAGACACACATGTTAAGGAACCTCGCTATCGAATAGTCCGGGGTTCCCGAACAGATCTGAATTGGAGAACAGAAAGAGAGAGAGACACGTGTTTAGGGAGAGCAACAACGGAATTCTTTTATTGCTAATGATTGCTTGTACATAGGGGGACCCCCCTCCTCCTTTTATAGCGCTCACCTAGGGTTTTGGCTAAGGGACCAACATGGGCCTTCAATGGGCCATGAGGTTTCCCAACACTCCCCCTTGGGCCCTTTGCCGCGAGATGCATATGCCTCATTAAAACTCCAGAAAAACCCAGTGAGAAAAATACTTGGAGAAAGAGTACATAGCATACGCTTACTATGTTGCACGAATTGCCTCGTTAAAACCTTATGCAAGAAAACTTCATGAAAAACTTGCTAAGGAAAAAGAGTACAATTCACCCAAACTTCAATTGCTAATCTTCGAGATTCATGTTGGGTATTCATAATTCATCTTCGAGATTTATGTGGGAGTATGTGAAATATCTCCCCCTGAAATCTGCACTTCTCTAAGTCTCATCATCCCAATTCCTTTCACGCACCTTTCAAAGGTAGATGCTGGGAGTGATTTAGTGAACAAATCTGCAAGATTTTCACATGACTTAGTATGCAATATATTGATCCCGTTCATCTTATGCAATTCGTGAGCATAGAAGAACTTGGGGTTGATATGCTTCGTGAGATTACTCTTCACATAACCCATCTGTGCTTGGGCAACACAAGCTGCATTATCTTCATAAATAATTGTGGGAGTTTGCTCAATGTTCAAGCCACATGACTTCTGGATGTGGTGAATCATTCTTCTGAGCCATGCACATTCACGAGATGCTTCATACAAAGCAATGATTTCCGAGTGGTTTGTCGACGTCGAGACGAGAGTTTGCTTAGACGACTTCCAAGAAATTGTTGTTCCTCCACATAGGAAAACATAGCCGGTTTGGGACTTGCCAGTATGCGGGTCTGATAAATACCCAGCATCGGCATAGCCAACCAAATTCAATTCATTGTTTCTTCTGAAAAACAGACCAAGGTCTTTGCTTCCTTGGAGGTAGCGGAAGATGTCCTTGATCCCTTTCCAATGCCTTTTGGTGGGTTCTGCACCGTACCGAGCTAGCAAGTTCACAAATGACGCAATGTCCGGCACGGTGCTATTCGCAAGGTACATGAGCGCTCCAACTGCACTCAGATATGGGAATTCTGCTCCCAGGACTTCCTCCCCCTCTTCTCTAGGTCTGTATGGGTCTAGATCTGCTTGGAGTGACCTTCCGACCATTGGAGTCTTTGCAGGATACGCCTTTTCAAAGCCAAATCTTTCCAACACTTTCTGTGTGTAGGTTGATTGATGTACCAAGATTCCTCCTTGGACATGTTCAAGCTGCAAGCCTAAACAAAACTTGGTTTTACCCAAATCCTTCATTTCAAACTCAGACTTCAAGTGTGAGCATGCCTCTTCAATTTCTTCATCCGTCCCAATGATGTTCAAGTCATCTACATAGATGGAGATTATCTGTAATCCATTCGGGATCGTTGTATAAACACACATGGACAATCTTATTTGTTTGTGTAGCCTTTCTTGCAGAGAAAGTCACTCAGCGATTGTACCACATTCTTCGATCGCTTGCCCACCCATACGGTGATTTCTCCAATTTCACACTGCATGGGTTTCTATTTGCTCCGTCTTGGTTGGGATAGGAATTCCTTCCGTACTTTCATGTATATCTCGAATCCATGTTTCCATACAAATATCTTTGTGACAACATCCATTAGCTTCATTCTCAACTTCAAGTTGGTGTCATTGAGATCAAATATCTAAAGGTAATTCCTCCCATGACCGGAGAATAGGTTTCTTCATAATCAACTCCGGGCGTTGAGTGAAACCTTGAGCTCTGAGCCTTGCCTTGTACCTTACAACCGTTGTTTTCATTTCTCTTCGAACAAAGACCCATTTGTGACCTCACGGGGTTTATATGGGGAGGTGTGCGGTATCTGCCCAAACACCTCTCTCTTGTTGGAGAGACTAACTCTGCAGATGATTGCCTTTTCCATTCTTCCCAATCTAGCCTTTTCTTGCACTCTGCTAGAGATGCAGGCTCAGGATCATGATCAATGATCGAGACAATCTTCTTTGCGAAGTATGCATCAACGTTGGCTGTTGCTCTATTCAGGGATTCTCCTGTTATTACAAAGTTTATGGCCATTTCTTTATGGGGTGCTTCATGCACTTCTACTTGCTCTTCACTGCTATTCCCTATCGCAGGAGCAAGTTCCTTTAGCTTTCATCGCCTATGTGCGCACACATTATTTCAATGGCTTCTGCGATGGAAGGTTCAAGTCCGAATTGCCTTTCTGTTGGCTTCTTTCCGGTGCAGTCTCAACTTGCTCCCCTTCTTTCCTTGGGGCATTTTCGTGATTGGTTGTGGTAAGTCCTCTCTTGATTTTCTCGGGCGTCTCCGGTTACTTTGGGTTTGAGGAGCAGGTTTCTGCTCTTTTCTTTGAGGCCTCTGAGCAGGTTGAGGATACCTTCTATTTTCTTTGGTATTTCCACCCTATCGGTGCATTCCTTGCGGGTACATGCGACTTAACCACGCCCTTGAGATCACAAAATGATCGGGCGGTTCATTTGCTAAATTCGCAAATCAATTATCTTACGGACTTCTTGATTTGCTTCATTAGTGCGGGGTCATGTGCGGGGATCCAGAGAATGCCATATGATTTCGGCATTTTTCATCCAAAGGTTGATTTCCTCCCTCTAATGACGGAAGCGATCCTCGTCAAAGATGCAATCAATGAATCGGGTGTATGCAAGTCTCGATCATGGGTTCCAAATACGATTATGGATGCACTCTCATAACCAACGTATATCCCAGACTTGCGGAGAGGGCCCATTGCAGTCCGCTGAGGGGGTGGTATAGGTACATATACCATACACCTAAATTTTCTAAGATGGGAGATCTTCGGGATGATCCCGTGCACAAGCTGCATAGGAGAATGGATGACGGTCTAAAATTGATAAGAGCTGCTGCGTGCGCAGATGCGTGTCCCCAACAAGTGTTGGGCAAGTTACAACTCGCAAAAGCGGTGCGGCAATGAACTTAATCCTCTTTATTAGTGCTTACGCTAGTCCATTCTGCGTATGGACGCGCGTGCGATGGAGTGCTCAATCGCTATCCTGTTGCAGTGCAATAATCATCAAATGCCTTTGAAGTAAATTCTCCAGCATTGTCCATTCCAATGGACTTCACGCGATGATCAGGGAAAGCATTCTTAATTCTTATGATCTGCGAGATCAGCTTTGCAAAAGCATGGTTTCTTGTTGATAATAAGCATACATGCGACCATTTCGAGGAAGCATCAATGAGCACCATAAAGTATCGAAATGGCCCTGACAAGGGCTGAATCGGGCCGCAAATATCCCCCTGGATACGTTCCAGGAATGCAGGAATTTCACTTTGCACTTTCATGACAGAGGGTCTAGTTTTTAATTTCCCGGTGGCACATGCAGGGCACACAAAATCTTCATGATTCGGGAAATTTTTAACATTAATACCATGACCTTGTGAGTTGTTCACTATGTTTCTCATCATTCTAAGACCAGGATGACCTAATCTACCATGCCATAAAGAAAATAACTCAGAGCTTCTAAAACAGTCTTCAAGGAAGTATACACTTCGGGTGCATGAATATTCGTGTAGTACAACCCAGATTCATATGAGGGATATTTTTCTAATACCATTTTTCCACGTACCGTGTGCTTCACATTGCACAAGTATTCTTTGCCATTTTCTTCATTGGTTTCTACGTGAAAACCATTGGCGCGGATGTCTTTAAAGCTTAAGAGAGTGCTCGTTGATTCAGGGTACAAGAGGGCTTCTTCAATTACCAAAGTTGTACCCATAGGCAATATAATAGTGGCTCTTCCTGAGCCGATTACATATGAGTCGCTTTCTGCGATCGTAGTAATCTTTCCAGCGTTCTTCGTGATCGACTGGAAGTATTTAGACTCTCTTAAGATGGTATTTGTTGTGCCACTATCAACAATGCATATCTCTTCCATTTGGGCGCTACACGATTTCTAGATAAAAGAAATATAATTCTAATCAAACAGTGGCAAAAAGATTCAGACATTGCTTGCAAATTAAATAATACTGTAATAAAGAATAAATTGCGTATTTATTCATGAAAGAAGTATGCTCTTCTAGAGCTTACAATTCATTATTCAAAGAAAATGCTAACAACCATAATCTAAAAAAATGCATTAAACAGAATCTGTAAAATATGCATTAATTTCTGCTTCTATGTCATCCGTAGAAGTTTTCTCTTCATTTGCCATAATAATGACTGCAGCATCGATGTCCAGGCTATTCTGTGAGGATGTGACAAGTGGGGTATCTACATCCATGACATCATCATCACCGATGTTGGCGAAGTGTGCTTCTGCGGGGGAGTTTTCTTTTGCCTTTCTCTTAGCCGGATATACGTTGATCACTTCTTTTGATTCCCGACATATCTTCGACCAATGTCCCCAAGTGCCACACTTGAAGCACATTTGGTTCTGCTGTCCATACAGCTTGGCGTGCGCCTTTTCTTTGTCATCCCTCTTCACAGGGGCTTTGGACTTTCCTTTAGCCTGAGTCCTCTCTTTTCCACCCTGCTTGCCCTTCTTTCTATTAATGGGCTTTCTCACCTTGTAGCTATTGGCATTGACTTCGGTGCCAGTGCCTCGTCCAGGTGGCTGCGAGACATAGTTCTTGCGTAGAACATCGTCTTGCGATTCCGCAACTTGCATTACATCAATCAGTTCGCTATACTCCTTGTATGCGTCCTGACGATAGCTGCGTGCACTCTGGATAGCATTTGGGTGGAAGGTAGAGAGAGTTTTCTCAATCTTCTCTTCATCAGTGATCTTCTTGCCACACAGAGAGAGATTGGTACAAATTCTGTGCAAGGCATAATTGTACTCGCCACTTTGCTTTATAGTCGCAAATCTCAGCGCACCCAATCTTTGTGTGCTTGGGGCAAGATGGTGTACTTGAGTTTTTCGAACCGCTTCTGAAGTGCAGTCCAAAGCTAATGTGCACTCTCCTCAGCCATGTATTCGTTCTTCAAAGTAGCTGAGAGGTGGTGCCTGAGAAAATGCAGAGCTTGATCGTTCTGCTCAGCGGTAGGTTTTGCGTCCTGCGAGGACCCTAGACCAATCGCTGCACGGAGCTTCTTGCCCCTAAGAACAATCTTTACGTCCGATGCCCAAGTGAGGTAGTTCTGACCGTGCGGGGCCAGTTCTTCAAACTCACGATTCACAATGCCAGACATCTGCATGATTTCAAAATTCTGGTTTAGATTACTGCGTGTAATCTAATAGAAAATGGTTGCAAAAACATAAAGTGCAGAAGAAATTAAATCGCTTATGTATTGCAATATATAAAAATGAGCAATGAATTCAAATTCATAAATAATATTCATAAAAACAGAGAAATAAAGCTAGAAAAAATTAAAAACAGAGCCAAATAAATCTTCTGGATTTTCTGGCAATTTTTTCAAAATTTTTATGCAATTTTCTCCATTTTTTTCTTTTCCTTTCCTCTTTTCTTTCTTTTTCTTTTCTTCTTTTCTTTGCTTCCAGCCGAACCGGTCATTGGGCTGCCGCTTGGGCCGCCCGGCCTGCCTGGCCAATCGGCCTGCTTGGCCCGCTCTCGTGCACAACAAAGCGCACGGCTAGGGTTTCCCCTAGCCGCCGCCATTTTGCTTTCCTCCCGCGTTTCTTTTCCTTCCGCCGCCGGCTTCTTTTCGCTTCGCGCCGCGCGTCATGCGCCGTGCGCCGCCTCCCTGCCTTCTGCGCCGCCCGGCTTCAAGCTCGGAGAAGGCGTTGGCGGCGATCGCGTCTTGCGCGCACTAGTCTGGCTGGCGGCGGCCGCGAGCCGGCATGGAGGCAACGGCGTCCTCGGCCACCGCAAGCGGCGAGGCGGCGGCCTCGGGCCGCGAGCGGCGGAGGAGAGGGGCGGCCTCGGGCGGCTGCGAGCGCACGAGGCGAGGTGCGGTGGCGCGGGCGATGACCGAGGCGGCCGAGCGGCGAGCGGCGGGCGCGCCACGCGGTGGAGGCCGAGGCGCGGCGCCGCGAGCCGGGCGGCCGAGCACGGGACCGAGGCGCGTTGAAGGAGCGCCGGTGAAGGAGCGTTGTGACGCCGTGCGTCTGCGGCGCGATGCTCCATCGCGCGGCGCGCGGCCGAGCCAAAGCGCTCGGCGAGCCGATGAGGCGATGGCCGGCGGTTCGTCGCGGCGGCGGGCGCGAAGGCGAGGCCGCCGGCGAGCGACGCGGCGGCGGGCTGGGCGAGGCCGACACGCAGAGGCCGAGGCGGCGCGCCGTGCACGATTCGCCGGCGATGGCGACGGCCGTGCACGCTTGCCGAGGTGGCGGCCGACGGCTCGGTGGCTGCATGCCGAGAAGACAGCGTGCGTGGAAATCGGCGGCGGTCGTGCCGGGCTTCGTGCGGCGGCACGCGAAACAAGACGGTGGCGCAGTGCTCCAGGCATGCACTGCCAGATTTTTTTTTTCTGTGATGAATTGTACTCTAGCTTCGTGCTAGTAGTCTTCGAGCGATCGCCGTGTAGCTTCATGCCACGTGACGAAAGCGGTACAAGATGCGTAGGATAGATGCATGCATAGAAAACGACAAGCGTCTAGATTCAATTGCCAAAATCCTACCTTTCTCACCTTTCAAATCTGAACTCCGGTAGAACTTCGTGCTGATAACGTGTTAAGGAACCTCGCTATCGAATAGTCCGGGGTTCCCGAACAGATCTGAATTAGAGAACAGAAAGAGAGAGAGACACGTGTTTAGGGAGAGCAACAGCGGAATTCTTTTATTGCTAATGATTGCTTATACATAGGGGGACCCCCCTCCTCCTTTTATATCGCTCACCTAGGGTTTCGGCTAAGGGACCAACATGGGCCTTCAATGGGCCATGAGGTTTCCCAACAGCACACACGGCCACACACGCACACACACGCGCGTGCCGTACCTGGCTTCATGCGCACCCGGCGAGTCCGAGGACTCGAATCCGGGCGGGCTACTCGTGCACTCCCGTAGCAGGCCAACTGAGCGCTCGCTCGTTCACTTTTGTTATAATTTTTGTTTGTTGTGTTCTTTATAGTTTGTTTTCTTCTTCTTTTTTACAAATTGTCACATCATTTTTTACGTAGTTCAATTTATATAAAACTAGTAAATAATTGATGTAAAAAGACAACACATAAAAGAACAATATGTATTGAGTATTCCTCAATGTATCACATCACATGCTAATAACTAATGAGCAAGCTAGTGACAAGCTAGTGACAAAGGTAGATATGTATCTCATATCCAAAAAAATTGAGTGCTCCTCGACAAAATAGTACTCGAATGGAAGGGGGAGGCAAAGTGATTTCATCTATTGGATTTAGATTCGAGGGCTCAAAATTTAAATACTATTTAACAAGAAAATACTCAAGTACTCCCTAGACAACCCCTACGATTAAACAATATAACATGTTCATCGCAGTTATCAAATTGGTTGATTCAGATTATTACGCTGTGGCAGTCTATATTAGCGAACTAAGACATGTAAAATGAAAACGACGTCGTAAGAAGAAATGAAAAAGAAAGAAAAAAGCATCAAACGAGGTGTGCATGTAGCAAGAAGCGTGGGCTGGAGCCTGCACTGCAGGAGGCATTCAAGCGTGGTTGGAATTGCATCCGAGGCCATGGTTCACTAAGCCTACGAAAATCGGTCGGATTTCACGAAAACCGGGCTTATCGAGCTGGTTCGGTATTAAAAAACTAACGAAAAATCGTTCTGATTCAAATTTAAATTCAAAAAAATTGAAAAATTTATGCAACGTAAACCGGTCGAAAATAGATGAAAATCACTTGATTTTCGATGAAATCGAGCGAAAATCGCTCAAACATCGGCTGTAAGGAACATTCACTTGGTATGTCGGTTTTCGACCGGTTTTTGTTTTCTTTTGGATTTTTTCTCAAATTTTTTTGATTTCTTAACTCTTCGGTTTCTGACGATTTTCAAGCGATTTTCGGCTTGATTTTTCCGATTTTTGAAATTCGGTTTTCGATCCGGTTTTTTGAAAACGGTTTTGTGAACCCTGTTAGAGGCTATAATGCAGACGAAAGTATAAAGGTCAAGACCATACCGATTGCCGGCCACCGAGCAATGCCAAGCGAGCATTTCGTCGAACACTGTATGCTCGTCGACCCGAAATTAGCGGTTTGCGAGGACCTTACCTTAGGCATGGTGATTGGTGGATGGACTCGTTGCGAAATGGAACAGTGGGACAAGTGTTTAGAAAACTAAACATTGTGACAATCTAGTTAATTTACTCATAATATAATTGCCTATTCATTTTTAGAAATGTGTTGAAGGCAAATTAGCAGGAAGAATCTTTATATTATTAAAGCAATAGAAAAAAATTCTACGAAAAGAGAAAAATCTATACCGTCGATTTTTTACAGTTCAGATTATAACAATTGAGATTGATCAAATAATGTACAACTACCATGGCTTTAAAAGTCCGTAAAAATCAGTTCTAGATGTATACAACGGAAAGTCAAACCAAGCTTGATTCGTAACGGTTAAAAAAAATGAAGAGTTTGATCCGTAACGTAAATCTTTTGTTACTGCTGATGCTGCTGCTGTATCTACGACGACTTAGCTGGTCAGCTAGCGACAATTATCTATCTATCTATCTATTATATATTAAAATCTTATGAAAAGTTACTAAGAAAAACAGATATGAATTCACGTAAAAAAGCAAAATATCTAGCTCTTAATCAACTGGACCTTAATTAAAAGCTCATAGAGTGTTGAATGCTAAGAAAAAAAGAGAAATAAGCTAGAAAATCTTTTTAAAAAAAACGTCTGACTTTTAATCTGGTAAACCCTAACTAAATTGAACTATAATAGTCATTGGATGTTATTATTTAAAGAAAAAAATCTAACTGTCTATCTAGCTGACTCAAGTTATAATGGCTTAGATTAAAACAAAGAGTCCATATCAAATACAATAAAAAGTAATAAAAATTCGGAATAAAAAATAAAAAGAAATTAGCCATTTGATTTTCGTACGAAGTCTAAATTAAAAACCATACATAGCTAAAATTTGAAACAAAAATTAGATAAAAATTAGTAGTTGAATTTGTATATAAATTCTAACATAAAACTAATCTTCAAAATTAAATAAAAAATAACAATAAAATTAACGCTTAGATTAGAAGAAAGTGTCTCTACCAAATACAATAAAAATAACATATATTCGAGGCATTGGAGGCAACATTGCTGACGAAAGTGTCAAGGTCAAGACCATACTAATTGCCGGCCTCCGAGCGATGCCAAGCGAGGATGCATTCAAGATTAGGACTTCTATGACTTTCAGGTGGCATTAGGTGGTCTAAAACAGAGTAATACTAATTATCATAGCTAAATCGTGGCTTCAGACAAGCTAGATAAGGACAAGTTGTAGCCTGTCTAATTTTACACACCACAGTACGATCGGGTGAAGCTTGTTTAGCATAGAAGTGCGCTGCATGGTTCGCCTGCCTTGGAGCATAAGCTATCACAACTTCCACAAAACCTTATCAAACGCTAAGATGATTTTCTCTGAATTAATTAGCCATTTTTCCCATCTAACAACAACTTCAATTCCGGTTCTAGACGGACACGGAGGCATCGGATCCAATCTTGCACAGAACTTTTCAGGTCATCAATGCCGAACTTGGCCGGCAGTAGAACCGTACCTGGCCGTGTGTTTCCCGTCCGGTCAGTCAAACTAATTAAGGGACGCAAAGTTCAATTTCCATATGCTGCCGTGCATTCTACTACAGTCACACCTGATAGCACCCTATAAATTTTCAGTTCTCCGTCTCCAGAAGTTAGAGCAGTACACAGCTGCATCAATCCATCCATCCTTAGATATACTTCTTGTGCTCTGTCTCACATCCACTGATTAACACACTATGCGTCGTCTTTTTACCGTCTTTGGGCTTCTCATTTCTCTGCAGTACTACTCTCCTGTGAGCTCTGCTGCAAATCGCAGTACCCTGACGGCAGGCCAAGCGCTCATCGGCAGCAGCGACAGGCTCCTCTCCAGCAACGGCATGTTTGCGCTAGGCTTCTTCCAAGCAGACAGCAGTAAGTCCTCAGACAACACCACCTTGCCCAACTGGTACCTAGGCATATGGTTCAACAAGATCCCAAAGTTCACTCCTGTATGGATTGCTAATAGAGAGAAGCCAATCACTGACCCCAACTTTAGAAGGTCAAAGCTCACAGTTTCAAGGGATGGCAATCTTGTCATCTTAAACCATGCAACCAAGTCCATAATCTGGTCCAGCCAAATAGTCAACAGAACAAAAGCCAACAAGAATACTACTGTTGTGCTCTCGGACAATGGAAACCTTGTCATGCTAGATGCCTCAAACCCATCCAATGTTTGGTGGCAGAGCTTTGAGCACCCAACAGATGTTTTACTCCCCGGCGCAAAGATCGGCCGGAACAAGGTCACCGGTCAGAAATACAGTTTGGTTTCAAAGAAGAACTCGATAGACCCAGCTCCAGGCTTATACTGCATGGAGTTAGACCCCACTGGCGCTAGGCAATACTTGGGTAAGCTTTGCAACTCATCCATGGTGTACTTTTTCACCGGGGAATGGAATGGACAGTACTTCAACTTGATGCCAGAGATGTCAAGTAAAGTTCTTCTCAGTCCCAAATTCATCGACAACGATGAAGAGGAGTACTTCACCTACACCACGTTGGATCCAACAGTGATCACACTGTGCTTACTTGACGTCTCTGGTCCTGCCATGCAGCTTCTTTGGGCTGAAAGTTTGCAAGATTGGGAAACTATCTACATACTACCCAAGGCTTCATGTGATGTTTTCGCCGTTTGCGGGCCTTTCGCAATCTGCAATGACAACACACTTCTGTTGTGCAACTGCATGAAGGGCTTCTCCGTGAAGTCGCCGAGGGACTGGGAGCTGAAAGACAGAAGAGAAGGATGCATAAGAAATACTCCACTAGATTGCATTAGCAACAAAAGCACAACAGGGTTAACTGACCAGTTCTTTCCCATACCTAGTGTCAGATTGCAGAATGATACCCATAGAATGGAAGCTGTTGCAAGTGCACACGAATGCCTGCAGGTTTGTCTAAGAAACTGTTCATGCACTGCATATTCCTACGGGAAAAGTGGGTGTTCTATCTGGAATGGCGAGCTTATTAATGTAAAGCAGTATAATGGCACTATCAATACTGACGAAGAGATTCTTTACCTTCGCCTTGCTGCTGAAGAGGTGCAAAGTTGGGGAAATAGTAGTAGCAGAAGAAGAACGACCATCGGTGTCGTCGTTGGTGCAAGCATTTCTGCACTCGGTTTCATGGCGCTCTTCCTGCTATTGATCATTTGGAGGAACAAAAGGAAGTGGTGTGGTCATCCAGTGAACAACATTACAGACTGTGGAATTCTAGCTTTTAGGTATGTTGGTTTGCAGCGTGCAACTAAAAACTTCTCAGAGAAGCTAGGTGGAGGTGGTTTTGGTTCTGTGTTCAAGGGGATTCTAAGTGACTCAACTACCATAGCGGTGAAAATGCTTGATGGAGCACGCCAAGGAGAGAAGCAATTCAGGGCTGAGGTCAGTACAATTGGGATGATCCAACATGTTAACTTGGTAAAACTGGTTGGTTTTTGTTGCGAAGGTGATAGAAGGATGCTTGTTTATGAACTCATGGTAAATCGTTCTCTTGATGCCCATTTATTCCAAAGCAACTCCACAATGCTGAATTGGAGTGCTAGGTACCAAATAGCCATAGGAGTTGCTAAAGGATTGTCCTACTTGCATGAGAGTTGTCATGACTGCATCATACATTGTGATATTAAGCCAGAAAACATACTTCTCGATGCATCGTTTGTTCCTAAAATTGCAGACTTTGGGATGGCAAAACTTCTGGGAAGGGACTTCAGTCGAGTTCTGACAACAATGAGAGGAACTATAGGGTACCTTGCACCTGAATGGATTAGTGGGGTGGCTGTTACACAAAAAGTTGATGTTTATAGCTATGGAATGGTGCTGCTAGAAATCATTTCAGGAAGGAGGAACTCACCTGAAGAATGTACAAGCGGTGGTGATCATGCTGCTTATTTTCCTTTGCAAGCTGCGCGTAAGCTTCTTGAGGGAGAAGTACGGAGTTTGGTAGATCACCGGTTACATGATCATATGAATATGGAGGAGGTTGAAAGAGCTTGCAAAGTTGCATGTTGGTGCATTCAAGATTACGACTTTGATAGGCCGACAATGGGTGATGTGGTTCAGGTTCTTGAGGGTCTAGTAGAGCTTGACATGCCCCCAGTGCCAAGATTACTTCAAACTATCTTGGGAAGCTCTGCTTCCACCTGAAGATAACCCATGTAGGCAAGAGTTCAAATCTGAGCAGAACTGAGAATAATTGATCTCAAAAGTTATTTTGCTGTATAATTTTCATAGTCATTGTCAGCATGTTGTTTCAAAATTTAGTCTCTACGATAGGACGTACTCTGTATGTGCGTGCGCGAGAGAGAAGATAGAGAGTTATTTCAGTTACTTGTGGGTGCAAACATGTATCACTGGAAGATTCTGTTTTTCTAGCTGTGAACAGTCCTTTCTTAAATGAAATTATATCCCCACATGATGACAGGTGGGCTGACCTGATCCTTTGTCCAGGCAAAATTGTGCTGCAGTCCTGTTATCTGGACATGACTGGAGCTCCCGATCACATCACTATTCGAGAAAGCCATGGCAATGGTTGTCACAGCACAAGCAGCCTCCAACACCCTGGAGTTGAGAGCTCTGCTGTATATGCTAACTGCCGTTAGATGCTAAGGAAAGGCATCATACTGTAACTAATCCCAAACAGTAGTAAGAAATCATCATCAGATGTTAAGCATATTACAATTGAACTGGGTGCTTCTCCGGTTCTGGAGATTGACAAAGTGAAGAAATAAAGAAATTCTAATTTGGGCCCCCGCGTGCTAGATTTGCCGTACCATCCCTGATGAGAACCACCACCACTCCTCATATGAATTGCTTGTCTTTTTTTATCATCTTAACCTTTTAGGTGAATTGGCTTGTGCATCAACTCAATAATACCACGTCATACATATCGAAGATTTAGGTTTGTACGGGCTAAACTAAAAAGTCACATAACTTGGTAAGTAGGACAGTATCTCATGCATGTTGATTTTAGGTAGATGTCTTTTTTCTTTTGATACAGATAAAGGTGTAACATCCCGAAAAATGCAATAAAATAAAAATAAATATTTTGAATTTGAATATGATTATTTCTCATTTTTCTTGGCATTATTGGTTTTTATTTGGATTTCCTTGGAATTTATGCTTTGAATGAAAAATCCAACAAATAGAATTATTGAATGGAAAATGGTAAGAAGATAAAAAGGTAAAAGTAAAATTTTGAAAAATTTACCATGAAACCCTAGCTAAGCTGGTAAATCATTAAAGTCAGCAAATAAAAATCTTATGCACAGGTACATGAGTAAATAAATCATGTGGTAACTCCTTTTGACTAGAAACAGTAGATTCAGAATTAATATAAAATGGTCGAAGCTTATCTAGGGCTAAGAAAATTAATATAATTCCCTGAGTGTAGAATATACTACTGGTAAAATTATCATAAATTAATAAAGTCATATAAGCCTTATAAAAATTCAACAACAGAGACCTTAAAAATATATAAAATAGAATGTCAGATTTATTATAAAATAAAGATATAATATTTTAAATTGAAATTTTTATGGGAGCATCCTTAACCTAAATAGAACTCTAAAAAAGTTTCAAAAATAAATAATATAATTATCACCCTTAAATAAAATAAGATCCGAAAAGGAAATTCTGGATAGTACCTAATGTCGGAATTTATATAAATTCTATATATAATATTTTGACTTAATATTTTTACTGGAAGATAAAACTACCAGGAGACCTCGGTAAAAAAGTTTCAGAAAATTTGACGGTGAATTGATGGGTGAATTAATTGTAAGTACTAACTTGTCTCGCCCAGCCTCATCACATTATCTCGTCTCCTCTCGTTGCCATGTGGGCCCCAGTCACTATGCTGTAACCACTCGCTGGAAGCACCGGAGAAGCCCCTCTCTCTCTGTCCGGTGGTCCCTGGCCCCACTGTCAGTCGCTCCCCCCCCCCTCTATTCTTCACCTCTCCCGGCCGAGACGAGCTCGCGTTCTCGGTCCTTCGCTGCCCTGTGCCGCAACCACTCCACCGCCCAAGCAATTGGTTGCAGCCACGTCCAACCTCGGTTCTCCCGCAACATATCGCGTCGCTTCTGCCTCAGTAGAAACCGTGCCACCTCGTCGCTTCTGCACAGAACTGAGCTGCATTCTGTTCCTCGCGATCAAGCGTTGTGGTCATCGATTGCCGCCTATAAATACCGAATCAGCGCCACCATGAGTGCTTTCCTCCTCAGCTAGACACAAATTCGAGTCTTGAGCCAAGCGCCTCCAGCCGAAGCTTTCCCCTCTCATTTCACCGTAGGAGCCCAAAAGGAGAAATCGGCAAATTGAGCCAGTCTAGTATCAATCCTTGAAATCAACTCACCACAGAGCTTCTCAAGTGATGCTAGTATACTGATCAAACTTCCGTTTCACTCTTTCTTGCTTGCAGCTCATCTTTTCCGCCGTTCTTCTTCTTCTCGGCCGACGAGCGTTGGCAGCCGTCTTCGGTTCTTCTTCGGTCGAATCGTCAGGTAAAATGGGATCCTCCCGCTCCATTGATGCTCACCCAAAGCCCTTCCGTTGAAAACATAGTCGCCTGCGAAGTTTCCATGTCGGGACTGGATTTTCGAATCTGAACCCTCTGTGTATAACCTAAGCTAGTCCAGGAAAAGCTAGCACACAGTGGAAACAGTGATGACAACACATCCATATCACGAAGCACATAATATTAATTAAGCAAAAGAGTATTAGCCTTATGGCCAATTATTACAAATAAGCAACTTCATAGCTTGAGTTCAATAAGAAACAGCGGAAACGAAATAACAAAAGCAGGATAAGCCCATCCATTTGCCCAACAGGCAATCGACTGGGGTTCGCGTCCTAGCATTCCGAATCGCCTTCGTTGTATCTACAAGCATAGAAATCGTAGTCACCTTCAGCTTCTACGAACTCCTCTGTGGAAAGTTGGGGATGTTGCAAGGGTGAGCACAAAATGTACTCCGCAAGTCTTGGAAACATAATGCATGATAACTATATGCAAGACTAAACAATTGAAGGCATAATATGGCTCTTTTAGCATAAAGCAAAGTTTAACTGTAAATACCAATAGTAATTTCACAAAGCATCATTTGATCAAAATGTAATTGAATAGTAATTGAATTTGATATGACAATTAAAGCAGATTTCATCTACCTGACTGGCTCCATCTGCCAAAGCATAACCCGAGAGTTCCATCTGCTCACGGATTCCCAAACCACCATGTTCATTTAAAACAAAACCATGAAATCTACAATGTGCAAGCGTACCTCGCCTGCCTTGACCGTGGGCATGGCTACTTAAGTAGTTTTAACTCTGCAGAGTGTGTACACTTTACCCACAAGACATGATCGACTCTTGTTGCCAAGCTATCAACACACTTCCTTTGGTGTGTCGGCAGAGAGATCATGACAAGGCCTTTACAATGTACAACCCCACTATTAACATCGCCCGCTAAGGTTTCACCCCTGTTAGGGTTCTAAGCGCCAAAGATCTGAAGCCCCTCTTGCGCTGCCAACATCCGCACTCACCAGTGGCGAAGCTAATAATGAGACGCACAAATTATTTAGCCAGGTCGTACCCATATAGACTTGTGGTTGTACGGTAGTGCTTGGTCCATGATAACACATGCTTCGGTCCTTAATTGACTAGGACGAAACATTCACATACCAAGGTCTTGTGCTTTCTGCACCCGCCAAACATCCATCCGCCCTGGTCTAAAACATATTTTCCACTTTATTTTATTTAAATAACAGCAGCAACACCAATTGGTGCGACTTCACAAATAAGATTCAACAATGTTTGAAATGGTTCCCATAATGGCATAATACCGAAACGTTTAAGCTGGACTAAGCAGTTCTACCGTCACATGCTATTCTACTGGTTATCACCAAATAAAATATCTAGTATCACCTAGGGTGACAAAGGTTTGACATGATCAATACCAATGAGGGTATAACAAATTCTGGTATTTAACTATACTCTAAAACTATATTTAAAGTACGTTGCATAAAAGTAAGCATGCATAATTTAAAACAATATAGGCATTTTGTAAAATTTGGGATCAATATGTTCAAGGAAGACTTGCCTTCGATGCCTCCTGCTAGATCTACCTCTGACTGCTGATTTGCTTGAACTTCGACTGTGTCGTCTACACGCGAAACGAGAGCAAATAAATAAAATAAATTCAAATAAAATTGAAAAATTGAAAATAATGGTACTGGAAGATAGATCATAAATTTAGATGAATTTAGAAATTTGAATCACTAGAATCGAAGCTCGAACGAAGGAGAACGGGCTCCTGTAAGATTCCCATATCAGAAAATTCTAAAAATCAGAAAGGCTAACACGTGGCAAGATCTGATTGGCTGGAATTTCGTATTTTCTGGAAAATCAAAAAAAGAAAAAGAAACTCCGATTGACACGTGGGGCCCACGCGTCAGTGGCTCGGCTCACGGTGAACCGGGTTCACCGAGGCGATCTGGGGGCAACGTGGCAAACCACGCTGACGTGGCGTGCCACGCGGGACTAGGGCACACGTGGCTGGGCCACGCGGCTGCCGACGGCGGCGTCGGCGTCATACCGACGTGGGCCAGGCCACGCGTCGCGCATCCAACAGCGGCGTGAGATCGAATGGCAGAAGGGTGAGGCCGAGATGGTGGCGGCGTGGCGCGATCTGGTGCGCACATGGAGGAGCGGACGGCCATGATTTACTGATGGAGAACGACGGCGAGGCGGTGGCGCAACTCACCGAATGCGAAGAAGAAGGCGCAGCCGAAACGCGGTATGCTACGCTAGCACAAAAAAAAAACTACCGCGCAACCAGAAAGCTACTCGCAAGAAGGGGATCATAGATAAGATTACCACTAGACGCGCAGTTGCGGAATCCTTCGCGCGTCGATGTAGTGGTTCGTCCTCGCCGCAGTCGTTGCGTCGATGTAGTGGATCGTCCTCGCCTCGCCGTGGATCGTCCTCCCACGCCGCAGTCGCAGCAGCGTCACCGCAGTAGTCCACACGTCCAGAGATGGAACGCCGTACGTCGGTGTGCAAGCACCTAGTCGCTCGGAGGCGGCGAGAGGAGGAGGCTAGGGTTTCAAGTGAATCAAACCTAAACCGTGGAAAGCACACTCTGCGCCTCCTCCTCCCCTCCTTATATAGCCACGAGATGAAACCTAAACTAGGGCCCACCAAGCATGCTAAGCCCACGAGGTTCATTAATTACGGATCCAATCCAAATTAATGCGTCCCACCATTAAGTGTGTGACCTGCGGGTTCACATACGTTTGGACATGGATTCGAAAACTCCTTTTCAATCCAATAGTTGGTAGCGGCTTCTTGCAAAGTATGCCAACTCCCAAACATACCGTGATCAAATCGAGCGTAACCTATCAAAAGAACTCATGTAATAATCCCTTTGCCAAGTATATGAAGATTGATCTCAAGGCGAGAAGCATGTCATCCTTTGATGATTCAATCCATCTCTCGTATCCGTGATATATTAATAAGTTGTGATTGACTCTCAATCACGGCATGGCCATGCACTTTCTTAATCATATCACACGAGTGGCCTTGTCATATATCTCCGTTTCATTGGAGTGGCAAATTCCATCTTGATCGCTCACTTCCTCTCGCACGTTTCATAGTAAACATGAAAGCTACCTTTATAACTATCCGGTTAGGAAGTAGTGTTTGATAGCCCCAAGGAAAACTATTACACATGTAGGGAATATGACAATCTCAGTCTAAGGATCATACATCTTCTAGGTATGAGATACATCGATGACACATAAGAATGAAACATTCTCGCAATGTCCCATAGCGGGTCTATCTAACCCATGTTCTTCAACATGGTCCACAATGTAGAGATGATATCTCCATATCCCATGATCTATGAAGCATGATCATTGATCACTACATGTGCTGATCTATTCATCGTAGTCCTATACGATGATATCCGATCAGAGATATTTATCGAATTACATCATTAAGTAAAGAGCTTCATAATCAAGTCACATACTTGTTGATCAATACAATGATATACATTCATTGGACCAATAATCATATTATTATTCATAAACATAGTCATGTTACAATCATCTAAATGATTGCCTCAAGGGCATAACACTAACACAGCCGACGGCGAAACGGAGACAGATCGGGCTCGGGGCGTAGGGCAAAGGAGAGGGGGGGACGCGGGGAGACCGGAGGTGCAAGCGACAGCGGCGGAGACTCACCGGCGAGGAAGAAAAACGACGGAGAAGCGCTCGGGACGGCGGCGCAACTTCGGCAAGCTCACGGGAGAAGACGGCGGCGCCTCGGGCAGCAGGTGAAAGTGCATCTAGGCACTTATGTTATTTTGGTGATTAATGACAAACACTCATAATGACAATCTATGCAATTAAGTAAATGCTTAACTTAGTGCTTAGTAAATGACAAACCTCTAATATGATTATATTGCTATGAGACTAACATGTTATTGCCTAGTTGAGTATCAGTCTCATCTTTTAGAGGAAAATCAAATAGGATGGTTAAGCAAAGATAAGGTATGCAATTTTGGTATCTATTCTATATTTGTTATTGCATTCCTTTCGTGCAAATGCATAGTGAACTCCAAGTAGCATGTTGATTTTATATATGCACATTGGTTCATGTCATATTTATTTGTGCATATATATTCATTTGAGTTCATTATGGTATGCATGTATTAACTAGAGTTAAACTTCATATTGCTATAGATTGACTTGGTGCATGCATGTTTTATTTGTATATCTTCTCATGCAATTCTCTTAGTGAAGTTTATCTAGTGTTGGATCACATATTTACTCTTACTCCAAATATTATTTGCACATGTACAATTCGTGTATATTCTATCATGTGCTTCATTTAAGTAAAATCTGTGATCCTTGCCATGATTTAATTGATTCATCATATTGGCAATTATCTCTCTAGTGCATATAGATCAATTACATATTCATCATGATGTACTTAGTAGAGAACATTTCTTATGTCAAGTGTTTCCATTTATATTGTGCTTCTTTATATGAAACACTTGTTGTAATCAATTGTTCACAAATATCAATTTATTCATATCTATTGAGCTTTTGGGACTAATGTCTTTTATGAGTAGTTTGGAAAGAATTAGGTCCCGTCTGTGTATGATGACCAAGGTATCTTGGAGGATGATCATTAAGCCAAGGTCAACAAGACGGCGGTGTCACCAAGAGCTGAGGACTAAGTCAAAGATTGACTTGGCGTGGAGATCGTCAGAGAGGATGATCAAGTCAAGGTTGATAGGACGAGAGTCTCATGAGGTGAATCGAGTCGAGTTGGACAAGGTGAAGATGTCATCAATTATATGGTGAAAGTCTTCATGCATCGACATTAAGAAAGAAGACGGCAAGTGACTATTTCTAGACTTATATTATCTTTGATTTAATTTGAGTCTAAGGATTGCCGTACTATTAAGAGGGATGCGATGTCGAATGACTTTTAGATGTGTCAAGTGCTCAAGTGATCCATCCTTGTGAATCTTAGAAAGAGAGTGGTGTTGGTAGTGCCGGAAAGTGAGGGTTGTAGGTCTCTTTTGATTTCTTTGTGAAATCTGTGGTTATCCTTTGAGTTTTGGATAGTGAGATCTTGTTGGTTGTGTATCCCTCGGTCTTAGCTTTTGGTAGAGTCCAAGATCTCTGGAATCGAGTCCGAGTCGGAAGTTATGCTCGTTTTCGTCGGGTTGCTCGGTCTTTGTTGGACAGTCCGGAGTATCCGGACATTTGGTCCGGACACTCGGGTTGGCACCTCGGTGGCTGCTCTCGGTTGGTCCGAGTATCCGGTGTTTAGTCCGGACACTCGGGTTGAATTAGTCCGAGTGTCCGGGTGTTTGTCCGAGTCTCCGGGTTGGCTCTCGGGATGAGTGATCCTTCCAATCCAAGTCTCCGGGTAATGTCCGAGTCTCCGGGTTGTCTGCACTGCCTCAACGGCTAGTTTTGGGGAGTTCTATTTATAGCCCATCCTCCCTCTTTTTGAAGAGGCTTTTCGTGTTGATTTTTTGAGAGGCTTTTGGGGGGCTGTGTGGGGGCTTTGAGGAAGCTTTTACCCTCAGATCTAAGTGATCCCCTTGTGAGAAGGGTTGGGAAGAGTTTGGGGAGTGAGTTTTGAGTTGTTTGAGCACTTGATTTCATCTCCAAGTTTGTTCTTCGTGAGCATTTGTTACTCTTGGAGGTTGAGGACTCCTAGACGGCTAGGAGGTCGCCTACGAGCCACCGGAGCTTTGTGTAGTTGGCCGTGGGAAGTTTGTGAAGGTCGGTTTCGCCTCCGTAAGGGAAGGAATCAAAGGAGTGAAGACCGGCGAGTGCATTTGTGCAACACCGGGAGGAAGAGGGTTGAAAGAGACCCCGGCTCAAGTGTGACCGAGCCGCCTCAACGGAGACGTAGGATCCCCTCAAGGATCCGAACTTCGGGTGAAAAGTCATTGTCTCCAAGTTTGCTTCTTTCTCTTGCTTTAGCATTTGTTTTTGAATCTTGAAATTGCCCGATCTACTCTATTGTTGTGTTTGGCTCTAGATCTTCATCATCCCTATGTACCTGATAGCATTTAGATCTTTTGTATTCAAGTAGATTGTTGAAAAATTGCAGGGATTTAAAATCTCATTTCGAGGTCTTAAATCCGGAGTATCCGGACTTCTTAACCCGGATAGTCCGGACATTTCGGAGTATCCGGAGATAAGTCCCGGACACTCCGATCTGAGTCCCTCGGATCCAATCCGGAGTATCCGGACTCCTGAACCCGGACAGTCCGGACATTTCGGAGTCTCCGGATAAAAATCCCGGACACTCCGGACTTAGACCCTCGGGAGATTTTATTTAGCTGCAAATTTTTATTCCGCTGCATTTAGTTACAAAGTTTTTAATTCGCCTATTCACCCCCCCTCTAGGCGACATCCCCTGTCCTTTCAGCAGGGGGTAGGTCAAACGGGCCGGTGCGGAGCGGGGAACCTCGGGCGGGGGGTCCTCGGGGCTTTAAATATCCTCGGGAGGCGGGCGTGGCACGGACGTCGAGATTGGAGCGGCGCGCTAGGGTTTCAGCGGCGGCGGCGGCGCGGGGCGACGTGGCTGCATCCCAGCCGTCCACGCGACATCGAACGGACGGCTCACAGCGCGAGGCTTGCGTGGCGCAATCTGGGGCACCCGAGCCAGATCCAACGGCCATGGCTTTAGGGTTTCGGAGATGGGCTGGGCCGAGGCGAGGTGGCTGCAGAAAGGAAGCAGGCCGGGCCGAGCGATGCGGGCGAGGAGGAATAGGAACGGGCCGCGGAAGGAATTCGGCCGGAGAGGTTATTTGAATTAGAATTTATTTTTCAAATTAATGAAATTCCAAAAATTCAAATAAAAGCAAATAAATTCAGAAAAATCTCCAAAAATACAGAAAAATTCCTTGAGGCATAATGAACCCAACTAAAACTGAAAATCTTTTGCTTGATGAATAGATTAGCCAAATTAAATCCTTTCATAATTAGAAAATTCAAATTAAGCTGAAATTAATTCAAGAAAAATGCAAATGGTTTATTTTCAAATTTAAACATTCTAGAACTCAAATTTTTGGAATGTTACATTCCACTGAGCCGATCATGGCATCGCCGCACCTCCACAGTGGCGACCTACCTCCCGGCCATCTCTGGTCGAGTGAGTACCACCCCTAGATACGCCATGATCCACTGAAGCTTTAGGTGCTACCCATTCCGCGGCCCGAAGATGATTCGTTGATGGCGAGCCCAAGTCCAGCCATCCCTGTTCTGTCTCACTGCACGGTGGGGTCGGGCTGTCAGTCGCGTTGTCTCCCTTGAGCCGCCCAGTCGCTGTGCATCGGGTCCTAGTAGTCAGTCGCTGAAGCCGAGCCAGCCCACTGACGTTTTGACCCAGGCTGTCAGTGTCTGTGGGCCGATTCTACTGAGCCAGCGTGTGCAGTAGCGAAATCCGTTTTCCAAAAGTGAAAGCTTATTTCGGTTTTTAGATTATTTTCAGAAAACGAGTTGAATCAAGTGGCTATAACTTTTGAACCGTAGATCCAAATTGAATGAAATAAATTTATATATTCATGTAAAATCAAGTATCTTCAGAATATGGAATAATATTTTGAAAATGATCTCTGGGTGAATTTGAAATTCAAATTTGTATAAAAGGCCTAAAGATATGACATATATGAAAATGTTGTAAACAAACTTAGAATTGAATTAAACCAATTTTAATGAAATCATTATGCTTCCAGCAACTCAAATATATAAAAATATTTATGTTTCAACTTTGTTTGAAACATATTCTGTTAAAGTTTAATATAATGCACTAAATATTCAAAAGAATATAATTTATGCAAATGAAATCTAAAATGAATGAAAGTGATTTCAATATATAAAAATGTCAGTATGCTACTTTAAAATGCTGAATTGATTTAGGAATGAACTCGATTTAAACCTGCTTTATGAATAGTAAATGATCCAAATGAAAAAGATGTATGTATAAATATATATATGCATATATTAGCTAGCAGTAGTGTATACATACATATATAAATTTTAGAATGAGTTATGAAACTGAACTATTATTGCTGAAATGTCTTTGAATAAGCAATAAAGTATTATATAGGTACAAATTTAATCTGCATAAATATCATAAGCTTTCTCCATGTAAAAGAATATATAAATATATATGTATGTATAATGAAGAGCAAAGTCATGATAAGAAACTAGATTCTAAATATCTGATGTAATCAAACTATTTTATCCAGCAAGAATCATTACAATAAAGTCATAATCAACACTTAACCAAATAGTTGAAGTTCCAATACTTGTGTAATCCGAATAGTTATATCTTTCACAAACTAACTTTAAATTTGACAAAACCAAATCCTAGTAACTTGAAAAATAATACCCTTGCTGTTTATGTAAAAATATATTATGTTTGTGTAAATTTGAACTAAGTTCATATTAGACCCTAATGATCACTTCTATGAGAAACATCTTGGATAAAAGCCAAACATCGCGGAATCAACTTTAAAACACTCTTAGAGGCATCCCCTAATAATACCTGAAAATGGTTAAATAATCTTATAAGGTGAGCTAAAAACTTAAATCGGAAACTGAACCTTTGTCGCGTAGATTTTAGAAACACTTAAGCCTTTTCGACAGCCTGTAAAGTATCTCGGCTTAATGCAAATATTATGAAGATCAGTTTAGAAATGATACTTAGGATATGGACTACCATAATCTAGAAAAATATTCTTATTACAACTTACTTTTCAACTAAATCCTGCTAGTTAAATACCTCTAAGTGTTATGATCATCGGAAGCACATTATATGAATAGTTGAGTTTATGAAACATATGGTTAATATGCTTGTGTCACAAGAATCATAGTGTAACCATAGCCAGTAGCTTTATTTTGTAGATCACAGCATGTGTGAATCACCTTATATGGAAAACATATAAGACTAAACATATATTGCATCTTGCTAATATGATTCCTTATAACGTAAATTTTATAATACCATATAAGCTATTTCATCAATGAATATAATGTCTCGTCTAAACACTAAAATTTATAAAATCAGCTTAAGAACATTCTCCAAAGTAAATACTACCTTATTCTGAAGAAATGATCTTATTTCATCATGTTTTGGATATAAATCCTGTTAGCAGAATAACCTTAAGTATTATGATTTATGAACTTCATAATATGAATAAGCAAACTTATTAATAATGAACAAATATGTAATTAAGATATTTGTATCATCAGAATCTTCTTAAAAACCATGAATGAATCCAGTAACCTTGCTTAACAGATATAACATATTCAAAACCGCTTCTCATGCAAAATCACTTAAGGAATTAAGTGTTATTCACATATAACCCTTTAACTAATGTTTTAATTTTATTAATCCAATTAATTTTAGCTTCTAGAATTTGAAATTATAAATACAAGAATTCATAATTTTAGCCTCTTGAATTCGTAAAAACAAGAATAGATAATCTATAAAAGAAACCGTGTATCGCTCAATATAAAAGCCATTAACAATATGAATGTATAATTAACTAAATCATGAGATCTTGAAATCATTCAATCCAAACCCTAAAATATTCCTATTTCCTTCAATGAGCCTTTATTTGGTGTTATGTCTATTTTCTGTTGCCCTTATTAAAGTTTGTTATTTGCTATATTTCCGATTGAACGACGTGTAGAATCCGACGTCATTACCTACGTCATTGACTCTGTCAGCAGCGACCTCGACTTCGTCGTAAGCAATAAATAAGCAACGCAAGCACCCCCTTTGATCATATTGATCCCAGTATTTAACTATCATTGTGTTTATCAAACTGTTTCATGCATATGTTTATTTCTGTAAATTCGCTATTTGTGGTACTGGTAGACATACCTGTTGTCTCATGAAACCTCCTTGATAAATACTGACATGTGAACCTTGATAACCCTAGATTAAGGATAGACATTACTTAATGTTATCATGGGTATATAGGATTTCATATTTATCCATGCTTAGCCATACTTTAGAACCAATGAGGTAGATGATCAGATCAAAATGGTTTCTTGAGAAATTGAAAATGTTGGATATGACACTGTTGGTTACTGGTACTTTGATTAAAAACCCAAAATAAAACTATGGTTTTGATGCGGGCGATTATTGGCAATAGCCGGATGTGTAGAGGGATTTGCACCTAGTGTAGGGTGAAGTATCGCCCATGTCGGATTAAGGACCGAACATAGTGTTGTATGATCCAAGATAATCCGTACAACCACAAGTGTTGGGATGGGACAGCCTTAAACCAATTAAGTTATCTAGTTTAACTTTGCATTTATGGAAGGCGGGAGATTGCACAGACATTCCTTTCTAGGTCTGCTTGTAGGGGTTTCTACATACCAATGCAATGGTGTACGCCTTGCCATGAACATAAACGGTGTGTTGGGTGTTATGTGAATGGATTCACGTTTTGGGTGAGTGTTTCTGTTTCTATGGCGAGGGCTTAACGTCCCGGGCTGGTGCAAAGTTAACCTAGGTAATGTAAAGGTTTTCGTCATGAACATTCTGGCCACACGCCAAAGGTGCGTGAAATATGTGGTAAAAAGAAAAGGTCATGACTTGTGGTAAAGTTGTACACCTCTACAGAGTGTAAATCTAATCGATTAGCCGTCCCCTCGGTCATGGGAAACTTAGTGAACTGGCACTAGTTAAAAGTTTTGATATTTTCTGAAAATGGGTTTTGGTTTGAAACTTGTTTAGCAACTGCCACTTTATGTCAAAGGGCCGACATTGTTGGATTTCATGTTTTGGATATATATGTCATGTGATGGCATTGATCGATTCGAAGCTCACGTCATGGAGGGCTGTGAGTATTACTTATGCTTTAATTATTTCATATTAGTCAAATATGCTTTTACAATTTTCGTTTACAAATAACTTGATTTACAATTTCAATTTCGCTTTATGCAAATTAACTGTAGAAGCCTTTCCTTTGAAATGGCCTGCATATATTATAGGTTTTGCTAAAGTCTTTCGGAGTACGTAAAGTACTCACCCTTGCTTATATGTTGTTTTTAGGTGGACAGTTAGCGAAGCTTCGAAGCTTCTTTCTGTCGCAGGTTGCGGGAATATCAGCGACGTGATCTTTCTAGGGATTATGCCTTGTTAGTTGCCTGCGGGTTGGATGGGCACACTACAAGACTTTGCTTCTTTTGCTGCTATATGCTCTGAGTTGTAAGATTCCTTTGTATAATAGTTTTCGCTTTAATAATATGTTGTATGGTTGTGATTCCAATTGTTGAACATGTGCGTACTAGCTACTGATTATGAGACTAGTACTGTTTGCACATTAGATTTTCATTTTTACATTTATGTAAAAATGGAGGTCATTGCAAAAGGAGAGAATAATGACTCGCTAGCCGCACAATTATACGGACCACCAGGCTAGTCAGGGAGAGCATATGCAGAACATTGATCGTTATAATATATGTGAGATTCTAAAAAAAACTTTATTTAAGCTTACGAGGTGTTGACTTATGATCACTGTCTTGCATATTTTACCAAGCCAAACATATAAATGTAGTCGATCAACATTGAGTAGATCATGCAGATCATGCTAGATCCTGATAATCATTACTAAATCTCGAAAATAAGTGATGTACTCTTTTACTTTTGGTGAGATTTTCACGTTAAGTTTCTCTTACGAAGGTTTTTAACGAAGCAACAACTGCAATACAACTTAATCTATGCTACATACTCCATTCTACATTTCTTTTTCCCCACTAGGTTTTTGAAAGAGCTTTTAACAAGACATGTATTGCATGGTATTTGCCATAAGGGGAGTATTATGAAACCTAGGGTTTCCAAGGGTTGTGAGTAATTACCAAAATACCCCTATGATCCCTAATGTAAAGAGAGAGATATGATGATGGTCTTATAAAATGTTCTGTCCATTTGCTCTCTTACTTGCTATGTTCATGTGTTTATTTTATCGGGTGTGCTGATTCTCGGTTGCCTGAAATATTTTTATCTCTTAGTCATCTAAAATTGTACAAGACTAAGTCTAAAATTTTAGTGCTAAGTAATGTGCAATTTTAGTACTACTCTACTGTAATTTTTAGTTCGGTTTATTTCTATATTTGGAGGATTCACCTAGGTTTATTTTATTTTTATCTAGGTTAGAAATCTTTTTTGTTTTTTAGTTTGTAGGGTACCCCTATGTTTACTTTGTTTTTGTTTAAGTTACAAAATTTTGTTTGTGTTTTTGTATTTTTAGTGGTTAGATGTAGGTAAAACATAGTAAGTGGATGCAAATCATATGGCTCCAAAGAAATAGTAAAAAAACAGACAACTCGTCGATAGACAATTATTGTTTGGGTACCTCTAATTTGCGGTTGACCTCACTAGTCCTCCCTCACGCATGCATTGTAGAGTTGACACGTGGCAGGCTCACTACTGGGCACAAGCATCCACCAGCGCAGAACCAAAGAAATAAGAGTTTCAACTAAAAAAATAAGAAAGTTTCAACTTAAAAAATTCAAATTAGAACTAGATCATTCTATAAGTAACGAAACTAAAAGTTTCAACTCAAAAAACTATCGGCTAGGAAAAATTTCAACTCAAGAAACTTTCAACTCAGAAAAGTTTCAACTCGAAAATGTTTCAACTCGAGAAACTTTCAATTGGGAAAATTTCAACTCGAGAAACTTTCAACTTGGGGAATTTGAACTCAGAAAAAATCAAATCGAGGACTTTTAACTAGGAAAATTTTAACTCGAGAAATTTCAAACTAGAAAATCCAAATACAAAAGTATACCAGAATACCATAATACGAAAAGCAAATCCGTTTTTTTTATGGGCGGGGGCGCGAGGCAGCCTCACGACGTGCGTCAAATGTGGCTGGTCGTTGCGTGCGTGCAATCCATCTCACACGACGTGTCGAAAGCTTGGGCCCAGACCGCACGAACGGAGTGGTGCGGTTGACCGTAAATTAGCAAATCCGTTATTGTTTTACTGAACGAGAGCTACTATCCAACGCTATACCGTTGGGAATCACTTCCAACGGTATAGCATGTTTCACTAGTTTCACGGATAAGTTTCGTGATGTTTCACGGATAAGTTTCATGATGTTTCATGATGTTTCACGCATAAGTTTCATGATGTTTCGTGATGTTTCATAGCTAAGTTTCATCCCAAGGTTTCATGTTGTTTCGTCTAGATAGGTTTCATGTTGTTTCACAGTTAAAGTTTCATCAGGTTTCGTAGTGTATTTGTAAGTTTCTTAACGTTTCAGTTTCGTAGGTTTCATAGATAGGTTTCAGAGCATGTTTCAACAAGTTTCAAAGCATGTTTCACAGGTTTCAGAGCATGTTTCAGTCTATTAATTGATTCAGGAGTTTCACAACATTTCATAGATAGGTTTTATGTTGTTTCACAGTTAAGTTTCACCATGTTTCGTAGTGTGCTTATAAGTTTCATAACATTTCACTTTCGTCAACCTCATGAAACTTATGTATAAAACTAAGTTTCACGTGTTTCTATAATATTTCAAGTTTCAACCCATGAGTTTCAACAAGTTTTAGAGCATGTTTCACAGGTTTCAAAGCATGTTTCAGGCCGTTTCACTAAGTTTCGTAGTGTACTTATAAGTTTCGTAACGTTTCAGTTTCGTCAAGCTCATGAAAGTTATGTGTAAAACTAAGTTTCACATGTTTCTAGAATATTTCAAGTTTCAACAAGTTTCAGAACATGTTTCACAGGTTTCAGAGCAGGTAATCCATGTTAATTAGCAGGGGTATTAGCGAGATAGATGTTCCACTTAATTGCAATCTCACGTTTGTTCTTGCTAATTAGGACCTGTCTTAGCTGAGGATTAAACTAATTGCGCCCAATTATAGGCCGCCTTTTTCCGCTAATCACCTCCTTAGTTACCTTCGTTGTTCTCTCTACCTCTCCGCTATATACACGCGCGGACACCAACTTCCTTCCATTCCTCTCTCTCTATATATATACCCTCTCTCCCTCTGTAATTAGAGGAATGCCAAGAAGCATGGAGCTTGGCGCAATGCTGAGGCGCTTCCCCCGACGGTGGCCGGCGGCCGACGTCGCCTCCGCTGGCTGCGGTGTATGAGGAGGGATCCATGTCGGCGGGATCGTCACCGTCCTCGGCGTCGACCTCGTCCCCGGCATTCCTAGACGAGCTCGCGCTGCTCTACCCCGACGACTCCGAGGCAGAGGCCGACGCCGGCGGCCTGTCCACCGCCAAATCGTCCCGCCGGTTCTTCCTCGCGTCCCCCGGTCGGTCCAACTCTATCGTCGACTCCTCCGAGCACGCTGAGCGACGAGGAGCGGTATCCCCATGATGAGCGTGTTGGGCAGTGTGGAGACGGAGAAGAGCGTGATGGACCAGTCGAGCAGAGCCCATACGGTTGCACGCGTAGGGAGGCGTGGCTGTGAGAGAATGGATCGAAGGGTGACGAACTATTCCGTTGCAAATGGTTTCCACGCTATACCGTTTTCTAGACACTCTGTTACTGAATATGCCAACGAGTCGTACGACTAGCAAGATCTTACCAGTCGTCACTCTCCAACTGTTAAGATTTTGGACACACCGCGCAACTTCTCCTCCGCCTCTTCACTCTTCTGGCCGCGTGCACAAGCCTCCGCGCAAATCTCTAAGCCTTGCGAGGGCTAGCGCTAGTGAAAATGGAGCTCGACCTCGCCTCCCGCGGCGCCCTCTCCTCCGCTCGCCAGCAAGTGGCTGCGGTTCTCGCTCTCCCCAGCGGCGCCGCCTCTATCCCCATCGCTTCAGGTAGTTACTGCTGCCTGAACTCACTTTAGCTCTTTTTGTTCCCTTTAATCTGCAACATGTCTGCAAATGATTGGGGACACGCCGAACGATTAAGATGTGGTGTAGAGCTGCAAATGAAAAAGGTTTTGGATTGTTTGGGAACTGTCACCACAGTCTGCTGGTGTCATGTACAAGGTCTATGGCTATAAACTGAGGCATAGAATGAAATTAACTTAAGAAATTTCCCCATTCTGCTGTTCTTCCTCCGATTTCTCCACAAATTCGTCCCTTCCCAGTCTCAAATAGCTGTTCGTCCTTGCGATTTGTTGTGCTCGTTCGTTGGCGATCTCATTGCCGCGACCGGGGCACAACATTTGGTAACAGAGCCGGCTACGAGTCCTCGCAATCTCTCAATCCATGCTGTAAATCCAAGGGGTGGGTTGATAATTGCCTTGAGCGAACACCATAAATCCTGACCGAGTTTGGCGTGATCTTGAGGAGGAATTCGAGACGGTAGTGAGCTACTTGTGAACTTATTCAAGAGTCACAGATCCAGTGGAGATGGATAAGTGGGAAGCCTTCCTGTTGAGGATCGAGGCGAGTGTGATGAACTAGTTGCTATCTGTGACGTGCCGACAAGGTGTTTGATGTAATGCCGCACAAGACCAAACATCTGGAGAGCAAGGCCAGGCTTGTTAAATTGGTGTCACGGGTGCGTGTAAGTTATCGCCCCGTGCGGTGGTTCATCAGAAGAAGGTACGACGATGCTATATGCAAGATTGACGATGTGCTCACTCAGGTCGACGACTCGTCGCTGTTCCTGGATCTTGATGGGGTTGATGCACACCACATGCTTGACTAAAGGTCCGACGAGGCTTGTGAACCATTGGCATGTGAAGAGGGAGATGACAGTGCTACACAATTGTGGCAGACTGGTTGTTGGTGGTGATCATGTCGTGTTCATTGAAATGCCACAAGATGGCAAGCCATGAGAGCGGCTATCACCAGTTGCCATGAGGAGCTCTTCAACTGTGGGGTTCGAGCAGTGCACAACCCTCATGAGTGGGTGGTGCACACATGGAGCACCATGGCTTGCACGGCCGTGCAGTGCGCATGCTGTGGCCATGGGCAATATCAGGAGCAAGCTCAAGCTAGGTGGTGACCGAGACTGCGAGACACTCACGGCATCGACAGCAGCGAATGGCTGGTCATCAACTAGGAAATCAGTAGCGTGCAGCAAGTGCTTGAGAAATTTCACCATACGGGAGAGGTGCTTTCAGTCCTTGGCAATCTGGAATGAAGAGTGCTCACCCCATGTTTGAGGAAATGCCATCATGGAGGTGCAGTGGTTTCAATCCTGGAAGCAAAGCCATTATGTCGGAGAAAACAACACAATTTGTTGCTGATGAGGATGAGGCACTAGTTAGCTTGTCTATCAACTGGCCATGGGACCCTGGTGTGTTCAGGTTCATCTTCTTAACCAAGATAGAGGTAATGCTGTCCAAGCACGAAGATAACGAGAATCCAATTGGCTCAATTCAGTCAAGAGGATTAATTGCTCTGCAAAGACCTTGGGATCCTGGTGTTTTTGCAATTTACATGTTGGATGTGTTTATCTGTACAAGACCAGTGACATGCACCGAATTGAAGGATGTCCATGGTTGTGAAACTCTTGACAACATAGCCGAGTTCTCATTGCCACATGTCAGATGCTTGATGGAGTTAACTTGTCTTATCATCACTGTGTTGCACTGAGGACATCAGTTCTACATGAAAGTTATTGGCAAAATACCATGCTTGACTAGATTTGTCCTCAAGTCATGGGGGCTGGATGTGTTTTGAACTTAAAAGTGCTCCACCATTTGATCTGAAGAGTTCATGGTATGGTGTCCTTATATCTAGTGGTTGTGACTCATATATCCATGCTGAAAATTTGTGGCCTGTACCTTTGTAAACATTCTAGCTTGGAAGGACAGGGTTCAGACATTGGCCTGCTATTTGGTACTTGATTGTCGATGCTGGATTTATGTTTCTTGCAGAATACCAAGCAATTCATGGTCCAGGCCGAGCAAACATCTAGTTGTCGTAATTCTGTGGTGAATCAGGGGATTCAACGCCAATCAGTTTATACATGTCCAGCTGCTCGATGTTTGCTTGAGTGTGTCACTAATACTAATGAATTGGAGCACACTGAAGTGTTCAAAATTGGGATAATCGATAATTTTCCACTCCATAAATGCACCATTGAAGATTTGTCACTCTATATAGGATGTAATCCATTATTTGCCACACTATAGGATACACAATATATTTTATGCCATTTTGGACAATCTTGCCCTTGTCTTCTTCTTGCTCCCCTTCATCTTCCTCCTCTTCCTCCCCTCCATCTTCCTCCTCTTTTCTCCTCACCATCAGCCATGGGCTCATGGCAGATGGCCACCGTCTCCAGTGATACTCCATATGGAATTCCCTGCTCTCCCTCTCTGCTCTCTCTCCCACTGGCTGCCTCTCTCTTTCCCTCCAGCAAGGACAGTTCATTAGCACCACATAGGGCTCAGCAAGCAGTAATATTCCAATATGATATTCTCATGGCGAGGGCAACAACTAACCAAAGGATGGGCAAGAACCTACCTCTCCCGGAGCAAAGCACCAGCAAGCAGATTAAAACTGCAGCCTGCAGCTGCCTCTGCCGCTCCATCCCTTGAAACTGCAGAACAAGAATCCAAGAGTACACCGAAGTTGAGCAAAATCGTCCCTAAATTATGGGCAAGAATAGTGAATCTTAGCCAAATTCGTCTCAAGAACCGTGATTTGTTGTTGACGAGGAAGGAGGAGGGGAGGTGGCACTGGTGAGGAAGGCGGAGGAGAGGAGGAGGTGGTGCTGGGGAGGTGGGCTGTCGCCATGGCCATGGCAGCTGACAAGAAGGAAGTAGGTATGAGGAAGGAGGAGGAGGAAGAAGAAGAAAGGGGGCAAAATCGTCCGTAGTGGCAAATAATGAAATACCTCATGTATAGAGTGGCAAATAATCGATTACATCCTATAAAGTGGTAAATCCTAAAAGACACATTTATGGAGTGGCAAATTCTTGATTATCCTTTGAAAATTTGGAATCAGCGAGTGACTCATGGGCAGCAGGAACCTTAAAATCAGAAATATGGACATCGAGGAATATTGGGCTAGATACCAAGTGTTTGCATTTGAGGGTTTACAGATGTTGCCAGAGTTCAAAGAGTTCTTGTTTCTTGTTTATGCAAGCAAGCTTTACTGTATGACAGGCAAACTGGCTTGCTTTCTTCCCAGGTATACATTTGATGACATTACTACTGAACTGAAGGGAGGTGAATCTGTCCAACTACTTGAGTACTACACCAACACAAGAAATACTACAGATGTACTTCTTAAATCTTAATGGAGGCAATGATGTCTCAATTGTGTTTCTTGGGCAGCATTGAAGTGACGACAAGCTAATAAAGCAGCTGTTCAGCGAGGATAGAAAGCATCTCACGCAAGCAGCAACTTTGACATTCAGTATTGCTTTGTTTAAGAGAAATGTCACTGCTACCACTGCAAGCAAAGTGCAGAGCATATGTTCAAGGACAGCAGGAGGTGCATGTCCAGGCTGTATCTCTTTGAAATGACACAAGCAGCATGAGCTATGGGAGAGTTCCTCATCGCTGATTTTCATATCCTGGATGCACTCTTCACTTAATTCAAAACGGGAGTTCACCGCAAAGGATAACCACATCCGGTGCCAACTGCAATGGAGTAAATACAGCCTCCTGCTTTAGGGCAGGCAGAAGTTCAAGGGGAGGGAAATGTCATGTACAAGGTCCATGGCTATAAAGGACAGTAACAAGTCTATGCAAGTGTGCGTGTTCCCAAGTCCAGGTCGAGGTTCATGGACTATGGGCCCATGTGTCGGTGTAATGCAACTGGGGTTAAATTCCCATATCCTGTACGCAACTGAGGCATGGATGAAATGAACTTCTGAAATTTCCCCATTCTACTGTTCTTCTTCTTCCTCTAGCTCTTCTTCCATTTCTTCCCAAATTCGACCCTTCCCAGTCCCAAACCGATGTTAGTCATTGCAGTTTGTTGTGCAAGTTTCCCATTAGAAAGTTTTTGACATAATAGGTAGTTCAATGAAAAAGGATTAGGCTGGTAGATCGTTTCCCATTAGAAAGTTATTGACATACTTTGGGTGTTTTGCTTAAATTTGTTTAGGAATTTAGGATGGCATTATGGCAGTATGGCACTATGTCTAGTTAAATGACATAGATACCGTCTGTGTGGTTCTTCTGATCTAGCTTGCTTTTGTATTTCCTTGCAAAGTTGCAGACGGAGTTCAGATATTTTAACATTGCTATGCCTTATATTCTAATAAAAGTTTGTTTTTCTCCTTGCTGATGCAGATCCAGAATCACATTTATTCGATGCCAACTCTTCCTTACAAGGCTCGTAGCACGATAGGATGTCAAGCATCTCTAGCAACTAACAATATGTATGTAAATATGTGAACTATATCCCTTACTGGCATGTAGTTTATCATTAGTACTTGTGATTGTGGTTCAGCTAAACACACATGGGTGATATGTTCATGATTTTCAACTTTGCCCTGACGTCTGAGGTGGCTGACATGGACTGGGAAAACCTTTGTTTTGTCCTTGTCCATACTGACTTTTTGTACATTGCAAAATGTGGGCCTGATGGAAGCTGAGCCCATCTGCTGGAGTCTTAAATTATGGACTGGTTAGTAAGTGGGGTGGAAGATAGTTATCAATAGTCGATATAGCTGGTAAGTATTATTTTAGTTTCTAAACTGGTACAAAGTAGCCTTATGTACCGTACCGATCTCGATGCCGATCAATACCAACTATACCGGCTTCGATACGGGTCAATACCAGTCGTGCCGGTGGAATTGATAATACGATTTATTTAACTAAATGTTATATTTAAGAGTACTGCTATGTATTTGGAGTAAGATTATAAATGAAATTTAGAGTACATATAATTAAACATGTGTATACTTATAAATATATAAGTTATTATATTAAACACAAAACGGTACATTAGTATAGACTGGTACCAGAATGTACCATTCCAAGAGCCAAACTGGTACATTCTTCGGTACGGTATCACAAGTGTGGGTGGAAGGCCTCATTTCATATATAGGTACTGTATGCAAGCCTAAAAGTATTGTGTACTTTAACAATGAGAATTTTGATATGTAGGGATTGTTTGAGGGCCTAAAAGCATATAGGAAAACTGATGGGTCCACCCTATTAGTTTGTCCATAGGATAATAAGGGTGTGTTTGGTAGGACTCCAGCTCCACCAGATCCGTGTATTTCTAGCTCCACCAGATTCGTGGAACTGGATCTGTGAGTATATTAAGAGTGTTAGATGGATCATCTTTTCAAATTTTAGACCAAAAATATAAACTTAATTCACTTTATTTTAGCCTACAAGTTTCAGATCTTAGGTGAAGCTGGAATCTGGAGCTCTACCAAACAGGTCCTAAGGATGAGAGATGGTGCAAGAAGATGTGGATGCCTACATCAACTGTTGAGCAATTCGTGGATGCAGTAAAACAAAGAGGGCATTCCTTCGACTACACCGGCATCATCATCACCATCTTCTTCCAGTGTTCATGATGAGGCTCCAAATATGTTTCAAGGATCAATAACACGATCACGTGCCAAGAAACTAGCTCAAAATATTATTTTGTTTGTAAGTGACTATAACTTAAATTCCAATGAGAATTGGGTGTTTCCTTTCACAAATTGTGTGTTCTCAGATTTGAAGGTGTTGGAACATGGTGTATCCAGCGGGAGATGAGGAAGGAGAGGCACAAAAAGGAGACAACACGAGTATTGCTAACACTAGGAAACACACAGGAGCACTTGGAGGAATGTCCCAAGTGGGAAGTAAGCCCACTCGGCTATAGTGCAAATGATGCAACGCCCAAGCCTAATTTGGACAAAACTAGGAAGCAAAGGAAGAGATAAGGCCGAATTAGATTTGAAGAGCAAAAGATCCTAATTCGGAATGACAGACCAGTCAGACTTAAAAAGGCCATAATTCTCACATACGGACACAAATTATGGTATTTTTGTACTTGTTTGAAAGCTTGCAATGTGTTTGGTAGGACTCCATGTGAGTACATTAAGAGTGTTTAGATGGATCATCTTGTTTATATTTTAGACCAAAAATATAAACTTAATTCACTTTATTTTAGCCTACAAGTTTCAGATCTCAGGTGAAGCTGGGATCTAGAGCTCTACCAAACAGTCCCTAAATTGGCCCACAAGAATCAACTTCCAGATTGGCCGAATTAGATTAGTAATTTGAGTTAAATATAGAGTTCAAGAGGGTGGGACTCACCTTGGCCACCCTAGGCCAAGTTGCACACCTCTTTAGTCCTTTTTATATAGTTGTATTGTTCTCTATTGTAAACCAAGACCACGATATTTCTTAAGATAGCTAATATTGCTTATTCTCGGGTTTATGCTACGCACTGTTTTGGGGAATTTGGTGATTTTCTTGGAAATACTTTTTGTTGTTCTTGTGATTTCTTCATGTGATTGCAGGAACTGTGCATCTACTTCTTATGTGATTGAGTAGACGTGGATCACAAGCGTGTTCTTGGGTGAATTCATTTGTCGCATGTTGCTGTATTGAGACAGTGGTTGGCACCATCATGTTCGTCAGAGTTCATGTATCCAAAGTTATCCTTGATCCTACGTTGTGAAGATTGAGCACCCTGTATCATCTTGTCATTGTGTTCATCAGGGTTCACGGATCCAAATTTATCTTTGATCCTATGTCGTGAAGCTCGGGTACCCTGTATCATTTCGACAAACAAATTTTTCCGAAGAAGCAAACCGTTTCTTCAGCTTCATATATTGAAACTGATAAATTACCAGCATACATCCCAATAGGTTCAGACTTAAAAACGAAAAAAGTAAAATGATTTGAACATAGCATTTGGTGGCATGACAAGAGCAATGCAACACGAACCAACCAGATAAGAGATATAGTTTTACACGACTTTTGTTATGCCTCCACAGCTCAAAGACAGAAAAAGGTAGGATCCTCAGGAACACTACAATCCCTAACCATCCAGAGCCCAGTATACAAATGCAAAAACAAAGTAGCAACACCCCCCTGACCAAGCCAGTCCCAACTAGGGGTATAGTCAGCTTGGATTTAGTTTGATAACACTATTTTCATATTCTAAATCTTATTTTTTATTGGACCAGAGTCAAACAAGGTTAGTCCCGGATACGTATACAGTGCTGATAATATCGGTCATGAATTCGAAGTGAATACGGAGCATAATCGATACAATACATAATTTTTGTCAGATATTGAGAAAACAGATAGCGCATATAGCACACATATAGCAATAATTAATCAATAGTATGAGTTCAACATGTAACAAGATTATCGTAATTTAACAAGTCATTTTATCAGGTAGCCCAACAAAGTTGCAAAAGTACATTCAATTTCAAAGGTACACATAGCGGAAAGTAATGAAACGTAGAACGGTACATAAATAGTGTCACAATAATACGACTATGACTCCATATCTTCATGAAAGAGAAATAAGACAAATAGACAATATTAAAATTACGTCATACACACACAAGACTCAGCAGTGGCACAATGTTGTAGAAGACTTTAAAGACTGAAGTTTTCAAAGCAGGCTTCCGGCATCTCAATGAGACCACAAGTTCATGACCATGGCTCCTTGTCCTCGACACTCAAGCACTCAATGAACATCAGCCTCAACCATAGTCTCATCCTACAAAAATGAAAGGTACGCGTCGATGTCTTAATAACAAGAGTGCATGACAAGTTTAACATTAATAAAAAATATTCATTTGAATTAACCAAAGTGCCAACAATCAGATTTTTAATTAACCAGCCTCAAGCACTTTGAATTTATTATTTGTTTCAAGTATATAGCATAGCAAATTAGCAGCATCAATAACCTTTTGTGGCTATATGGTACATCAAAAGACATAAATGACAACAAATATGAAATATAGTGCAACAAAATCATTACACTTTCTCGAGCAAATTCATCAAGAAGAATGCTTTCTGAAGCAAATTGATCAAGAATTAGAAGCACACTGTAGGTGAATTAGTAAACATATGAAGTCATGTGTGTAGGTGAATCACACCTTGTGGCCTTATACTCCATGTCCAACTCATCAATCACTGTTGCAATCTTCACCTTAGAACCTGAAATTTGGTAGTGACAGTTGATATTAGTAAAGAAAAATAGGAAATTGTATGATACATGAACTAGATAACATATTTATACCTCTTTTAGATGATGTTGTCCAATCATTGATACAAATTAGTTCTTCGACCACCTCGAGATCTAGTCGACTACGAAAAATATCAATAATACGGTCGCCCGCACTGAATGCCGACTCTGAAGCAATAGTTGACACTTGAATCGCTAACACATGAGCTAGTTGTGAAAGAATAGGAAAAGTCCCTTGTTTTGTCCTCCACCATGAGAATATATCACATGGCCCAGCTGCACTTTCAATCCATCAAAGATTTAGTTCTTTTATGTATATGTCCAATTCAGATTTCTCATTGTGTCTGGTCACAACAGTTTCATGCAAGAACTCTTTAATTTAAAAAACGCCCAAGTAATCATTAAGTGGGTGAGAAGCCACACTAGATCCTATAGTTGCAAGCTTTACAACTTGTAGTGTGATAGACATGTATGCATGGAACAATTGGTTCATGACACTCATGAATGCATGAAGTTCAAGAACATCCCCTCTCCTCACCATAGATCTTCTTCATAAAATACTCTACCAACCTTTTCTTTTACCTTGGATCAAGAAAGCATGCCACATCAAGTGCTATGCTGGACTACTCCCAATGCTTATCATATTTAGCTTGCATTGCTATTGCTAAAGCATGAATAGTTATATCAGAACTACGACGATATTCTACAATAGCTAACTTAATCTCACAAAATTTCCACCAAAATATATTTGCCATGGGATATGTAGTACTAGAGAAAAGCAAGATAGCCTCATGAAGTCTCCTCAAACACCTACATAGTGCCATTGCATTATCCCATTCCTCATCTCATCGAGCACAATTATTGCACTTACTCTCATTCATCTCAAGTAGCCTTTCAAAAAGCCTTCCTATAGTAAACAGCTTGCTTCCACATCTGAAAAGTGGAGTTCTACCTAGTTGAAACATCCAATGAGTGATCCTCTTTGACATCCAAGTCACATTTCGATGCACACTTATGAAATTGTTCCCATTAGAATAGAGAATTCTTCACAATTGCAACAAAAGTTCTAATATTTTGGACTAAAGATGCAACTGTTTTCAAGCCATCTTGAGCAATAAGGTTTAAAATGTGACATAACCTCACATGAAAAAAAGCTCTGTCATAGACTAAGGGAGCGTTCATGTTAAGTTTTACAATAACTTCTGCAACACACTTATCATTAGATGATGCATTGTCCATAGTAAGAGAAAATAACTTATTTTCAAGGTTCTAGTGCATCACATTCTTAACAAACTCGGTGGCAAGATTAGTTGTAGTGTGGCTGCCTTTAACATGTATGAATTTAGCAATTCTTTTCTGAATCTGTAAATTATCATTTATCCAATGCACGGTAACATACATATAACCTTTATTTTAATTTGAGGTCCACATTTCCAATGTTGCAAGAAAGCCGCATGACACAACTACAAAAAGGCTCATATTAGACCCCTCATCATTGACGGTTTTGGAAAACCGTCTGTGACAACACCTCATCAATGACCCTTCTATCACTGACGATTTTTGGATAGAAGGGTCAATGATGAGACCATCATCACAGACCCTTCTAGCCAAAAACCGTCATTGATGACTACCATAGTCATCACTGACGAGTCATGACTGACGGTTTTTGGATAAAACCGTCAGTGATGAGGATCCTCATCATTGACCCTTCTAGCCAATAATCGTCAGAGATGACTATCGTACTCATCACTGACAGTTTTTGGATAAAAGGGTTGGTGTCTAAAACCGTCAGTTGTGACTAACTGTCAGTGATGACAATAACTTTAGTATATATATTCTAGGGTTGGCAACCATACTTCTCCTTTTATGATGACTCTCACAGAGTCACCGTCCTCCTCTCGCTCCCTCACCTCTCCCCTGTGCCCCCGCCTCCGCCCCTCCTCCCTCTCAATATATGCAGACTACCTTGATGAGGCAGATGTGGATGATGTTGTAGTCTCCCTTGTTGATCTAGTCAAAAAATTTATCATATAGGTTGTTCTAATTTTGAACGTATATGTATGCTCTCTTTTTGCTGAGTTTCATGAACCTTAACTTGAGAATAGGGTCTGGTGGAAGATAATTACAGCTACAACTCAAGATAGAAGGATCTTAAGAACTTCAAAGAAAATCTTGTTTCTTTTTGGGATAACTTGGTCCTTGAGTGTCAGAATGGCCCAGGGTTTATCGTCAAGTAGCTTCATTGATTGGGCTCCAGCTTGTGACGTCCTTCATATCTGTTGCTAAGACTCTCAATGTACAACGTGAGATCACTCAAACGCAGTTGAATACAGAGAAGAGGAAGCAGAGTGATGGACCGCTTGTTGAATCTCTCAACAAAAGGCTCTCTCTTACTCATGAAAACATTATTTACTTGGAGGAATGTTAGGACTCGAATATGCATATTCGGACCCTCTATATATTCTGCACTAGTTCAGGGTAATGCTAGTGCACACAATCTCAACATAGATGAATATCACAATAATACATAGCAGAAATATAATAAAAGACTTCATCTATTTAAATATATCCTATTGAACGACCTTAAGGTCAAACTTACATGAATACACCACACAGGGTTTAGACTAAGAAATAAATAAACTGCAGTGAAAATAAATTATTCGTATTAACCCTTCAATTTGCCACAGGCAACTGACAAGGTTCGCACCCTAGTTGATCGTCTCCTTCTGGTACACCTCCTCGTAAGCTGGTGTAGACTCCTCTCCAATTGGTGATTTGTTGTTGTAAGGGGTGAGTACATAAAGCACTCAACAAATTGTGCACATAATGCAGGTCTATTATATTACATGCTTGGTTTATTCCAAATGAATGGTTGAATTGGTTATTTTGCAATAATAAAGCAGTATTTACAAATGAATAGCATAAATAAATTGAAATGATAGTAAAACAAATAATAACAATAATAAATTTCTCAGTTATTTCTCAAATAACTTGACTCACAACCTTAAATCAATTTCCATACTTCCATAGGCATACTGCCTCCATTTCCATGTTCATTTTATTAAAATCTAACCCTTGCTTGTAATTCTCGAGCATTACTCAATACCGCGAGTATGGCTATTTGAATAGGTTTGACACTCTACATAGATTATACACTTTACCCACAAGATATAATCATCCCACCACACACGCGAGTAATCATAATAAAGCCTTTACAATGTTCTGTCTAAATCCAGTACTGCGCGCTGAGGTTTAAACACTAATGGAACTGGTTACCACACTCAGGGCCCCCTCTTGCGCCATGTGAGTCTACCCGTGTACCCAGAACCCACACCACTATGACAGTACTAAAATCTAGACATTACAAATTAATCAGCTTTGTCTGTCCCATACCAGACATGTGGTTGTATGGTTAAATTAATTCAAATGCTTGCAAGGTTAAGTCCTTAATTGACTAAAGCAATACTTCCCAAAAACTCACAATAACCAATATCTATACCATCAACTTTCATTTATCAAAATAATAATGCGACCGCTCAAATGCCACATTGGCCCAACATAAATCACAACTCTTGCCACTTGCCCCAATCTAAATCATTTTACCACCCCAATTGGTTACCATGCACCACGTGCCATCAACAACATTGTATGACAATACCTGACGCACCTTTTCATAAACATATTCCATTAAGCAAGATTAATTTTGCATACACGAAATGATATAAATAACTCATTGCATGGCTAAGCAAACTATTCACGTTCTAACCATCCCACATTGACAATTAATAGTTACAAACTAATAAAGAATCATACTAGGGTGTGACAAATGAATCATGGCATATAAATGACAAGTTTGATATAAGTTCAATTAGGTTGAATAACTAATCCCAAATTAATTGAAACAATTATATATTGAATTAGCATGCAATAGTTTAAAACAATATAATTTTAAAACATGGGCTCAACATGATAAAAGCACAACTTGCCTTCAAAAAGTTCTTGATCCTGTTCTGGATCTTGCTCTTGAGTTGGCTCCATACTCATGAACATCTCAAGTACGTCAACATCTACGCACAACGATTAAAGAAAGCAATAAATACTAAAAATAGAGAGAAAATTCAGCTCCAAAAATTAAATAAAATTCACCATTAAATATAACTCAATTTTACAAATTTTTAGAAATCAGAATCACCTCAATCAGAGTTCGTATGAGGGAGAACGGGCTTCCTAAAGATTAAAATAAAAGAAAACGAGTAAATCCCAATTAACCGAATTATTTTTCTACTAAAAAAATTGGAATAATGATGTCATCCTGATGTGACGGCTAGTTTTGGTTTTGGACGAATTATTTTACTACAGTCAATTCAAATTATGACGTCATCGCTGACGTTAACGATCACGTGGACCAATCAGCATTGACACGTGTCTCCGGCGCATAGACCCGGTCCATGGAACCAGCTCGGTCCACAGTAGACCCGGTCCACGACACCTCGACTACTGTGCATGACACGCGGCGGCAAGCGATTGGGCGCGACACCGCCCACGCAGCAGCACCCGGCGACCGACCTGTGGCATAATCTCGTGCGCACGATCTGAATCCAATAGCTGCGGTTGCGCGAGGGTAGCGAAGCGACGGGGACACATGGCAACCAGAGACCTCAGCTATGTGGCGCGATCTAAACCAAACACTCTAGATCTGACGACTAAGATCTTCACGACATAGGACAGCAACGCGGCTGGCACAATGCACGACGCGTGCCATGATCTGACCACTCGTTCCAAATCGAACAGCCACGGTTACTAAGAAGGTAGGCGAGGCGACAGTGCATGCATGGAAAAATCTGGTGCGTTGGCTACTGATCGAACAACTACAGCTCACGACGAAGCTCGACAATGGCGTGGTGGTGCAAGATGGTAGGTTCTCACCGGAGACGGGGACGACGACCATGGCGACAGCGTTCCACTGCTCCTCCGGCGACACGGCTAGACAGGATTGACGTGGATCGGCGTGAGGATCTCGAATCCGGCCATGGACACGGTGGACGAGGGTCAACGATGGCGGAACTTGGCAAAAACCGACGGCGATGGCTATGCGAACTTCAGCGAGCTCGAGCAGGCAAACGGCGGTGTCTCAGCTTGCGTGCTCTGGGCAAGGTGTGCGACGCGGGGTGAGGAGTTTAAAGTGCGTGGCGACACATTAAATAAACCCTTGACTTTTGTGTAGAGCGCGGAATCCAAAACAGAAACGATGGCAGCAGCAGGTTTGGTTAGGATACGACGGCGATGACGCGGCACAATCGGAAGCGTCCACGAGGCGACGATCCGACAGCTAGCAACACGACTACGTGGCGCAATCTCGACCACGTGATCAAGATCCGACGGCTTCAAAGTGGCGCGGCTAGGGTTTGTGCGGGTTGGGCTCGCTTGGGTCGAGCCCAATAGGGTTCGGCCCAACACTGTTCACTGGGTTTTTAAAATATTTCCAAATTAAAATAATTCTAGCAAGTAAACATAGCCGGATAAAATAGCAAAATTACTTGAAAAATTCCAAAAAAATTATCGAAAATATTTTAGGGCATTTGAGACTCAAATAAAATGTTTTCAATAAGACTTTATTTAAACTTTTCAAATATTTAAATAATTTTACCAAAAGGCTTAATTCAATAAATTCCAAATAATTTAAATAAATTTCAGAAAATTCACAAAAATATAAAATGTACAGTAAAACCATAAAATGCAAAAATTGGGACATTACAAAGAATTGATGCGGAAAATATTTTGTGGGTGAGATTTTATATTACAATTCACTTGCACTTGCATTTAAATGTACATTTTTTATTTTTTTATTACTATGTTCCAAATTATTTTATGCCATTTAGGGGTAATCCATGTCTCATATCCATCACTTTTCTTACAATATATATGTCTAAAGTATCTTGTGTGGACACTGAATAATAAGGTAACAGACATTTAGTTAAATGGTGTTTGTGCTTATTAATACCTTCTTATGTTATCAACGAGACTATTTTGTCATTTTTTTTTTGTAGAATGCTGGAGTTAGAAGAACTTCTATTCTTGCCTTGCAAAGCCTGTATGACGTGGATGACAACATACCTTCTCTTGGTCTCTTTACTGAGAGGTTTTACAGCAGGATGTTCACCCTTTTGTACTTTGATTGTTTGTTGTCCAAGAGTTATAGAATGATTGTTTCTCTAATAGTTTATAAAGCACGATGTGCCTCTTGTTGTCCCACATTGGACTTCGTGATGAGGACATCCCAACCAAGTATACAACCGCTGCCCCTTCTTCCTCTACGACCGCTACTTCGTCCCCGACCGTCGCTGTTTCGCCCGCTACTTCGTCTACAACGTCTGGAGGGCTTAATCCGGAAGCAAGTCCTTTCCATCCACCTTTGCTGGACCAGCACGTCAAGAACATCCACCAAGGACAGCCCACGCGCCAAGGAAGGCACAAGATAAAGCCCAATTCGTCGCCGAGTCCGGTTCGGCCATCCAGGAGCAGCAGTACTTCAAACGGAAGCCACGGCCACATCCGAACTCCGTTTTCGACGTTCGACAACTCGTTTGAAAGGTATCGAGATAAATTTTCCAATGGATCTGATCTCGAAGCCAAATTCCTCCTGGAGAGAAGGTAAATCATAAAACAATCTTACGGGACAGAAATTCCAGGTGTTGCGCCACCTTTCTTTTGGGCCCAAGGCCCATGTACTCTTAGGGTTCCACCCCTCCTTTGGCCGGCACCCCTCTCCTGGCTGCCGCACCCCTCTTGGGCACCCCCCTTGTGTGGGTACCCCTTTATATTGGGTTCTCACCCCTGTTCTTCATTTTTTTAGGTTTTGTTGTGTTTTGGTAGACCCCGTGTGCGTCCCTCCTCGTGTTTGCGCGTATCGACTAGACAGCCCGAGCCGAGAAACAGAACCTCAACTTGTTTTTCTTTTTTTGATTTAAATACTACCTTTTTGGTTTGCTTCATACTTTGTTCCTGCGGGTTCTCAATTTCTTGCAGGAACTACTGATCATTGGATCTTGTATCTGTGTGGATTTGGCATTGTGATTGTGAAGCTCCCAACTTGTTTGGTAGGAAGCCCTAAATTCGGTGACATCAACACCTCCAAATCGACGTATCATCATCCCACCGAAAGATCGGGATCGCCGTCCCCATCACTTCGTAAGGACATTTCTTACATCTCGCCCAAAGTTCCTTTATAATTACACTATTTGAATCTATTTTCGTCACAATATCCTATAGTGTCATGCTCCCATACCTTAGAGATGCACTTCTTTTGCCTCTTGCTAGGAGGCTCATTTTCTACGGTGATCTCACATTCAAGTTCTACTTGAGATCCTTCAGGTTCAGATGTTTTCATTGCTCGCACTACTAATGCCCGGGCACTCGATGCAAATACATTTATACCGAGTGTGGCAACAGGTGACGCTTCAGTAGTTGCGCATACATTTGCGCTAGCACTGCCAGACTCCACCACAAAGCAGCTGGCAACTAGGTTATACAAAAAAGACAATCATTTCTGAAGCATGATAAGCTAAATCATACAGGATATGCTGCCATAAGTCATAATGCACCGAAGCATTCAAGCTTTGCATCTAGAGTAAATGGCCACATGCAAACATATTACTGCATAAGACACTGATAATAACTTGTCCACAAATTTCCTGACATTGGTGGCTAATGCTTCATGATGAACTCTAGGTAAGGTATAGCAAAGTGAAAGGATAACTCAATCGATGATCCATTGGAAACAGTACGCTGGTACTACCATAGCGAGCATATCAACGCAGTAACCCTGTCCTGTTTTCCCAGATATAACATAGCTATACCAGCTGTATTACTTATGAACTGTAGATTGTCAACCATTAAACAACATAATTCTCAATGGCTTCAAAAACGAAAGCCAAGATCCGAAGTGAATTTGATTCATAGAAAACATTGGCCGACTTGAGTAGGATGAGTTGGCACTGAATCTGGTCATTTCAAAGGTTATTTTCGAATCAAAAGCTTCCTGTGAACAATTCGAAGCTAGAAACATAGGCAGGGATTGTCATTGCTTGATCTAGGACTCTCTCAATTCTATTCATTGATGTCACTAAAAACTGGAGTACCAGGGCCCAATCCCAGACTGTAATATTCTGGATGACATTCCGCTCCAAAACAAAATTGTGGATGACTTGATTTCTCATGAGCTATTCGTTATTCAGTGCTAGGACTGCTTATTTCTTTCCAGTTTCTTGTTCAGCGTCATTGAACTGCTTGTATGGTTTACGTGGTTGCATGAATCATCTGTTACCCGGTGTCACTCTCATAGACAGCTTTCCTGCTTTCCTTAATTGGCCGTTGAAACAAAATAAGTTTTTCTATAATATTCCTTTTAAAAATCAGTTTAAATTGCGGCAAAGTCATAGCTAGGAATTCCTAAGTGGTAGTATAAATTTCCATCCCATCCCATGTGCTGAATACCTTAAATTGGGTGAAATCATACCTAGGGTAGATGGCTTAGCTTGCATGTCTAGTCCACTGTTATAGGGGGATAGTTCTTCTCATAGAGTCGTCTACGATTGTGCCCATCCAAAATCACTATTTGAAGAATTCTACACCAAATTGTATCCTGGATAGATATCAATTCAACCATTTTTAAGGAAAGAAAAAGTCGCTGCCAAAGCAGAGGTGAAATGTGTCAGTACCAGGGTGGTTCTGGTTTTTCACGATTTTCAGGCTGGTTTCTGGTTTTTTTTTTAAAAAAGAACTGCCCGATGTAGGCTGCATTTTGGAACTGTGTTTTTTTAGGATTTAAGGTTTGGAAAATGTATTATAAGCGATAAATAATATATGAGCAGTGCTTCAATGTTTTCCCTTCCAACACAAGTTGCAAAAATTTTGAGCAAACGAAGGGATAAGTAATTACTATCTACCCTTCATTTAAACTTTAATATTTGTGCAACTGTCAAAAAGAAAAACATGAAAATACCTCTCATAATATATCTATTTTCAGAGGAAAATGGAACCAAAAAGGGGAGGCTTCAGGGACGAACAGGCCGGTAATCCTCGGTTTTTCTGAACCTGGAGTGACTCTCCAGGAAGGAACACAATTTGCATTCTGATATGTTAACATGCTATGGCCCACATGCCAAATTTGCCGATCTAGCGACAATCTGTTCTAAGCTGTTGATCCCCATTAGTTATGGTTGATTAGGTCGATTTGGATTTAATCCAATCATGAAGACGAACATGGGGTTGGGTTGGTTAGAATGGAGACAAATGCCAAGCAGGGTGGCAAAAAAAAGCTCCTTAAGCTCGAACCAAAATTGTTTCAATTGTAGTAGTTGATGGGTTGAAATGAGTACATGTAGCGAAAAAGGTTAATAAGGTTTGAGTCGATAGTGACTCGTTAGCTCGAATTTGAAATGACCATTTAAATGGTAAATAAAATGATTTTGTGTCCGACTACATCAATTTCAAAATAAGCAAATAAGCTTGATAATAGCTTATTAAGCTTGGCCCTAATGCCAAGCACAATTAACTAGTAGTAATGCACCACACATTGCCCAAGTCAAACACCCTAAGTGACACTTAACTGCAGTACCATCTCGCCTTGTTCTCTTGATCTGATGAAGAGAAGTTCTTCTTGTCGGTCTAATTGTTTATGATTTGTATTAGAGACTCTCTCATCCTGTGCACAAGTCAATGGATGATAATTGATGTTGCCAATTTTATAATGCGCTCCTAGCTGTGTTTGTTCCACACCTGCAAATCGATGCTGCTCAGGATCCGATAGAGAGTTAACTGATGGTGTCAATGTTTAGAATCAGCTCCTTATTTTACTTCACCGAGTACTATATGCAGTCAGTAATGTATACACTGTCAGTAGTATAGCATGTTTATTGTTGCCTTGCTGCCAATGCAGGGGAATTGATGACTTGCCACTCCGGCACGATGATTTGTCATTTGATGGTGACAAATCTTAATTTTTTCCACGTTAATTGTTATATTTATCTTTGTACGATGTTACATTTGTTTTATATGTTTTTTTTTGTCATTTAAGAAGAAATCCATCAAAGTTCTTAGAACCGGTTTTAGGTCGCACTCAAAGTCAGGATGGGTCAATTGGCGCATCGAACTACTTAGCCCAACTCAGCTGCAGCCTGGGCAACTACTATTCTTCTTCTTCCTGGATTCTTAATTTGGGAGTCAGATGGCTGCTAACATAGTGTCAATTTTCTGAAAGTTCTAAGAATACTGTAGTTTAGACAGAAGTTTCTGTTGTCTCGAAATTTTTTAATTAGGCAACGTAACCCATTACATACATAGTGTTTCTATGCATCACCCTTCTTATACAAGTCGCACAAATCTTAAAGAAGCGTAAGACTAAGAAATCATCATTCACTTTTCATTCATACTCTAATATTTGTGCAACTTTCAAATGATGATGCATAAAAGCACGTCCCATACATCAACCAGCTATATAGACCTGAGCATGTTGCATTGTTGTATCTAGATGATATATATGAGCATGTTGCATTGTTGTGGTGAACATCATGGACTATTACATAGTCATGATGACGGAATTGGGAATGCATGGCAAGCAAGACAGGATGGAAAGAATTATCAAGAACAAATGCAGAGTAGATGGTTGGCCATTGGCCATGGAATTTCGTTTCCCACTGAACTTAATTTGCTTATCTACGACACATAAGTTGCGTAGAAGCAGCTACTACTTCAATGGGTACAAGACTTGCATGCATTGATCTCTCTCTTTCTTTTATTTGTTTGGACACAAATTATATATAGATTTTGCTGACAAATTCTCCATGACATGAAAGGTGGGAGCCATGTCTTACTATTACACATATATTAGCACTCTACCAAAAGAAGCTTTTTTTATTAATGACAATATCTCTTCTGAAGGCCTTTGTAGGGGACAAAATTATATAAATAAGATGATGCCAAAATTCCATATCAGGGGTGGAAGAGAGAGAGATTTGGTGAGTGAAGCAGTTGTTTACACCATCTCCACTACTAGGCTACTAGTACACACCACCACACCACACCACACCACACCACACACTAAAGTATAGCTGCAACTTACAGGGAAGGCAACAGCCGTAGCAGCCTGTTTTTAATACAAGTGGGACGCAAGCAAGCCATCGAACCTCTGACCTGAGCAACTATTTTAAGTGCTAACGGTTTTACATGGTATCAAAGATATATCACTCATTTTTCATTAACATGGTTGAGTGTTGAGTGTAAATGATTCTATAATTAAAGGGACTGGATGGAGTATGGTGGAGTTATGGAGACAGTTGTACTTAACACTTGACCTACAGTAAAAGGAAGCGGCTTATTAGGTGTAGAGATCTCTTACAACATATCAAATGTGAATTTGATCGGAACTTAAAAGGCTACTTTGATGTAAATAATTTAGAAAGTAAAAAAAAATGGCTTCCCACCCATTTTTCCCTATCCCTAATTGAAGTGAGAGGGTAGTGAAGTGGTAAAGGTGGAAATTAGAATTTACTGGAGGAAACATCCATATATACCATAGCAATTCACATGGAAATCACACTATTATTTCGGTAGCAGGTGACATGGATTACAGTTTGGTTATTTCCCAGAAACTTTGTATGATTTGTTTTGCACCTGGTAAATCTAATTAAGTAATTAAATACAGTGTACCACTGCAAAGTATACGAAAAAAAACATAAAGTAGCAAGAGAGAATGTGAAAAAGAAGTAAAGGCAAATATTTTCTTCCATGTTTTGATTGTTAGCCTTTACTTGATTTCGGAAATTAAGTAAGGAGTTGGAATAACAGGAGTAGAAAGGGAAGTCCTATTTTTCGAAAGAGAACTCTCTTTTGAAGATTGAAATCACTTCGTTTTCACTTCAAGTCTCCACCAAGACACTTTCCACCTTTTGTCTCCTCATCTCTATGCCAAAACAGTGTACTGATATGCTAATTTCATGCTAGCCAAACAGTGTAGTGACAAGCTAATTCATGGTAGCTGTTCAACGATGAAATAATTTCTTCAACCACTTCACACCTCCTTATATATGCTCGAAAAAATCACATAAATGTTATTTAGATGGTGAAATCTGAACTTCCAATTTTACTTTAGCGCAATTTGAATGAGAAGGATCACATTTCATTGCAATAGGAAAAGGGACTTATACTTGACAGTGACTAATAATAATTCAAGTTTTGTAGTCGGTCTTTGGCCTGCAGCCTGTAGTAGGGAGGTTTTCGGTTGCAAGCATTTTTCACCGTGCTTTATCTAGGGAACTTTTTTTTTTCAAAACACACTTAGTAAATTATCTTCTGTACTAGTGAGTAGATAGATGTGTTTTCAATAAGTAAGTTCAGATTATGCCAAAAACCAGTCATACTGGCTTTTTTTTAAAAAAAAAAAAGACAACAATTCCCCTTACTTTTATGAATGCTGCTAGCCCACACTATCCCGTTACAATGGGATAGCTCTACCAGCGTTGTGTCAGCCTCCACCAGCACTACTACTCTCCTGCCGATTCCCTCACCACCCTCTCTCTTCTCCGCGCCTGTCACGCTCCTCACCTTTTTCTTCAGTGTTGGCCGTAGTTCCGTCCTCCTCTGCCTCCCCCTATCCCTCATCCCCCATAGGCGGTTGTCTCCTCCTCCATGACACCTCACCCTGCCCAACATAATATTCAATGCATCGCCGCCTCTTCGTGCCTCCCTCGGCCGATGCCCATTGCAACCGGGCGGCGTTGTGAACCTGTCGACAGCAACAACGCCACCCCCCGTAAGTCGTCACGCGGGAGGATGCTATATTGTTAGAACGTTATAGCGTTTTCTATTATTTCTATACTTTTATGCACTATTAATTTGGATGGGAGAGAGTGCTTCAACAAACCAAAATATTCTTGCTGCACTAGCCTAGGCTATTTCTTGGTTTGTGGCCAGATATATAAGGCTCTATTTAGAACCAAACAATACTCTCATATTGCTGTAGGAATTAAACTGTTTTAAGTGAATTCCGTACCAAAGATTTTACTAAAATTTGTATGTTCCAAACAAACTTGAAAGTGACGCTTACAGATTATACTATGAACTAGCCCCTTGCAAACTTAGATCTGAGACTGCTGCCAAATTAACATTTCAAGTAAATAAACTATGTGGTTTTGATCATAGTTTTGTCCGCCGCCTAGTGCTATCATAACGCACCCCTAGTGAATTTGTCTGTACAAATCAAACTAACTTAACCCTATTTCTACGGTACAAGCACCAACTATGCTCAATTGAGAACCAAGCATATCTTAGTTGGCTTAAGCGTGTCGCGGCTCGCCAGCCTGTCAGCGTTGGTCGAAGGCATGCGCTCACCACTAATAAAACAGAAAAACTATTGTACGGTATACCGTACAAACGGTTTTTTTTCGCGATGAAACTTATGAAACTTGACTCTGAAACCTATGAAACCTCTTAAACCTCTGAAACCTGCTATGAAACTTCTGAAACCTGGATCTGAAACCTCTGAAACATGCTCTGAAACCTCTGAAACATGCTCTGAAACCTATGAAACTTGCTCCTGAAACCTGTGAACCTGCTATACCGTTGGAATCAATTCCAACGGTATAGCGTTCACTAGTAGCTCTCCTAATAAAAACAGGTTCACACGCGTAAGTGTTTATATCGTGTACCTATGCTCCAGAGGCCCATGAGTCTCTAAAAATTTTCTTAGCGTGTGTAGAGGACGTGTATGTGTATATACACATGTGGGGTGGGATGGCAATCGGGTGCAGCGGGCACGGGTAGTGCTCGTCTATATCCATACCCGCAAACCAAAATTTCCCCACAGGTATACACGCGAAGGGTCACGGACGAAGAATCTCGCCCATGCTCGTTGCCCGCGGGTACCCGATACCAGCGGGTATACCCGTTTACCTACCACCATCAACAATCCTTCCAACCAACTAACACTAGAAGCTAATGAGCTATGGTACCAATACAATTCTTTTGATGAAATTATGGGAATCAGCTACATTCTATAGAATGAAGAATGATTATCAATTATTCAAAATTTCAAATGTACATGAGAATAATAATTAAAATAACACATGCAAACAAATAACACACAAATGCTCAAGTTCAACAATTACTGATATGAGGTACCATAAATTGGGGATCAGGGGCCAACTGGGCACCTGTTCTAGCCCATATGTGAATAGAAGGTGGTGGGTAATCGGGCGAAACGGGTACGAGGGAAGCTCCCCCATACCTATACCCGTTTGCCCGTCAGGTAAAGTTTAGCCCCCATAAATATGCCCGCGGGTAATAAAAGAGGAACATACCCACCTCTATTAGGGTTTTTACCTGTGGGTACACGGGTAATCGAGTAAGATTGCCATCCCTACCTGTCAGCGTTGGTCGAACACGTGTGCTCACCACTAATAAAAACATGTGCACACACGTGCATGTTTATAGCGTGTACCTATGCTCCAGAGGCCCATGAGCCTCTAAAATTTTCTTAGCATGTGTAGAGGACGTGTACGTGTATATACGCATGTGAGGTGTATGATCTGCATGTGTTGTGTGTGTCCTTCTACCGTAAAGAAAACTATGCACAATTGATGTGTCTTCCTGTTACACTGTTGGCTCCCTTGCAAAACGAAATCCCCTAGGAGTCACAAAAGAGCTATGGAAAAGGACTTGATGGCATAAATATCCAATACGTGCCTATTCATTGTAATCTCCATCTGTCAGTGACACATTGGCATTGTGCTGTTGGCTGAGCATGACATGTCCATGTTACCACGGGAACAAAAACCATCGGTGACACACTGCTGTAAATATCGTCAAAGGTGGTAATTGGACTTTTGGATTGAGCAGTTTTCAGGAATTTACAGAGGGAGAGTGCAATGTAATGGTGATTAAATATGTCCCACTGTAGACTCCATTAGACACTAATGTGCCGATCTCCCTAACCACTCAGCTTCAGTGGTCCTGATGTGTTTATTAGCCACTACTATATAGGTCATGTTGAAGATTGCCCCCAACAAAAGTAATTTTCAAGATAACATAAACCCAACCACCCTAGTTGCCTTACACCTATTTACAAACATAACCATCACACAACTCAAAGTTGTTAGTACCTCAGAAGCACTTATGTTAATCCTAGAACAGTAGTCTCATAGAGATGACACATTCAACAAAATTTCAGGTGTAAACTCGCAGCAAAATGTAGTCATAGAAACTCCAACGATATCGGTTGGACAACTAATGGACGGACCAGATTCCCGTTTTGCTTGAGTTTTGACCAAGGATTCGAATTTCGTGGTAATTCAGTTCTTTTGGTGGGTCCCGAACTACACTTGTCACAGCTGACTTTGTCAAAAAAATTCAATATTTGGTCGAATTTTGTCCAAAAATTCAAATGTTGGTTAAATTTTGTCAAAAAAATCAATTTTTTCCAACCATTTCAACCTGAAATTTCTAAAATAACTGAATTTCGATGATTTCGGAGGATGCAGAAAAAAAAATGAAACAAAATTCGAAACCCTGGTTTCGACTCTCCTCCAATTTTCATAGATCCCAAAATATATAGCAGACGCCATGGCCCAACCACTAACTAGTTTATTGCTAGGCAGCCATATATCAACCTCCAAACCTTCTCCATCAACCTCCAGACCTTCTCCATCTGGCCTTGTTGACATCCACTTTATTATCAGCAGCGGCAGCGCTAGCGCACACACACGCAGGCAGGCAGCATCACCAACCTTCCTTCCCACTTCCACGCACTCCACCTTGTATTCTCCTCCCCTTCTTGTTTACCACGCACTCGCACAGGAACAGGCATGGGCGGCGTCCAAGAAGAGGCCGGCACGCCGCACGACGCGACGGCGCCGGCGCTCGCGCTCGCGGCGGTCGTCGTCAGGGGGAAGCGCAGCAAGCGGCGGCGCGGCGCGGTGATCGCCGCAGCCGGGTCGTCGTCCGCCGCGACGGAGGGATCCACGTCGCGGTCCGGCGCCGACGAGGCCGCGTCCGGGTGCGTCACCGAGGAGGAGGAGGATATGGCGCTCTGCCTCATGCTCCTCGCCCGCGGCGGCCACGGCGCCCGTCCCGAGTCGCCGGCTCGGGATGCTGACTCGGCGGTGGCGGTGGCGGACAAGGAGGCCAAGTTCCGCAGCCGGCGCCCGGTCGACGGCGCAGCCGGGGAGTTCGTGTACGAGTGCAAGACGTGCAACAAGTGCTTCCCGTCCTTCCAGGCGCTCGGCGGCCACCGCACCAGCCACAAGAAGCCTCGCCTTGTGCCGCCGCTACCGCCGACGACGCCATCCGAGGACAAGAAGCCAGCAGTCGCGGAAAAGGCCACCGCCGAGGAGAAGCCGCCGCCACCAGCGCAGGCAACCGCCGATCCAACAGTACTAGCAATCCCGGTAATACCAAAGCAAGAAGTAGTGGACACGAACGCCACCACCATCACCGTCATGAGCAGCTCGAAGCAGCCGAGGGTGCACGAGTGCTCCATATGCGGCGCCGAGTTCAACTCCGGGCAGGCACTCGGCGGCCACATGCGACGGCACCGGCCTCTGATGCCGGCGTCGGCGTCGGTCTCCGCGCTGGACGGCGGGCCGAGGAAGGAGAAGAGCCTCCTGGAGCTGGATCTCAACATGCCAGCACCATGCGAAGACGGCGAGACGTCGGCGACGTCGCCGGCGGCATTCGGCTTCGCTGTCAAGGAGAGGTCGCCTCTGCTCTTCCCGTCGTCGGCGTCGGCCTTGGTTGACTGCCATTACTAGCAACAGAGAGTAAACACCAATTAGGTTCTCTGTTTCTCGTTTCATACATACATACGTACATGCATTCCTCTTCCTGTAATCTAAATATTCTTTTACTTTTACTTTTTTTTTGTTCCATTTTTGTTCAAATGATTGGAAATTTGGAATGGGTGATGTGATTTATTGCTACAAATGTTTGAAATTTGACCCCGTGTGATTAATTCTATTAATTCATTCATTGACATTTAATCAGTGTCCCATTTTCCTCTTACTAGTGTACATGTGAAATTCTTTTGATCATAAGTTGGTAGAATTTGCAAGATTTGATCAGAATTAATACAGGCAGCATTGCCACTGTGTGATCATATCGGTAGTGAGCTGAGCCGAGCCTACATGAGTGCAAACGAGTGTAAGTGGCAAGCAAGCAAGAGAGAGAAGAAATAGCTGGAAAAGGTGGGTACTAGGCATTGTGCTCACGTAAAGGGAGTGATATCTCTCTCTCTCTTATCTGTCCCTCTCTCTCTAGGTGTGTGCTATTATGTGATCTCTCTCTACATCATCATCTAATCTTTTTGGAGTTAGCTTGGGTTTGGTTTGGTGATTGCTCTACCACCAAGAAAAGACTCCATCCCTGCTTCCATTGGGCAAGGTTCCTTTGCAAGTTGCAGCCACACCCAACCCAACTCCTTCAATGCCACATTAGGTGATCACCATTAGGATCCTCTACAGTATTCTAACTAGCAGCTAGTAGCACAACGTCACAAATTGTCACACTAACTCACATAATTAACATATACTCCCTTCAGTCACAAATAGTTATCATTTTGGACATCGACGTGGTCTCTAAAATATAGCTTTGGTCACTAATTTCTATTATAATATATTTATAAAACCTAATAGAATTATAATATTATAAACGTATTTTTCGAGATAAATCTATACACATGATTTTCATATATCCAATTTAAATATTTAAAAAGATATTAACAATCAAAATTTCAAAAATTTGGCCGCGCCTATATCGAAAACGACAACTATTTGTAACATTTAGGAGTATAAATTACAGAAATCGCGCGAACTCGAGCTAAGGCATGTTTAGAACACATGCAAGAATTCTGTTGGAAATTTGACAGTACGTTCCGTATGATTCCTAAATGCATCTCCGATGCTCTACATAGAGCATGAGTGTTTTGTACACACAATGATTAGTGAATAGTACGTACTCAAAATTTGGTGGTCAACCATATAAGATGAATATTTTTTAGATTTGTCATGAACTTAACGGCAGGCTTTAGTATGTACGGGAACGTGTCTCGAGACAAGAAAGATGGACAACTAATCACCACTTAAAAAGGCGATTAGTTGAGAGATTATGAGTATGGTTAGGAGGGGGTGGAGGTGCAGAGGATCCGGGTGAACTAGCGAGCTCGTGCGGTGGGGTAGTGAGCGAGCGGACAACGAGGCAACAAGGTAACCAACACTACAGCCCTGAGTGAGAGGCCTCCAACTCCAACCATCACACACACACACCTGTAATATACTATTGGTCCTCCACTCTTTCCATGATATTTCTCCGTGGGTTTGTTTGGTTTGCTTCTAATAGCTACTAATACTTGTCTTGTTAAATTTAGGTAGCGTTGATTGAATTTGATAAGCATTTGATTTGCAACCAAATTTTGACAACATTCCCTTCTCCCTTGGTTCTCTAGTTCATTTTCTTTCTAATCTTTGGCTAAAACATTGGTAGCCAATTTAGTGATCAAATTTTGGTAAAGTTTAGTGAGGTAGATAGTATTCTTCTACTGATATTTTTGCCCTTATAACTGCTCCTTCAAGTAACAATAGTTATCATTTTAGATATAGATTGAGCCAAATTTTTACTGTTAATATCTTTTTAAATATTTAAATTGGATACATAAAAATCATATATGCAGATTTGTCTCGAAAAGTACTTTCATAATATTATAATTTTATTGGGATTTATAAATATATTATAATAGAAATTAGTGATCAAAGCTGTGTTTTGGAGACTGTGTCGGTGTCCAAAACAATATATATTTGTGACTGGAGGAAGTATATCATTCATGAGAAGAAAAATAGTCTAATACTGCCACAACTATGCCTATATGACATACCAAGATAGCTATGCTTATAATGTATTCTTCTATGCTTATATGCATTCCAAACTGGTTGTTCATCAGAATCTGGTTGGAACTTTTAAAGTATTGATTTATTTAGAGTAAATTTTATAAAATTATAATTTTTTTATACAAACCATCAGAAAACTACCTATTTTTAGTTTATATTTCACAAAACTACAGATTTTAAGAGAACTTATATCACAAAACTGCATGTTTTAGGATTAACCATTTTTTTTCTAGAGGGTCTGATAGCGTGCGCTCATATGGTAGCCTCATGTGCCCCCATTTCTCATTTCACTCGCACATGAGGCTATCATTTAGGCCTACATTGTCAAAACCGTTAAGAGAAACGGTCAATTCTAAACATGTAGTTCTATGATACAAGTTCTCTTAAAATCTGCAGTTTTGTAGTTTTTTATAGTTTGTATAAAAATCTATAGCTTTGGGAAATTTACTCTTTTTTTTCTTACAAGGGATCAGCTAGAATTGCCTACAAAATTTGCTATAACTCCGAGTAAGATCTCAAAATTACCGGGTATTATCTGTCTCAACCACTTCATTGATTTATTAACTTAAAGGAATTGGTCTTTCATATAAAAGAACTAATACTGGGTTTGGTCAACATCACTTCCCCCGGACCTTCCCAACCACACCACGCCTCAATCGTACCACCTTATGCTATGCTATGCTCCAACTGCATTGAAAACTAACAAAACTTGTGAACACAACACTTTGGTATGCGATCTTCAAAATTTTAAGTAGGCCTTCCTTTTCATTACCCAACATATCTCCGTGAGGTACTTCAATGCTACACATCATGGTTAACAAGTGATCATTGTTGATTGGAAGTATTGGTTTTGGTATAAACCAATTTTGATCTACTCCACACACTATTACAGAATCAGTGATCCTTGTCGCCATATCACTGCTGGTTCATCAAAAACCGACAGTAATAATATTATCACTGCCGGTTCGGATGGAAAACCGGCAGTAATGGCTTTTTCTGATGAACCGACAATGATAAATCTCTTATTAATGCCGGTTCGGACAAAAACTGGCAGTAATACTATCACTGTCGGTTTTTTAGAAGAACCGACAGTGCTAATATTTCTCAAAAAATCATAACTTTTTCATACGGAGTCAGATGGAGATAAAATTTATATGAAAATTGTAGCTCTCGACGAGTTCTACAACTTTGTAGTTGACAACTTTTTCATTTAAAGTAATTTAGATATCCAAATAATGGTATCACTGCCGGTTGGCGGTTCGTATTACCAACCAGCAGTAATAATGCTATCAACCATTTTTCGAAAAATCATAACTTTTTCATACGGAGCCGGATGGAGATAAAATTTATACGAAAATTATAGCTCTCGACGAGTTCTACAACTTTGTAGTTGACAACTTTTTCATTTGAAGTAATTTAAATATCCAAATAATGGTATCACTGTCGGTTGGCGGTTCGTATTACCAACCGGCAGTAATAATGCTATCAACCATTTTTCGAAAACTCATAACTTTTTCATATGGGAGTCGGATGGAGATAAAATTTATATGAGAATTATAGCTCTCGACGAGATCTACAACTTTGTAGTTGACAAATTTGTAGTTGACAACTTTTTCATTTGAAGTAATTTAGATATCCAAATAATGGTATCACTCGTTCGTATTACTAACCGGCAATAACAATGCTGTCAACCATTTTTCAAAAATATTAACTTTTTCATACGGAGTCGGATGGAGATAAGTTTTATATGAAAATTGTAGATCTTGACGAATTCTACAACTTTGTAGTTGACAACTTTTTCATTTAAAGTAATTTAAATATCCAAATAATGGTATCATTGCCGGTTGGCAGTTCGTATTACCAACCGGCAGTAATAATGCTATCAACCATTTTTCGAAAACTCACAACTTCTTCATACGGAGTCGGATGGAGATAAAATTTATATGAAAATTGTAGTTCTCGACGAGATCTACAACTTTGTAGTTGATAATCGTTCTATTTGAAGTCATTTAGATATCCAAATAATCATCAAAAGTTTCAAAGACAAATGATCGAAAGGAAAATATAGCCTATATTAGTTGAGGATTGAGTGATGGGTGAGATGGTAATAGGCACATGCATGGAGCAGTAGGTCATGAGTTCGAGTCCTATCAATCGCACGCACGCGTATTTCGCAACGAAAATCGTGTGACTTGTGAACTTTCGACGCGCGGTCCGGATGCAAATAATTTTTTTTTTATTTTACCGAGTGATTTACGAACCGGACTATCACTACTGATTCGCATACAAACCGGCAGTGATACCGATATCACTGTCGGTTCTAATATATGGCAGTGATGTCAGTTTGGAACCGACAGTGATATGGTGTTCTGTAGCAGTGACACGTAGTTTTACTACCATCATAATGGGATCATAACATTCATAACCACACGTAGTTTTTCAGCATTGGAGCATGCTCTTGTGCATCTTCCATCCTTACAACAATTTAAGAATTATTAGAGAAGAACGATGATATATCATGAATAGCTTTACAAATGTTCTTAAAAACATAGTTGGTGGTGTAAATCAACACACCAAGTCTAGAATTAGTTACACAGTAGAGGTCAAGTTTGATTAGCTTACAGTACAGAATGTGTAGGATAACCTAGGAATTGACAAGATTTTGTAACAGAAGCTTCGTTCTAAGAGATGTCCCAAATAAAGAAAGCTAATTAAACAGTGTGTGACATGCATGACTAATTATTTTTCTGAGAGATATATGACTAATTGATTGGTACCCACTACTTTGAATAGTTGCACACTCCCATTCACAGCTCGCAGATATAAATATCCCTCTAGATCATCACTGATATTTTAAAAAAAAATCCACAATGAAATCTCCCAATTTAACCTGGAGAGGCCTAATTAAGCCTCAAAAGTAAAGCCTAACTCATCATTGATCAGGTGCATCTCTGGGAGTAAATGCAGGTGTTTTGAGAGAGAAATGGCACATGGAGCTTGGCAGTGCCCAAGTTTTCTTTATGCACATACACTTCATCACTCCGGCCCTAATCTCAGAATTATACACATGCAAGCTATATACAATTCACCTAGCCTACTCTGTCATTATATTCGGCAGCAGTTGATCATTTACTTAATTAGGGCTAGTCTTGCATCTCTACCTTGTCAACAACCATTACGTTTGGAAAACTTGGCCTTACGTCAATACTCACAAGATACAATAACCCTCAATTTGATCTTATCTCTCCCCCTCTCTCTTTTTTTTTTTTTTGGCTACACACAAAAGCAATTCATGTTGCTTTCTTACATAGCCTGACCAAAGAGTTCCGTGCAACTTTCAGTAAGATATGTACTTATCTACTAATGACATAGAGCTGGAACTTTCATTTCATTATTTTACAAGAGAAGTCTTATCTCTCTAGCTATGTGTGTGATGTGATTCCAAAAAAGAAAACAAAAGTGTGTGTGATGGTGTGTGTGTTGTACTAGAGTGGTGGGTGCGCTCGTGTTGAGTAGTAGAGTCACCCACTAATTAAGGAGAGTAAGGTGTGTGTGTTTGTGAGTGAGTGAGTGAGAGGCGCTATAGCAGCAGCAGTAGTGGACTGGAGTGCTTCACACTCTCAGCAAAGTGGACTTCACTTCCAGTGGCATTAAAGCAGCTGCAGCTCCGGCCGCTGGCCACACTCCCCAGTGGTTAGAGATCGTTGGAACCTACTGTCATGTGGGCCCCACAACCGAAAATGCTATGTACACACTGTCTTTTGAAGCAGCCCTCAATAAGCACAGTTTGTGAGAGTTTAAAAGGTTAAGTACATGGGTACATGCACTTTGCGCCATTGCATTAAATATTATACATGTTTCTGTTATACCAAATTAAAGGTCGGTATAACTAGACTTAAGCTTATGTTGGTACTATGCGATCAACCTTGAGACGTCAAATTAGTAGCTACACTCAAGCATGTGCATCATCCGGCCTCTATATAGTTAATAGCAATTGTAGATTGTGTGACGTGCTATTTTTTCTAATTTTATTTTTTTTGATCACATAAGATTAAAAAGGACGATTTACATATTTGCCACTGAATTCTTTAAGTTTGCATGGTTGCCACTCCAAAAGTAAAACATGCCTCCTAAAATGCAATTGCCAAAGTGGAAAAATACACTTTATGCTATTCTAACCATGGTTGAAGTTTTGACTATACGCAAATGAATTTTCTATCTTTCCAAATATTTGAAAATAATTGTGGAAAAGGCAGTACGTAAGACTTTATCCCATCGAGGCATTCTATAAAGAATATCTATGTCTGAACTTAAAAACTGAGTCCGGCAAAGGTGGCGATGGCAGGCACTATATATACTATCAGTTTTGAGGAAGCAGATAAGACTAGGTATACTTGATCATTTTTCTGGAATTGTAGCGTGTATACAAATTTATTTAATTATGTACATGTACAAATGATTAAGGAGGTGTACATCTAGTTATTTCCAGCCCTATCATTCCCCTATTGTTGTTCCTTTCCTTGAGTCCGTTTAATTGGATCCTTTTGTTGATTGGATATGGATGGTTCGTTGGCGAGTGGGCAAAATAAAAGCTATCAGCTCACAAGGCATTTCACAATCTTTTCACAGGGGGTGCACTGGAGTATTATTAGAAACCTGCCTAGTGCCGTGCAATGGCAGCCAAGTGATTGCATAGCTGATGAAAGCTCTGTGGAGTGGTGGCTTCACTAATAGGATCTCTCCCTTGATTTGGTCCTTGTTGTGAACCTTTACATGTCCCACTGGGGACACAAACTTAAGAATAAGTAGGCTAGACCATGCATGTATATATGACTTAGGAGAGTGCATGTTCCATATGAGCTACCTATCCAGTTAAGTTGTCACTTGAGTGATATAAAGTATTTTTTCAACTCTGTTTATAGCCATTCATGTATCGAATACAAAGACATTTTCATACAAATAAACAAGTCTTCAATTTTATTTTCATTTTTTTTTTAAAAAAGAGAGCTTAATATAAAGTGAATTCCTTTATAAATCACATAAATACTAACATTTGGTTCAATTTTGCATCTGTACATAGTGCTATTATTTCCATTTTCTAGAATGGTTCCATTTCTATTTATGAGATCAGATCCCTTTGGATGCTTTAGTTTTTTATATTCTCTCGTGCTGTACAAAATAGTGTAGAAAAATTATTTGTAGTTTGACCTGGTGGATTTGGGAGTCTTTAATTTCTGGTACATACATTGGCTGTTCAGTGTTCTATTCCTGTCGTCATGGTTGATGCGGTCTGTTCCCAGTATCCTCACTTTTTCAGGAAGGAATATCCTCATATTCACCTGTTTCACTTGTCTGGTGTTTTTTTTAGCAAATTACAGTTTACACCGGATATTATGAATGGGGCCGGGTTTTACTTTGCATCAGATTTATCCCATACTTTCACTTTGCACCACCCTAAATATCCTAATGTATCACTTTGCCCTAACTATATATATATATATATATATATATATATATATATATATATATATATACATGTATATATATATGTATATATACATGTATATATACATGTACGCTGCATCACTATTGATGTAGATATGATATATCTATCAACATCATATGGTTGTCATGTACAAAATATGAAAAATAATAACATAATTTATAGTTACATATATCATGCCTATACGTTGTTTCCTATTATTGTAATTGCTTATTTGACTTATATCTTATAGTTTCTATTATGTTGCATGTCATTCTATATTGAAAGGGAATGTCAAGACGGATGATGAATACATATATCATGCAAGCACATTGTTATCTTTGTTTAGTATATTTTCATATTACCATAAGTTTAGGAGAAAGTCGAGGACGTCTTTTCTTAAGGAAGGGGGATGATGCGGATATGCATGCGTCCAATACTTTTCGATTTAATATCTTAATTAACTGAAAAGAATTACTAAGCTACATCAAATATCAACAGGTGAATCTTTTCCTTAAGCAATCTTCGTTATATTTATATAAGAATTATATACTACATAATAGAGGGTCCTTACTTGTTACTAGGTATGAATCGGAAGTCACATGGAAGGGCTACAAGGCAGCATGGGCTCAAGTGGGAAGCAAGCCCACTCAGCTAAGGTGCAAGGGAGGCAAGCCCAGCTCAATTCATCCAAGAAAAGAAAGGAAAGAAAGAGATATGGCCAAATTGAATTTAAAGAGCAAAGGAGTCTAATTTGGATTGCCAGACCAGCTAGTCTTAAAAAGCTCTCACACCCGAACTCTGATTGAGGTATTCGTAGACTTGTTTGAAAACTTGGAAAGACCTCTCTATTTAACTCCATTATAACAAAGCCAGAATCAACTTCTTTCTATCTTTAATTTAGTCCACAAGTATATGCTTCCTAGTTGATCGAATTAGATTAGGAATTAGAGTTTGAGAAAGAGTCTAGAAGGGTGGGACCTACCATGGCTGGGGCTAGGCCAGGTTGCATGCCCCGTTAGTCCATTTTATATATTTGTGTTGTTTTCTATTGTAAATTTAGACCACGTTATCTTCAAGATAGCTAATATTGTTTATTCTCGAGTTTATGCTACACGCTGTCTTTTGGGAATTGGGAAATTTCTTGAAGATACCTCCGTTGTTCTTGTGATTTCTTCATGTGATTGCAAGAACCGTGTGTCTACTTCTTGCGTGATCGATTAGATGTGGATCATGAGCATATTCTTAGACGAATTCATTTGTCATAGGTTGTTGTATTGAGACAGTGGCTAGCTCATGTTCGCTAGGGTTCACAGATCCAAAGTTATCTTTGATCCTACGTCGTGAAGATTGGGCACTCCGTATCAACTATGCCTAGTGGACACGGCCCATGCTGACATGGTGTCTCCTTTCTACCTCTATTACTTGGATGAGTCTTTATAACAATCTCCCACTTCATACTTGGCCCATCAACAAACAAATCCTGAAACAAATCTTCAATACCTGTATCGCCCTCATGAAGGACTATCTTGGGTCTACCCTTTGCCTCTTCATCTCATTCAACTGCTCAAGTTGGTACTCTTCTTCCTCCTCGTCACCCTATTCACCTTTGCACATCTTCATGTTCATCATCACATATGACCTTAAGATCATAGACCCTAATAGACAGGTGCAATCGGCCTTCATCAAAGTCTTGTTCCCCCTTGATCATATCCATCACATGTGTCTCACCCTCTTACTCGATGACCTTACGCAGTATGAACCACTGGCAACAAAGAATACTATGTTGCATGGTCTATGTTGACACAAGATATGCATACAAATTTGATATCCACAAGCGCACGAGTCATTCATAACTTTTCACCGAGGAGTATTCTAAGGTATCAAAATCCACATGGAAGCGATGAATAGACTATGTACATGGAATAAATTACTACTAACTAAAACAACGATTATGAGATGATGAAAATAACTAAAGCAAATCTACCGAAACTAAAACAAAGAAATCTGGGTTAAACCAAGATGTGGAAATTCCCCCTAGGCTAGATCAATCTAATAACAAATAGCACAAAATAATACTAAGTTGGATCTCACCATATAGTTTAATACCACTTTCTTCACTGTTCTCCCCTGTCATAGGTCTACTGAGCTAATAAATATCGACAAGTCCTGCACAACTTGGTATAGTTATGCTTACTAGATCTAAACATATATAGTTCTGCTTACTAGATCTAAACACTATGCCTAATCTTTAGGCTAAAAAATCGTTAATTATGCTAGACTAATTACTGAATGAGGAAGATGCATAATATCAAGAAGACACAATCATAGCATAAAAGTACTAAAATAATAAATCAATTCATATCTTAAGTTACAGCAAGATCCCTACCCAAGAGAAGAAAAGATGACTAATCCATATGAAGGTCGTAGTTACACATGGTTATCAACAAAGGAGAATCGAAGAGGAAGATGCGAGATGAAACGAGGTGGCAGTGCAGGCAATGCCGAAGGGGCGCTGGCCAGTGCCAACGAAGCACCTAGCGGTGCCAAGGCACTGCCCGGCGATGCTAGGGCTAGCACGGCTCCACACACTCGGCGACTCAATGACATCTCTAATTGGCTAACCCTAATCTTGTGGTTCCAATGAATTTCGATGTATTTCTTCGATGATCTCGGCATGGCAAGGCCTCCTCCTTATATAGGGACTCTTGGGGAAGAGTTCCGGTTGAAAATGACAAGGGGAGGGGGTAACAGCCGACCAGAGCTAGGACTCTCCAAAAACCTAAGTCAGTTTTTGAACTTTCCAACATGTGTGTCGGGCCGCGTTGGGCTAGTGTCGGGCTGCACTTTGTTCTTTGAGCTTCAAATTGGGCCAAAAGGGGGTCTCAGGATCTTGAGCACCAGCTAGGGTAGGCCTAGTGTTGGCTCACACAAGGGCTACCCTAGTCAACACTAGGCCTAGTAGGCTGGGCACCGACGAGTTCCAAGCTTCATAACTTTCGTGTCCGACATCCAATTTGGGCAAATAATAGATGTATTTTGATCATTTTGATGAGGCAGATGTCATGGTAACCTCCAATCTTTCATTTGATGAAGTTCATTTTGGCACATTTTTTAGGAAGCTCTTTGTCAACTCATTTTAGCCAAATAGACGCATTTCAGTATATTCCCTGCACATCGCTATAATATCCAACATCTTAAGGAATTGTTAGGGTTATTTGCCAATTGGTACAATTAATCACAGAATATCCCATAAAATGATGAAAATGGGATGAGAAAAATATAAAATTCGGGCGCCAACAATATGTACCCCTCTTCTTCCATGATTTGCATCAAATTGACGTAGTAGATCTTACGTTCCTCCATCTTGCAATGGTGATGTGGATGCTAGAACCAATCTGGATGCACCTTAAGTGGGCTGGCTAGGGCTATGTGCAACATTAGATTGAGCAGGGTAGTGTAAAGTGAAAGTAGTAAATAATCCTCAAGCAAATTAAAACCCCATAAATAATACATGGTGCAAACTGCAATTTAATTACTCTTTTTATATTGAGAAATACTATAGAACCCTCTACAGTTCTATCGGTATAGGGATCCACCGTTTATACCCATCCAAGGGCTCCTGTCCTGAAGCCAAAAGGAACAATACACAACAGCACATAACTCCGGCTCATTCAACAATGCACTTCTCCCACCCTCCTCTCTCTCTCTCTCTCTCTCCCACATCTGGCCAAGAAGGGTAGACAATGAGCCGATAGAGGCAGGCAGCCTTCCACTTCCTCCTTCACCTTCAACTCAAGATCTGGCACGAGCCGTAGCGCAGTGCTTCACCTGAAGCTTTGGATCTAGCAACAGCAGGACAACTCATGACACATGGATTCGGTGGCGGCACCTTGGGACAATTGGATTTGGCAATAGCGCGGCGCGGATTTCGGGCTGGAACCAAGGAAGAGAGATAGAGAGATGGAGGCTCGATGGGGAGCTCAAGCACGGATTTGGCGGCAGGCAGTGTCGGTGTACTCTGTGGCAGTGGCAAAAGTCAAGTTGGGGAGGGAGAAGATGATGTGTTGGCAGTGGACTATGTCGGGCGGATCCATAGCAACGCGATAATGCCATCATCCTCAAGTGAGCTCGCTGAAACAAGCCAAAAGTCCTTGAAACTTCTTAGAACTTTGGATTGAAACTTGTTGAAACCTATTAAAACTTTGGTTGAAATTTATTGAAACTCTCTGGCTGAAATTTGTTGAATTTTGAGTTCCAAAATAAAAACTCATTGAAACTTTGGCCCGAAACTTTCTTGGAATCTTTTGGAAACATCTAAAATGTGTAAACTCGCTAAAACATGAAACTTTTCAAATGTTTTTCATGAAATTTGCTGAAGCTGCATAAACATTGTTGCTATACAGTCGTCCAGTAGCTCTTTTTTTTAATTATATTCTGTTTTGAATGTTGAGGGTACGATATAGGCATATTGTCATCTGTTATGGTGAGAGGTTTCAGGCCAATAGCATAGTAGGCCATGATGCTCGAATGGAATGCTATGCTGATCTGGGCCGACAATGTTCCTGGCTGAGTAAATGTTTTAAGTCATCCGCTGATTTGCAAGTGTACAGTTTTATGGAAATCCTAAGTACTCTTCGTCCTAGGTTGCCCTGGTATGCCATACGAGTTCAGTAACACTACCATAACATCTTCACAAAAACAATGACATGTGCATATGTTTATAACAAGAAATTACATGTGAAACACAGTTCACATACAATAATTAATATTTTAAAAGTTGAGCACAGTTGGTACGAGCATAAAACCAAATGTAAATGTTACATAGGAATGTTTAAACTATCAAGAGGTGCGAAGCTACGAATGCTTAACCACCATTGCCCTCTTCATGCGAAGAATACTACAACGACAGCGGGGCAAGTACGGAGGAATCGCCGTAGCCATATCTCAAATGACCAGCCATTTATTTTTGAACTATATCTTGTTCGAAAGGATTGGGATTGTGGTCCAACCAAGTCTTAGGTATTACTAGGTAAGCAACCGTGGCGTACCACGCTGCGGCCATCGCTACCCACGCGAGCAAATCGAGAAAACGGGCGACCGCCGCTCCCTATGCGAGCAAATCAAGGAGACACGCGAAACGACAGAAAGAATAAAAACGTAATCACGTTTTTTTCGCATTTATTCGGCGGAACGGTTGAAAGGATATAAATATATCTGAGCTACCGTGGCTTGGTACGCCGCGATCGTCGCTCCGCACGTAAAATTTTTTGAAAAAAATGATCTAAACGTTTTTTTTACGAAAAAGGACATAAAAAGGACCTAAACGCTTTTTTTCGGATAAGAACAAAATAGGACCTAAACGTAACGCTTAAAAATGCCTAAAGGGCATAAACGTAATATGATTTTTTTTTCCAGAATAGGACATGGACGTATTTTTTTCTAAAAAAGACCTAACCGTAAATTTTTTTCCGAAAAAGAGCCCAAATGAATTTTTTTTTGGCTGCTCAGCTCGAGCCGGAGCCAAGCCGGCTCAAATGAATGCCGTGCCCGGGATTCCACCATCTTTAGTATATGTAGTATTTGGATGGGTCGGGACATCCGTGTTGTGTTTAGTCGGATTTCCATCAGCACAGCAAGGTTGGGAAAAAAAAGGAAATTAGTCGTATGCAGCTCTAATAAGGCCCTGTTTATTTAGACTTAGTATTTTTGGCTTATAACTGAAAGCCAGCTTTTAGGCTTAACTAGTTTAAAAGTAATCGTCTTTTATACGTGGCAGCAGTGGGTAATTTTAATTTAGTTTCAGTGGTATTAGTTTAAAACCAACTCCCAATAAGAAAAAAAAAAACACCTCTTCGGTGACTTTTAACTTTTACTTATATAGAGGCTTATAGCTTTTAAAATAAACAGATAAAAGTTACTCATTTATTTAGGCTTTGATTCTTTAGCTTTTATACCACTAAAAAAAGTCCAAATAAACTCGGCCTAATTTATTTGTCCCATATTTGATATTTGGCGGATACGAAAATATGGTACCCATGGAAGGCCCAAAGAACAATGCTCGGCTGAGTTACCCAGCTTGCGGCAAAAATCAATTGTTCAATAGAAGATGAGTGGTTGTGTTTCTTTTTTTCTATTAATCTAACGTGTTCGGACCACTAACTTAGACGATGACGATAACGCCTGTATCGCGCGTGGATCAACCCTAGGCTAAGTTGGATATAGATGAATCAGCATGACACAGGTCAAACGAATATTGTTTGATGTCTGTACGACTCTAGCTATCTTCATATACAACAGCTACAATAAAATTAAGGTGCTGACACCTTTTTCCTATTGTAAAGTTATAGTACTGTCACATTTGTTGGCCGGCCTCATATACACCTTTTCTAATAGATCATTCATTTTTTCTAATAGAAGAAAAACTAAAGGACTTAAGGTCTATTTGTTTTAGTTTTTGATTCTAAATTCTAGCTCCAAAAGTAGAGTAAAAAACAAACCGTTCAATTCTAGAATCCGATTCTTACAATCCAGCCCACCCATATACACTAGAATCCACGATCTACTTTATATGTGCTTTTTGATTTCAGCTTTTGAAGAACCAGCTTCTCTACAACCACAATCTAGAATCAACTTTTAGAGAATCCAAAGCTAAAATAAATAGACTCTTAAGTAGAAGTTACTACTTTAGCACAAAATTCCACGAGAACAACAAACCTAGGCTCCAATCCAACCACGCAATAAAACCATCACACAACTTTCTTTTGTACCAAAAAAAAGGCTCACATTCTTTTCTAACTACGTTTGCACTAAAAAGCGCTTAGAAAGTAGAAGCAACGTTTGTGTTACCTAATTAAATCAAGTTATCTCAGCTAGAGTGCCTGTCAAAGCAAACTTATCAATATCGTATCGGACGCTATACCGGTTTAGCTCAGGAAATGGTATATTCCGATACCGATTTATACCGACGTACCGTTTCAAGTTTAATATAATAATACATATTTATAAATGTACACATGTTTAATTATATGTACACTAAAATTCACTTATAATATTACTACAAATACACAGTAATACTTCAAATATAATATATAATTCAATAGACCATATTATCAATTCTACCGAAATGATTAGTATATATTGACCGATATTAAAGTCTGTATAGCCGGTATTTACCGGTATCGTGTCAGTATGACCGATATAGGACCGATATGATCGCTATTGACTGATATCGAGACTACATATGCTACTTTATATAGTTTAAATGCTGAGATGGTACGTATCGGCCGGTCTTGATAACTATGCATCAAAGAGGTTTGCATGTTCATAGGAAATTGATACCGTGACCTCCGGCAAAGAAAAGAAAAAAAGAGGGAAAAAAAAGTGGAGGAGAAGAGAAACGGTACGCTACTAAGCTTAAGGCCGGACACACGGCCAAACCAACTCTGTTCTCTTGTTCGTCTTAAATAGCCCATTCTGAAAAATCATTAGGCTTAATCACATTTCTGAGATCCGAGGCCTCCTCCAAATCCAAATCCCTAACGATATTGCAAATGCAGATGCTGCTCCATGTCAATGCCCCCTTCGCCGTAGCGAATCCCCCGCGCTTCGCCGCCGCCGTCGCCTCGTCGTCTGCTTCCCCGAGGAGACCGGGGAGGGCCCTAGCAATGCCACCGCCGGCGCATTCCGCCCGTGCCGCTGCGTCCGGGAGCCGGATGACGCCAGCCGCCGCCTCGCCGCGCACACCGATGGCGGTGGGCGAGGGAAGGGCCGACGCTGAAACCGTCGCTGTCGCCACCGAGGTGCGGTCACTGCTCCTCCTCCTCTCTCGTCCGTTGATGTTGCAGTCGTCGCTTGGCCCCCTCGGTTGCTGGAAAATTACACGAATGCCCCTCCCACGTGGCAGTCACACCGCGCGCGCAGCGAAATGATCTTTTTAGGAGAGGGAAAATAAATATTGATCGTTATTCGTTTGTGATTTCCGCTCACTTCATAATTTATTTGTCATATTGCCCCCTGGATTCTTGGGGTATTTGCAGCAATCAGCACGACAGTGAAATGGAAACCCATCACTCGACAAATTTTTGTGAATTTTTTTTCGATCTTTCGTTTATTTTCCACTGCGCTTGTTGCTCAATTTGTGAAAAATTTCAAAATGTTTTTAATTATTTTCCCCACTATGTTTGTATTTTGCAAAGGTTACGCTAAGAAGGATGTTACATCTGCAGGGGTTCTTGTCGGACGCGAGGGCTTACTGGGTGACCAGGTCTCTGATTGCCTGGGAGGTTAGCGATCGAGAAACCTCCCTCTGCTTGTATGCAAGCAGAGATGCTGCGATGCGCATGTCGAATGGGGTCATTGAAGGTAGGAGGCTAGGTGCAATTAATGGATGTCTTTCGAACTATTGTCATCAATTGATTATAATAGTAGCAACCTAATGCCTGTAAAAACTCTTGCTGATTTGGTAGGTTATGATTCCAAAGTTGAGCTCCAACCAGAACATGCCGGGCTTCCAGCCGGTGTAAGACTTACCATTGATTCCTTGTGATTATATATTGTGCTCAAATGTGTGTTATGCGGTGCCTGCTCATCTTTGTAATGTATATTCTAATGTTGGAGTACTATTTGGCATGCTTCAGGTGACCCACAAGTTCCCTTTCATCAGCAGTTACAGAGCCTTCAGAGTTCCCAGCTCTGTTGATGTAGCGGGCCTTGTGAAATGTCAACTGGCTGTCGCTTCTTTTGATGGTAATCTCTACTCTTTTCTTCCTTCTCTTAAATGCCTTTTGAGGCAATGTTCATCTACTGTTTATGTCTAGCTGATGGGAAACAACAAGATGTTACTGGATTGCAACTGCCTGGTGTATTGGATGATATGTTTGCATACGCGGGACCACTTGGTGCAGTTTTCGGCGAAGAAGCTGTGAGCTTGTACCTTTGGGCTCCTACAGCACAGGTATGAGTTCTAGAAAGCCTCTTAGGCTCTTAAAAACTATCTCTAGTCCTGTATTTTTTTCTGCTTATATGTAAAATGTCCTCAGCATTGCTGCAGGACGTGAGTGTATACTTCTATGATGGTCCAGTAGGGCCTTTACTGGAGACTGTGCAACTCAAGGAGTTAAATGGTGTTTGGAGTGTCACTGGACAAAAAGATTGGGAGAACCGGTACTATTTGTATGAAGTCAAGGTATATCATCCAAGTACATCACAAGTTGAGAAATGTTTAGCTGATGATCCTTATGCTAGAGGGTATGTACGCTTTAATTAGTTCATAATATTGATCCATACACATAGTGGAAGAAATTAATGTTTTGTTAATTTGATCAGGCTTTCTGCAAATGGCTCACGGACTTGGTTGGTTGACATTAAGAGTGAAACATTAAAGCCAGCTTCCTGGGATGAATTGGCAGATGAGAAGCCAAATCTTGATTCCTTATCTGACATAAGCATCTATGAATTGCATATTCGTGATTTCAGGTGAACTGTGCTGCTGGATTTATGCAACTGTAAATTTAGCGTGATTTTATGCATGTTCATTTGTAGAACTTTACCGCTCTGTCTCCTGTCAATTTTTAATTACAGTGCCCACGATAGCACAGTGGACTGTAATTCTCAAGGAGGATTTTGTGCATTTACATGTCAGGTCGTTCTGAGTTTATTTACTAGAAGATTGATATAATTCATCACTTTGTTTCATCAGTATACATCCTGATTGCATTCTGCAACTCGTGATTCAGGATTCGGCAGGAATTCATCACTTAAAGAAATTGTCTGATGCCGGTTTGACTCATGTGCACTTGTTGCCAAGCTTTCATTTTGGTGGTGTTGATGACAATAAAAACAATTGGAAGCATGTTGGTAAAGACTCATTCTTTCTGTATGTTTTACCAGACTAACAATATTAACCATGCAGTGTAAGATGGTTAAGTTACTGTTGTAACTTGCATGCTTTTTGTTGTTTACTTTGAACTCTTATGAAAACACAAAATATCAGAATCCAAGCTGCTGCATCTGATGTAAAATATTCAACAAAAACTAGATATCAGGAAGCACACATCTTTTTTAATAATAGATATCACACATCTTTTGAGTTCATTGTAGTTTCAGATATCTATCATTTTCTTGTTTGTTAGATAACTTTCAGTGATGACTATTTATAAGTACTTGATGGATTGAACCAAACTCTGTCGCATTTCGCCTTATGACTTTTAGTTGACTTAATTGGTTATTCCTGTTTGAATCACTGGGGAACTTCATTTACTCTGGCAGATGAGGCTGAACTGGCAAAACTCCCTCCAGGTTCAGATATGCAACAAGCTGCAGTTGTAGCTATTCAGGAAGAGGACCCTTATAATTGGGGGTATTCATTTCTTGCTCTTTTTTCTCAGACATTCCACATGCTAATGTATTGTGGTGTTAAGAAAGTGAAGTTTAATATGTTCTTGCCAGTAAGGCAGTAAATTATGCTCACACATGGTCATATTCAACTAAAGGTATAATCCTGTGCTCTGGGGGGTTCCTAAAGGAAGCTATGCAAGTGACCCAGATGGTCCAAGTCGTATTTTTGAATACCGTCAGATGGTTCAGGTGTGTTTTGTTTAATATGCAGCAGCTTGGCGCTCCTAGCCTTTAGCTGTAATGCATGGAGTAACATGCTAATTGTGGCTAGCTCTATGCAGGATAGGGCTAGCTGTTGTTTTTCTAATAATATTTTGGACTGCAGGCTCTGAATCGCTTAGGTCTTCGTGTTGTCATGGATGTTGTATACAATCATCTAGACTCAAGTGGCCCCTTTGGCATCACCTCAGTGCTTGACAAGGTTATACTCTTTAGTAATTTCATTTATATTCATAATCATTCTATCTAACAAAACATTCATTGATCTTTCTTTAAATATATTTTACAGCATGCCTTCTTTGATTGAGTCAAAGATTTAAAAATAGTTCCATTAAAAATGGTCCACCCAAGAGCATTTCTAACATACTTAACTAATATCAGTGTCCAATCGTAATAGCGAACCTGAGATTACTTCTTGCAACTATTTATTCAGGGGCTTGTTTTTTCCGAATGTAGATATGAGCCAAAATATTACATAAATAAAGGACCTAAGATCCTTGATATTTTAGAATTTAATTGGATTGCATGAGACATGGACATGCATAAATATGGTTGTAGTTGTCCCACACACTACAAGAACGTGCCTCACATTTTAGTCAAATTTTAGAGGATTTAGCCAACCTTTCCATTTATTTTATTTTAAGATATGCTACAATGCTTGTTACTGTTTAATACTGTAGTTGAAGCATTAGTTGCTTCAAGGATTCAGAAAACCATCAAGTTCCCTCCGGTTTCCAGTCAAACTGGCCAGAAACCAGTTTGTCAAATCCAGGCAGTTTTTTCACCGGTTTATGCCGAGTTTAACCAATTTATTGTCAATTCTGGCCGATTTAGACTGATTCTAGCCGATTGACAGCATTTCGCCTAAATTCTGGAGACTAACCGATTTTCAGCATGCTGGTGTGGACTGGGAAATATCAAACATGTCCTTTCCGGTTTTATTAACCCTGTTCCCTTTACTTTTGTGTTGGCAAGTAGTTTCTTCACATTTTTGAAGATGAACACTCTAATAAGGATTATTTAGATTATTAAACTTAGCAATTTCTTTAATTCATGAAATAATGTGAGCTAAAAGAGATATATTCACATTTTACTCTTTTAAATAATTTATTTGTATTTGTGATGAAGGTAAAATGTGAACTTTGGAATTGTCAGAGTTTCTGTTTATCTGTGGGCCAGTCAATTTGCCAATTATTTAATCCAAATTGGTGATCACTAATTTCGATTTGAATCCTTGCCCCTATTTCCACTCTATTTGATATTTTACTTGCCTACCCAAATGATTGGATAATTATTTTACTTGCACACTTCATTGTGCATCAAGTGAAACAAATATGTGAATTATTGTTTTAAACTAAGAAATGGCCAGTATTGAAATGCTTACCGCTTATTTCTGTGCTTATTAGTCCAGCAATATGTTTAGTTATAAAAATATTTGTGTATGTTAATTAAACTCAAGCCGATTTTTTTCCTTGACAGAATAATATTTTTTGCCTAAAGCTTTTGACCTTCCTAACGTGTTTTCTTCTATATTTATATGAGATAGTACAGATTGTTCCTGGATACTACCTTAGAAGGGACACTGATGGTCAGATTGAGAACAGTGCGGCTATGAACAATACAGCAAGTGAGTATCTCATGGTTGATAGGTTAATCGTGGACGACCTTCTGAATTGGGCAGTGAACTACAAAGTGAGTTGTTATGGTAACAGCATTATAATTGTGAACATTGTATCATTATGGTATCATTCTTTGAAGACTCAATGGTTCTGAATTATTTTATCATACTTGGTGCCATATCAGCCACTTTGTACACAGGAAGATGCATGCATTCTTGACATGTCTTGCTTCATTTTTCTTCTTGGCTGAAGGGTTTCATGTTGTTAGCTACATGTCTTGTAAGTGTTGCAACTTATTTTTCTGCATCTTTACGATCATATTATTTATGCCTAGGTTGACGGGTTCAGATTTGATCTTATGGGACATATCATGAAAAATACCATGGTAAGTAAGCTCACCTCCAAGCTGAATTAAATAACATGTTGACTAGCTGGTTAAACACAAATTATTTTATTTTGTTTGATCCCCATGATGTAGTACGAGTATCACAAGTGCATCAATCATTTGTTATATTTCAGATTTCCAGTACTACATGCATACAAATGGAATTGCATGGGTGAATTTCACTGGTTAGAATTTAGTTCATTTAACATCACTGTAAGTAATAGTTTGAGTCAAAGGTGTTCTTCTGTAGCACCAAAATTGCAAAGCTGGATTGCTGGAATAATTTCCTTCTACTTTTGATTGCAACATATTCACACCACTGGAAGAAGATCTAATTTTTTTTGACAGGGTAAGAATGATCTAATTGAACCTCATCAATATTCTTTTATATATAATTCTCTTTCGCCAATTAAGTTCACCTCAACTTCTATCAACAAGGTATAGTTAAAATAAAGAGAGAGAGCAAAGCTCAATATGCAAGCTATGGATTTAATTGCTGACTTTGAAACCTTTTCATGGCTTAGGTGGTTGATATATTTAGTCTTAGTGGCATTCAATTGTCTATATTTAGCATGCCAATCAATTTGGAGCATATATTCTTTTTATTATCTATACCGTAGTCGAACACAAAGTCTACGAAATTTTGGTATCAAACAGCTAACCTATGCAACAATGCAAGTTGCTTTAGGAAACTGGTTTTCATGTCTGTGTGACTTTGTCATCACTACCACCACCACTGGAAAGAAAATAGCAAATAGAGCTGAAAAAAGGGAACTTTTGTGGTGTTTAGTAAACTGAACGTTACATACCTTGTAGAGTTCCTTGTGTGATGCGGCCTACGGTTTCACAAAATGATTGTAGGTGGTTGACTTCCTCTTTTTTGTAATTAAGTGCATCACACTGTGTGCTTGAGAACCTTTTTGGTTAACATACAGATGAGAGCAAAATCTGCTCTTCAAAGCCTTACAAGGGATGAACATGGAGTGGATGGTTCGAAAATATACTTGTAAGGACTGAGATTGCTCAGTGTCAGTTCAAAGCAACCAGTTTTCGAGGTATCAGCACAAATACTCTGTGCATTGGACTGATAAGGATATTGACATCGCCACAGGTATGGTGAAGGATGGGACTTTGGTGAAGTTGCAAAAAATAAACGTGGAATAAATGCATCGCAACTTAATATGAGTGGCACAGGGATTGGTAGGTAAGTCCGAATTTATACCCACTCACTATGTGCAGTGAGCACCTTTCACCGATTACCTGCAGGCCGCTGCATTTCCTTGAAGATATTTACTTTTAAATTAACCAGTTAGTCTTGTTGGACATAAATTTCAGAACAAATATCCAAGGTATAATTTGCTTTTACAATCAACAAGTAGAATTGACAAGGGATTTAATGTCTCAACGGCCATTCTTTTCAGAATTTCCTTACAACAAAAAAAATCAGAGTGTGGTTTTATTCTAGTAAATAGCCAGTGTTGGAAATGTTCTTGTGGTGTTTGTTCTTCGTATACTTTCCATTTATCTATGCGAGGTAATAATATCCAATATCACCATATTTTGCAGTTTCAATGATAGAATCCGGGATGCTGTGAATGGGGGTAATCCATTTGGTAATCCACTACTGCAAGGCTTTTCTACTGGTCTGTTCTTAGAGGTAATTTTGATGCCCTTTCTGCTTCTACCCTTCCTGGAAATGACGGTTAGTATGTGACATTTTAGTAACTAGCTGCTTGCTTCTGTCTTTCCTGAGATAGTTGCAGTTACTGGTCTATCTGTTTTAATACAGTATGTGGGCCTAAATTTTGTTCTGAACTACAATAGCTGACCTGAAGAAAACTGAACAATCTCATAACCAGGTCCACTTGATACAGCTTCTCATTGGTATTCCTTAAGCTAGTATGTGCGGCGACCCGCATAATTAGCCCAGGGTAGCAACAGTAACACTGCCATCACCCTAAGATGATTATGCGAATCTCGGCACAGCCACCGGCAAAATATTGGGGAATCCAATGCTTTACCGGCTACTATGCCGTGTTCAGAATGTTGCAGCAGAACAATAATTAGAGACTGAATGACAATATATTCATTACCAGCCACGCAGGGCTATATGTCCTTTACATAATATTACAGCACTTCCTATACAACAAAAGAGTGCGGCTACTGCCTGCACACACTAAATACCTCCTAGAAGCATAATAAGACATATAAAGACTCCTAGTACTCCTAGTAGTAGTCCGGATAGTAATAGCCCTCCGAGCCATCCTCCTGATAACCCTGGAACTGATCCTGGGAGTAGGCTTCATCCTCTTCCACATATTCGGATCCATCAGGATCTTCTTCTAGAAAAGGGGGAAAATACAAGAGTGAGTACAACGTACTCAGCAAGCATTATATAACAAATGCATCATGATGATTTTCTCTCCATCCATCCAATCCTTTCCTCCAAGTAGGTTTTTATAAAATTTAAGTTTTTGATTTTCTTTAAAGGTTGGAAGTTTTAATTATTTGAAAATCAACTACTAGCACCCGTATATAAGACAGACTAGCTTCCGTAGCCTCCAATCCAGGAGACAGGCTTGAATTCAAGATTTTAGACCCTGCGCAGGTTCGTACCACTTTACCCATAACGGCTTCCACCACAGAGGCTCCAGAACGTTTATCGCTAATCTGGTATTAGATCTCCAACCCTGTACTCGAGTGGGGAGCCTCAACTAGGCCATCCCACACCCGCAGATACAGTTGTACCCCGGCACCTCCGGCAATACACCACCAGGCTTCAAATATACCGCCCTTAGCACATTCCTTCCACAACATTTCACTTCCAACATTTCCACACACCTCGAACTGGGTATTCGGCATTTCCCAAACAGGCAATAATAAACTTACCCAATGTGGAGATCATAATACGTTCATTGGACAACCTTTTCTGACAGCGATTTATCTCGCTATGGTTGGCACTGAAATACGGCTCATTGTCCGAGTATAGGTGTTTGACCTTATGTTATAACCTATGTAGAGGGCCCCGCCGACACAGGCACCTCCTGCTTTTCCTGGCACCCTCTACCCACCATAATTATTTCTAATAATCAGTCCACGACTCCATTCGTGGACCCTAAACTTTAACACAACCATTTCCAGAACCGCAGCTCGGTTCCATCTACCATTTCCAACACCATAACATCATTCCATTATTCATACCCATTATTTCCAAAAACCACATTCCATTTTCATCATTCATTCACCACACTCCTCCATTCACAATCAATTCAACATTTTCAGTTTTGAAAGTAAATTTTGATGCAGTGATGATATATGAATTATACGAAAACATTAAAATCTTTTCAGAAGAGATGATCAAAGAATCTTGCCTGGAATAATACTGATCGGTCCGACCTCGCTCGAAGGTGGGTTCCGATTGGCGGAACGGTTCAGGTTGAGACCTGAAACAACAGAATACACTAAGGCTTTTAGTTTCATTTATTCAATTTGGCGTCCAACCCATTATGCTCTGTCGTTCAATTTTAGTTGGCATAGCAGTTATAAATAAAATGAGTTGACGATTTTTACACGATCCGCAAATCGATTCCAGGAATCGATGCGATCTGCGGACAGATTATTTTTCTACCTCTCCACCTTTTTCTCTCTCCTTTCCTTTTCTTTTTCTCTTCTCTTTTTCTTTTTCTCCCTCTTCTTTTCTTTCCTCTCTGGTCTTTCTTTTTCCTCTCTGGCCGAAGCCCTCTTCTCTCGGTTTTGTCGCCTCCCTCTCTTCTCCATCCTGGCCGAGCGCTTCACTCCCCCTCCCCTTTCCTGCCGACTCGAGCTGCTCTTGCTGCTCCTACGCCGGCCTCTCCCCTCTCCTCTGCACCGGACCGGCTCTGAGCTCCTCCCTGCCCTCTACGGCGCCTCCTCCTCGGCGCTGACGGCCGGCCGAGGCTCGCGCCTCTCCTCCTCGCAGGCGCTGGCCCGCACGGCTCGACCCTCGGCTCAGTGCGCCTTGGGTCACGGAGTGCTTCGCCGACCTCCTCTCCTTTCTGGCCGACGGCAGCACAGCTCCTCCCTCTACTGATCCACCGGCACTGGTTCTAGGGTTTCTACCCACATTTTATTTCTTGCATTTTCGCTTTGAATGATTGATGCTTGATGCTTTTGGATGTTGGGGTTCGATGATGAACGTTGGGAGGCTTTGATCTAAACATGAAAGAACAGATACTACACTACCTCTAGGGTTAGCTCCCAACCCACTGAGAACCGCACGGGGATGACCCGATCTACCCCCTACACTACCCCATTGGTTGCCTGCTACCCTGATCTACTCCCTGGACATGCTACCCTACACTGTAGCTACCACTATTCTAGGGTTAGCAGCGCACCTGGGTTCGGATGGGAATGAGGCTAGCTGATGGGTTGGAGGTGGTGAAGGAGAAGCCGGTCTTCTTGCTTCTGGACAACCTTCCCTTTACTTCTGGAAGTGGTCGCCGCCTCTTCTGGGTGATCTTCCTCCGGCCTTCTTCTTCTGGACGTTGTCGCCACTTCCTTCTCTGTCTTGCAGTGACCTTCACTGGCTTGTGCTCTGGCTAGTGTTGGTGTTCTTGAGGAGATGAGAGCACTGGCTATTTGCTTAGGCTTGAAGCTTGGCTGTGCTCTTGTGGCTCTCGGTTTGTGTGCTGGAAGCTTCTGGTCGAATGGCTGGCTATTGGCTGGCAAGAGCTGGCTTTATGGCCTTGGCAAGAGCTGGCTTTATGGCCTTGGCAATGCTGGCTAATGACCTTCCTGCCCTTGGGCCTTTTCTGGGCTTCTATTGCTCTTAAGGGCATTACGGTCCTTTCTCCCTCAGAATTCTAATGGTACCCGCATACCGTACCAGGTAAGTTCTAAAACGCCGAATGATGAACCCGAAAACTAGCGAGAGGGGCCACCTGGGTCCCGGACAGGTCGGGTACCTCGATCAGCGATACCTTTCACTGCGGGACTGACGGCACTCTCTGATCCTTACAATTTATTATCTTACCTAATTGCTTTTAAAGTTTAATTAATTCTTTAATTAAACTGATAACCCCCCGGGTTATCACAGTATGCGATCTTGATTTCAGTTGTGCAACTCTCTCTGGTTGAGGCCATTTTCTTAAACTCATAAAAGAGTTTCCTACTTTCCTTTTCTCTAATCAAGGATTTTGACTGTAGCTACCGGAAAGTACCTATGAATTGGTGTTATCTGCCATTAGGCCTTTGTACCTCTAACCATGTGTCAACCGTGAATTTGACAACCTTTTGCCAGTTCTATGCTTTGTTACGGCCCCTGCCAGTTCTATAGCTTTTGCATGCACCCCTCAGGTACAGAGTACTTTTAGAGGTTGATTGAACTAGTTAGCTACTATCTTGTATGTCTTGGTTGGAACTAAAAGTCTTCTAGCTTCAAGCTCTCAAGTGGATCAGTGATACATATACTACGTTGTCCTTTTGTGCAGCCGAATGGATATTATCAGGGTAATGAAGCAGATACAAGGCTCACACTTGCTACATATGCTGACCACATACAGGTTCACTATCAATATTCATGTCCTATTAAAAGTTTCTGTCTGTTGGTTGAATTTCAATTTGCTATTGACCTATCAATTTAATGGGAAATGTACTCTCTCTTTTTTTACCTGAAACCGGAGGGGAGAAAATGTATTCTGTTAATTAATTTTGTCTTTTTGCAAGGAAGATATAAATGAATAGCCATTGTTACTGAAGGCCCATGAGAAAACTGGAGAATGAATACTCGAGTTCTTTATTTCCAACATCTATTACTGTTCCTCACTATCTATTGCATAGTAGACATTATTCAGGTGGACATAAAAAATTGCTTCTATCATAGAAAACTGTTTTTAAATTTGTTTGGTTTATCTCTGGCAAGAGACCAAAGGTAAACAATCTAAGCAATTTGGAGCTTAGCAACCGCTTGGATACAATTCTGAAAAGAAAAAAAAACTTGGCCACAAGTGGAGTTCCTCAAACGGGTAGTTATGTTGAAGGGTTAACTCTACGCATGGAAAAAGCAAAGCTGAATGGAATTAATTAGTTACTCATTTAAGCAAATGCGTTCTACCAGGTCATTTGTAGTTAGAGTGGATTAATCATCTTCTGATGCCAAATTTCAAGGTTAAAACAGAAAGGAAAAGGTACTATTTGCTCCAATGCTAAAATGGACGAGTAGGTCTTGCTGTTAGTTGTAGTGGACAGTCACCATTTTTATGACTTTTACCTTAAAACTCTTCATTGATCATGCCAATTCTTTGCCTTCTGCCTCCGTTAATTCTATGCTACGTTTTTCATAAAACCAATAGCATCTTGAATTTTTGTGTCTTCTAAATCTTCCATCCATTTCTGGAAGTCAGAGATTCAGAGTAAACAAGCATTTTTCCTAAGAAAGATTTGGAAATATTGGATCATTGAAGATACTGTTGCATAAAAAGAGGCAGTTTTGAAAGTTATGAGTTGTCCAAGCAAGAACTATATTGGACAGATGAACATATCATCATATCAATTTGTTTTTCTTTTTGCAGATCGGTTTGGCTGGTAATATGAAGGATTATGTACTAATATCTCATACTGGAGAAGCTAAGAAGGGATCAGAAATTCAGACTTTTGATGGATCACCAGTTGGCTATACTTCATCCCCAATAGAAACAGTATGATTTTATTTTCCAAATAATTTGTACTTGTTACAGTATCAGTGCTCACAGGAATAGCATAATATGTTTTTTGATTTGCATGTTTTTTTTATCTCACTTGGTTAAACTCTGCTATCAGTTATATACTAAAATATACTGCTGTACTGTACATTTCAGATCAACTATGTTTCTGCTCATGACAATGAGACTCTATTTGATATTATCAGTCTAAAGGTATGGTCAGTATCCTGTTACATAAATAACTAATTTGTATTATGTATTTTCATCAATTATTACGGTCTGGTAATCATTATTTTATTATTTATACTTTACAAATGATGAAGCTGACAAGATGGAATAGCATGAATGTTTATTATTTTTCTGCTAACAGCAGTTTTTTTATGGGAATGTTTTGCTAACAGTAGTTGCTAAAATTAGTTACTTGGAAGTTATATTTTATATTCATAAACCAAACATTTCATTATTGGGATAGTATAATTTTCAGAAACAATTTTGCTTATAAATTCAAGCAGTATCCCTTGCCCCTATTCCTCTTTGAAACTACTAACAATATTGTATTATCTGATTTTTTTTTCTTTGGCATGTTTGTGCAGACCCCAATGGGCATCTCAATTGACGAGAGATGCAGGATAAATCATTTGGCCTCAAGCATGATGGCATTATCCCAGGTCCTTGAGAAAAGAATTTATTGGTTATAATTTTATAATTTTCTACAGTATATGGTACTGTCATATTATGGGAGAGTTACCGGAAAGATCAGTTTCCACTAACTTAAGTTGCTAAAGCAAAGTAAAATGAGTAATGTGGCCTGGCTGATCTTAACAGGTGAAGTGGTTCACCTAGTCGAATTAGCTCAATCTTGAACTTGTCCCATGGTATGGATATGGAGTATGAACTCACTAAATGGTCATGATGGCTAACCTTATCTCATGTTGTTTTCCTAGGATAAGTAAACATGAGGATTTTTTTTGCTAGGAGTGTAGGAAGTTTAGATTAATAATATTAGAACTTAAAATTGATAGTAATCTGAATCTTATATTATAGTCCAACAGAAACACATGCCACTACAATTTGGCGTAATTTTTATTTTTCAGCTTTCATCAACTTTCTTAGACCCTGTTTGTTTGAGCTTTTTATTCGTCTTAAAAGCAAAAAAGCAAAGTCGATACAAACTGGTGACTTTTTAGCCAGGCTTTTGGAAAAGCCTAAAGCCTCCCATGATTATAAGCCATAAGCCAGTCCAGCGGTGCTTTTCTTGGGCTTTTGAGCTGATCAAGTATATTTTGCTTTTCATGTGATAAAGATAGTTGTTCAGGGTATTTGTCTTAGTTTCTCTTTGTATAGGATGTTTTTTTCTTATTTTCCTTTTGGTCTTTGGCCCTTTGTACATGTATATATGTTGGCGTTGGCATCATGAAATAGATTTGAGTTCCATTCCAACATGGTATCAGAGCCATGCTTTTCTCCTTCCCCAAAACCCAAAACCTAATTGCTCTTATTACCTGATAGCCGCCGCCTCAGCTGTCCACTAGCCGTCGCCACTAGGGGTGAAAACGGGCCGAATATTTCCTGCACGATCCGGAGCCGGATCTAGTCGAGATCGGATTCAGGAAGTGATTTGACTATCCGGTCGGATCCGGGATCGGATTCGGATACTTGAATCCGGATTCGGGATCGGATTCAGAGTAGTCAATATCTGGTAAATCTGTGATGGGATCCGGATATTGGGTTTTTCTATTCGGATATCTGGCCCTATTGGCCCAAAGAGGCAAATACCTTGGCCTAGCCCAGCCACCAATATGTCGGGACCGGATTTCCAAATCCGAACCCTCTGTGTATAACTACACTAGTTCAGGAACACGCTAGTGCTCACAACGGTACCAACGACGATAACACATCCATATCACGATCCAAATATTAATAATTAAGGAACAAGTACCAGCCTCATGGCCAACCATTACAAATAAATGGTCGCATAGCCTAAGTTCAACAAAGTAGCAGAGGAAACGAAATAAATAACAAGATAAGCCCATCCATTCGCTCAACAGGCAATCGACTGGGGTGCATGTCTTAGTAATCCGGATCTCCTTCTGGGCTGAGGCAGTTTCTACCGCTACCTACCTTGTTAACCTACAGCTCTCCACTACACTTCAGGGTTTTACTCCTGTTGAGTGTCTCTACTTTAGGTCTCCTCAGCATAATCACTTTTAGTGCTTTTGGTTGCGTCTGCTATGTTCTATTTCCACCTTGTGAGTGCACAAAGCTGACTGCTCAGTCAGTTGAGTGTGTTTTTCTTGGCTACAGTGTTGAGCACATGGTTTATCACTACTATGATCCTGTTGCTCATCAGATGCGTATCTTGCGCGATGTAACCTTTGATGAGTCCCGACCTTACTATCCTAGTAACACCAATACCACTCAAATTCCCTTGCTAAGTCGATCTCCTTTCTGACTTTTCCGAATCCCTAGTTCTCCCTTCTCCTGTTGTTACGCTTTCGTCTTTTCCACTAGCTTCCCTAGTTCCACCAGCTCTGCAGGCTTCACCTTCGGCCCCTTCCCCTATGGCTCCTTTCCCATTAGGGGATCATTCCATCTCTTTTGTTGAGGTCTCTTCCTTTTCGCTTCACTACACTCACTGTCGCTCTGATCCTTCCACTTTTGTTCAGTCACCTTCCACATTTACTCTTTCATTGTTCTAATGCCTTCTTCTCCCTCCTTGTTGGTTCCTGCTCCCGGTCATCTCTTGGCTCCTACTCCATGATACAACATTCGTGATCATGCTTCCTTAGCAAGTTAGCCTCCCCCTCGCCTTGGTTTTCCTCCTCTTGATCTTGTTAGGCAGCCAACTCCTATTTGAGCTGATCGTCCTACTTAGGCTCTTATTGTAGTTGAGCCCAGGTCGTATGTGAGGCTGCTTCTTGTCCGGAGTGGCAGCTTACCATAGCAGAGGAGCTTGATGCTCTTCAGTGGACTGGTACATGGGATGTTGTTCTCCTTCCTACTCGAGTTACTCCTGTCACGTTCAAGTGGGTCTATAAGATCAAGACCCGTTCTGATGGTACCATTGACCCCCTATAAGGCTCGTCTTGTTGCACATGGCTTTCAACAGCAGTATGGCTGTGACTATGATGAGACTTGTTCATGTTGCTCATATGAGCATTGTTCGCACTTTTGTTGATGTTGCTTTTGTTCACCAGTGGACTATCTCTCAACTTGATGTAAAGAATGTCTTTCTTGATGGTAAGTTGCGTGAGGTCTACATGCAACCGCCTCCTGAGTATTATGTTCTTGACTGTTAGGTTTGTCGCCTCTTTTGTTTCCACTATGGGCTCAAGCAAGCCCTGCATCCTTGGTTCGAGCGTTTCACTTCAGTTATCACTGCTGGTGGCTTCTCCACCAGTGGCCATGACCCTTCTCTCTTTGTTCAAGATGACCCTCTGTATATTGGCTTTGGGAAGAGGCGTCTCAGTGAGCAGTTTCAAATGTTTGATCTTGGTGCCCTTAGCTACTTGGGATTGAGGTCACTACCTCCATAGGATTGAGGCCACCTCCACTCTTGATGGCTACTACCTCTCCCGGTAAAAGTATATCCAGGATCTCCTTGATCGTGCTTGTCTCACTGACCAGCGCATGATGGACACTCCTATGGAGCTCCACTGTCGGGACCGGATTTCCAAATCCGAACCCTCTGTGTATAACCTGTGCTAGTCCAGGAAAAGCTAGCACACACAGTGAAACAGTGATGACAACACATCCATATCACGAATCAAATAATATTAATTAAGCAAAAGAATATTAGCCTTATGGCCAATTATTACAAATAAGAAGCATCATAGCTAGAGTTCAATAAGAAACAGCGGAAACGAAATAACAAAAGCAAAGTAAGTAAGCCCATCCATTTGCCCAACAGGCAATCGACTGGGGTTCGCGTCCTAGCATTCCGGATCACCTTCGTCATAACCACAAGCGTAGAAATCGTAGTCGACCCGACACGCACACTCTTCTGTGGAAAGTTGGGGATGTTGCAAGGGTGAGCACAAAATGTACTCCGCAAGTCTTGGAAACATAACGCATGATAACTATATGCTAGGCTAAACAATTGAAGGTATAATATGGCTCTTTTAGCATAAAGCAAAGTTTAACTGTAAATACCAATATTAATTTCATAAAGCATCATTTGATCAAAATGTAATAGCATAGTAATTGAATTTGATATGACAATTAAAGCAGGTTCCATCTACCTGACTGGCTCCATCTGCCAAACCATAACCCAAGAGTTCCATTTGCTCTCGGATTCCCAAACCATCATTTTCCTTTAAAACAAAACCATAAAATCTACAATGTGCAAGCGTACCTCGCCTGCCCTTGACCGTGGGCACAGCTACTTAAGTAGTTTTAACTCTGCAGAGTGTGTACACTTTACCCACAAGACATGATCGACTCTTGTTGCCATGCACTTAACACACTTCCTTTGGTGTGTCGGCAGAGAGATCATGACAAGGCCTTTACAATGTACAACCCCACTATTAACCTCGCTCGCTAAGGTTTCACCGCTGTTAGGGTTCTAGGCGCCCGATCTGAAGCCCCTCTTGCGTCTCGCCAACATCGCACTCACCAATGGCGAAGCTAATAATGAGACGCACAAATTATTTAGCCAGTCGTACCCATATAGACTTGTGGTTGTACGGTAGTGCTCGGTCCATGGTAACACACGCTTCGGTCTTTAATTGACTAGGGCGGAACATTCACATACCAAGGTCTCGTGCTTTCTGCACCCGCCAAACATCCATCCGCCCCGGTCTAAACCATTTCCACTTTATTTCATTTAAATCACAGCAGCAACACCAATTGCCGCACTTTCACAAATAAGTTTGAACAATATTTGAACTGATTCCCATAATGGCACAATACCGAAACGCTTAAGCTGGACTAAGCAATTCTACCGTTCCATGCTAATCTACTGGTTATCACCAAATAAAATAGCTAGTGTATATATCATCTAGGGTGTCAAAGGTTCGACATGATCAATACCAATGAGGTTATAACAAACTGGAATTTAACTATACTCTAAAACTATGTTTAAAGTACATTGCATAAAGTAAGCATGCATAATTTAAAAACAACATAACATTTTCATAAAATTTGGGATCAATATGTTCAAGGAAGACTTGCCTTCACGCCTCTTCTGGTTCTACCTCGATTGTTGATTCGTGATCTTCATTGCGTCGCCTACACGCTAAACGAGGGCAAATAAATAAAACAAATTCAAATAAAATTCAAAAATTGAAAATAATGGTCTTGGAAGATAGATCTTGAATTTAGATGAATTTAGAAATTTGAATCTTTGGAATCGAAGCTCGAGCGAAGGAGAACAGGCTCTGGAAGATTATCGATCGTAAAATCGAAAAAGAGAGGTCGACACGTAGCGCATCGTGATTGGTGGAATTTTCGGTTTTCGGAAAATTGGAAAAAGAAAAAGAAATGCCATCGACACGTGGGGCCCGCATGTCGATGCACAGGTTCACGGTGGATCGCGCCCACCGGGAGGTTCGGGTGTGGCAGACGGTCGAGGTGACGAGGCTGACCAATGCGGCGGCTGACGCGCGCAGCGCTGGAACCAAGCGACGCCGACGGCGACGCTGCACGGAAGACGAGGCGGCGCGTGGCGCCGACCGGCGGAAGGCGGCGGCGTGGCGCGAGGTGGCGGCTGTGGCGACACGCCGGCCGACGAGGCGATGGGCACGGCGGCGTAAAGCGGATGGCAGCTTGGCGGCAGCAGCGCACCGGAGGAAGGAAGACGGCCGGCCAGCGCAAACCGCGACGGATCGGGGCGAATCAGGGCAAACAAAAGAGGCGGCGCGGGAGTTGGCGAGACCAAAACCAACGGCGGAGGCTCACCGGCGAGGAAGAAAAAGCGAGAAGCACGCGGCACGGCGGGAACAGCGAGCTCGATCTCCTCGACGGAGGCGTCTCGGCGGCAAGGCTTGAGGCGCGCGTGCGAAGAGGCGAACCTCGGGATGGGGTCCTCGGGGCTTTAAATAGCCTCGGGGCGGGCGTGTACGGACGCCGAGATTCTGTGCGACTTCGGTTAGGGTTTGGTGTGGTGGCGCTGAGAAGCGACGCGGCATCGCAGAACAATGCGCGTGTCGCCCATCGGACGGCCATGCATGGAATGGGCCGGTTAGGCCGAGCTTGAAATGAGTTTGGCCGCAACGCGAATGGTGAAAAGAAAAGCGGGCGGAAATGGGTAGGAAAAGGATTCGCCCGAAAAGGAAACAGAATAAAAATCATTTTCCGAATTTAAGAAATTCGAAATTCAAATAAAAGCAAATAAATTCAAATAAATATCAAATAAATTGAAAAATCTCCAAAATACGAGAAAAATTCGTTTTGACATAATGAAGCCAATCAAATGAAAATCTTTTGTTTGATGGATAGATTAGCCAAATTAAATCCTTTCATAAATAGAAAATTCATATTAAGCTGAAATTAATTCAAGAAAAATGCAAATGGTGAATTTTCAAACTTAAACATTCTAAAATCCAAATTTTTGGAATGTTACATCCACCTTCAGCTTCAGCCCACCAACAGTACTCCTCTTGAGGATCCCACTTGATATTGTCATATTTTTAGGAGTTTTGTTTACCTTGCCACTACTCGACCTGACATCTATTATGTTGTTCACATTCTAAGTCACTTCATTTCTACTCCCACTTAGATCCACTACAGTCACCCCCTTTGGGTTTTGCGATTTCTACGTGGAACCATCAATTGACGCCTCTTATTGCCTTGCTCCAGCTCTTTGCAGTTTCAGGCTTATTCTAATGCGACCTAGGCTAGTGATTCTTCTGATCATCAGTCTTTTTCTGCCTTCTGTGTCTTCCTTGGTTCTTCTTTGATTGCCTGGAAGACTAAGAAGCAGATTGTAATTTCTCGTTTGAGTGCTGATGCTGGGTTGAGGGCTCTTGTGACAGCTGAGGTAACCTGGCTACGATGGCTTCTTGAGGGCTTTGGTTTTTCAATGCTTGCACCTACTATGTTATTGTCTAATAGCACTAGTGCGATAAGCATTGCTCGAGACCGGTGAAGCATGAGCTCACAAAGCATATTGGGTATGATGCTTCCTAAATGCAGTCTCAGGTGCAGCAGCTAGTCATTGCACTTCAATAAGCAACTTCAGAGTTTCAGTTGGTAGACTTCTTTATGAAAGTACAGACTAGAGCTCATCATCGATTGTATCTCTCTAAAGTCAGTGTTGTTGATACACCGTGAGTTTGGGGAGGGGGTGTTGAGAGTAAATATCTTAGTTTATCTTTTTATAGGGTGTTTTCTTCTTATTTGGCCCCATGGAATAGATTTGAGTTCCATTCCAACAATAGTAATGTCTATTTTTAAACCAATAACCGATAACACTGTAGTAAGCTTTCATACATCAGCTTTGATTAGGGCATTTGGAACAGAGCCCTCATTGTTTTCTCTTATGTATCCTTTCAGGGAATACCATTTTTCCATGCTGGTGATGAGATACTGAGATCTAAGTCACTCGATCGAGATTCATATAACTCTGGTGATTGGTTTAACAAGTAATACACTGCCCTTTTGACCTTGATGGAAATATCAGTTGTTCCCACTTCCCATTAACTAAAATGTTTGAATTTCTTTCAAGAAAGTATAACTAATATAAATTTCTTTGTACAAATATTTATTATTACCATAACTTCTGAATTCTCACCATATATGAACAAGAGTTTTAAGGAGAATAGAAGTTCCCCAACATCTTTATCTGCAGGGTAATGTTCTGATTTTTTCCCTTTTGTGAAGGCTTGATTTCACATATGAAACAAACAATTGGGGTGTTGGCCTTCCTCCAAAGGAAAAGAATGAAGAGAATTGGCCTTTGTAAGTTTCCAAATCCTTCTTCAATTTTCATAGATCATTTAACCTATCAGCAATCTAAAGGACCCTTACCTCTTTTGTTAGCATTCTAGTTTTGTTGAATATTTTATTGTGCCCTTTTGATATACTCCCTCCAATCACAAATAGTTGTTGTTTTGGACATTGACTATCAATATCTTTTAAATATTTAAATTGGATACATGAAAATCATGTGTATATTTGTCTTGAAAAGTACTTTCATAATATTATAATTTTATTGGGTTTTATAAATATATTATAATATAAATTAGTGGTTAAAGCTATATTTTGGAGACCGTGTCGATGTCCAAAATGACAACTATATGTGACTGGAGGGGTAGTAAAGAACCTCAGTGATCTTTTTATTTTTTTTCCCCTTTTAAGTTCTATGCATGTATTTCATCGTTCAAATTGGAAATTGATTTTTGCAGGATAAAACCAAGATTGGAAAATCCATCTTTCAAACCTGCAAAAAATCACATTCTTGCTGCCTTAGACAATTTTGCTGACATCTTGAAGATCAGATACTCCTCGCCGCTCTTTCGTCTAAGTACAGCAAGTGAAATTGAGGTGCATGTTCTTTGTGCCAACAAGTTAATCTGAACTTGACTTTCCTATTGCTATAGTGCTATTATGTAGAGTTGTAGACGAGCCACTTTTTTTTTTCTGAGTGACGAGCAACTATGTTATAACTACCTTTCAGGAAATGTTGATCTATGCTATGTATATTAAGTAAAACTTATAGATGGTAGACATATTTAACAGAACGAAATTATATGACATGAATGTCATGCATTGCGGAAACTGGGAGCTATATACTTGGCAATAGGACGCAGATGTATGTTAACTTTCAGCCGATAGTTCGAAATGAATGATTTCATGAAAATTAAAGACTGACAATGTGTGCCGCTCCACTCCATTAGTACAACAAATGAAGTAGCAGCGAGAAACTGGCACAAGAAAACATACTTTTTGTTTTTGAATATTTGATTTCTTGTGTTTCTTCAGATCTGACTGTATTCCTATCTTATTTCAGCAAAGGGTTCGCTTTCACAACACAGGGCCCTCCTTGGTCCCAGGAGTTATTGTCATGAGCATCGAAGATGCACAAAATGATAGACCTGAGATGGCTCAGTTAGATACAAAGTAAGTAGAACTGATGCAATTATGACTTTGCATAAACAAGAGGTTGCAGTCTTGGGAAACATAACATTTTGCATCAGCTGAAACTTTTTTAAAATAAAAAAATATTAGTTGCAGTAGCTTCTAGATTTCCATTTCTGCTACGGAAATCTTTTGATGTTATCTACACTAGCTAACTAGCTATCACTTTCTGCAGCTTCTCTTATGTCGTAACAGTCTTCAATGTATGTCCGTACGAAGTATCTATAGATATCCCTGCGCTCGCTTCAATTGGGCTTGCATTGCATCCTGTGCAGGTAACTGTTCCCAGTTGTTTCAGTTGCACCATACGTCCTCTCCTCAACAATACGTTGTTCTTACAGTATTGTTCTGTTAGCATTCTATTCATTGTTCAGTGATTGACTTTTCATTTTTGGGTAGCGAATTTTAGAAGCAAGTTCACTACTGCCCTCGTTCTTGCGATTTGCTTTCTAGAGTTTTCATGCTTGGAGTAAACTTTGCAAGTTTCTTGTAAATCTTTGTCAAACCGTGAACAGCTGAACACTGTTTAGTCAGTAAATTCTAAGGAATAAACCACCGATTCATAGTCCAGGGTTTCAATCTCATAAAACCAATGAATCATCTATCTGAAGATGTGGAAATGGGAGGTTATATGAATATCTGACTGCTATTATGAACTGTTACAGGTGAAATCATCAGATGCTTTACTCAGGCAGTCCGCATACCAGGCCGCCACAGGTCGATTCACCGTTCCCAGAAGAACAACAGCAGTGTTCGTTGAACCTCGGCGTTGATGCCTTTGGCAAACATTTATCACTGAAGAAATATATGAAATAATAAGAGGCTGCGTGAACGCTTGGCTAGTGTATATCAAATAAAGTGTCAAGTTGTCAAGCCTCATATATATTGTATTGATTATCAAAACCAAAAAATATATTGTATTGTATTCTATGGCATATTAAATAAATAATTGATGCTAAACTGTTGCGGGAGTGGGGGTGCCACTGCCACATGCAAAAAGGAAGCAACTCATAGAATGGCAGATGCAAATAGAGCTCTGGCACATTTTCGTTAATCTAGGAACAGAATCTAGGTATGTAGACATATAGATCCATACATCTCGATCGGAAAAGAATAAATAGGATAATCGGACGATATCTTTCTCGAAACAAACAAATAGAAAAAGAAAGAGAAAACAGGAATCACGATCAACTAACCTATCTCGGAGGCTTGCTTAAGAATAAGAAAGAGGAATCTTATGGAAATAGCATGGAATAAGGTTTGATCCTATTCATGGGGATTCTGTAAATATCTCATTCCAAAAATCGAAACAATGGGACTTTTCGAAGATTTGATGCGGTTACTAATTCACGACCAGGTACAAAATGAAAATGTCATTCTCGATTCTACGAAATCGAGAATTTTTATGAAACTTTTCATTTGCTTCTCTTCCATGTAAGTTTTATTTTCCCATAATGTATGGCCTAATTCTTCTTTTGATATCGATTCAACCTCTGATCAAAACCAAAGGAGCAAAAAAAAATTGCATGCATACCATGATCTCACTGTAGCACTTTCTCTCTCTTTTTTCTTGGAATATATTTCTTGGATAAATAAATTGTATGTATGATTGAATGTTGTATACGACAATACAAATGGCTTGTACTTTATGTTGTGTAGTCGAGTCGAGGCCGTACACAGGAATTCTCTAGGAATTTGGAAGGAAATATTCGAGTTTCCTACGAAATTCTTTTGAGAATCCTCCGTTCCAAACTGGATCACCTAAGAATGTATATCTCTTCCATCGTTATTATACACAATCCATTAATGAACCAACATTAATCGTAATCCCATCGGCTTGTGATTAACTTCACTTAATTATCAGGCTCTCAAGTCCCAGGGCAGAAGGTGACGTCATAGCTGGAGGCGCCGAAGCAGGTGAAGGTGCTGCTGGCGTCGTCGTAGGCGTAGCTGTACGCCGCCGGGCACGCGCCCTTGAACACCTGCGAGTAGTTGGTCGGCCCGCATGCTGCCGGCGTGCCGTACTCGCCGGTGCAGCAGTAGCGCGGGCTCCCGTACACGTTGCACGCGCTCCGGCACGCCACGACGCCGCCGCTGGAAGCGGCCACGACGCGCAGCTCCGTGGGGCACATCGCGTTCAAGTCGCCCGCGCACGCCACGGCGCGGCAATCCCCGCCGCCGCCGCCCGAGGGCGCGAAGCGCACCGGCACGTTGAAGCCGTCGACGAGGCTCACGTCGTAGAAGTCCTGGCCGCCGCTGCCGGGGGCGGCGAGGGTGACCTCGACGAGAGTGACCGGAGGCGACGGGCCGCGGCCGTCGCAGGTGATGTCGCCCGAGCCGCAGTCGGCGGTGGCGCAGGAGAAGCGGCCGGTGGTGGAGTCGGTCGCGCAGCCGGTGCGCGCCCAGAATGTGCCGGACCAGCTGCCGGACGACGGGGCGGCGAGGTTGAAGGTGGAGCTGGGCGGGAGGTAGAAGCCGGAGCGCTCGAGCCTCGGCGAGCTAGCGCCGTTGAGCGCACCCACCCACACCGGGTACTGGCAGCCGTTGGTGAAGCTGAACGACGACGCGCCCTCCGCGACAAGCGCTGCAAATCAAGAGTTCAAGACATGTACGTAAGTACGTACATGCAAGCATGCAGTCAATATATATCTACAAGTACATGTGTACAGGATGATCATTGCTGGCTGATAATTAAACGCGCGTATCTTTGTTGCAAGTTATGCTCAAGTGCAGAATTGCCAGTACCATAATTTAGGCGCAATTCCATGTAATAAAAATGTCTAGGCTAAATAAAACCTTATAAGTAGAAGAAATCTTCGATAAAAATATCGACGTTGTCAGTTACATGCTCAGGCGAAAAACATAGGAGGATCTGGTAAACAAAAAGAGTAAAAATATAATTAAGGAACGGTTTACTGTTTATTGAGTTTCATGTACATACCAGTTTATTAAAACTAACAGAGAACTCTACATGACCAGAACTAGTGAAAATTGTTCATTATGCGACAGTGTTGAAACTAATCAAGCATGGAAGACGAAGTAACAATGTGTAAAATAATCGGCTACGCACTGACCTCCGAAGAGAAGCTGGAGAAAGATCAGAATGGCCGGGATCACCCTAGCTCCATTGCCAGCCAAGAAGGGTTGGAGAAGAAGGTGAGCTACCGCCATGGCAAGCACAAGAAGGCAGCCTCACAACTCACAAGCACAAGCAACATCTCGTGTGTGTGTATATATAGCATGTAAAATTAAAGAAGTACAGGAGCCGCAGGTAGGTAGACTGTTGGATAGGCGGATAGGCGATGCGTGGAGGAGAGAAAAGGCAACAAAATAAAAGCTGCTTTTTTGGCGAATTTATTTGGTCTGTCACGCTTGGCATGGGCTAGCTACCGTTACTACAGCATACTGACAAAAGAAAAAGGCAGGAAGTAATTAATTAGCATCACGTAGTGTGCAAGTACTAGCAGTCGATCTGTTCATCATCAATTACACCGATCGATTGGTAGCTGGTTCTGCTGCTATTTTTCTTCCTTTTCGATTTGGTGCAGGTTTGGTACTCTCGAAATGAAGAAAACATGTAAGTCTGCATCGATCATTGCTCTGCACGAGTCAAATGACAGGTGAACTGATAAAGGGAAAAGGAAAGGACGGGGGAAAAAAAAGGGGTTTCTTGGTGTGTGATTCAATGCAAACCCCAAAATTGGCACCCCCAAATCTCTCCTTGGGTAGCTTGGGTAGTGCCGTAGTGGTACTGTCACCATCCGATAAACACAAAATTGGTTTCTATTTCTGTTTTTTTGCTTTTGAGGGAAAATTAAGAACTTGATGTCCATCCTGGTAAACTTGGGGATTAGGAATAAAGAGTAGTATGCAACTCCAACAAAAAACAATTTTGAGGGCACAATTTGAACAATTAGTTTTTTTACAGATAGAATTGTGGGAGTAACTATTGCACCTTAATTGTGCATCAGCGAACATGCAAACGTTCAAATTTACTTAGGGACCGTTTGGATCCCAGCACTACCAGACTTGGGATTATCCTTGACGGGTTTATATTCCTGACAGGCCCATGGACACCGTCACGAATAACTAAGCCCTAACTGTTATGACTTAACTATCAGATGCGACTGGGAATCCGTGACGATGTAGGAATAACCGTGAGGACAAGTCTATCCCTGACGTGGATCCAACCGTCAGGCACGAAAAACGATTTTCCACTAAAAATGTCGAATCCTTGGATCTATACCACTCCTTGTCGGGAACCTGACCCAGGGTAAACAAAACCGTCGAAAACCGCTCGGTTTTCACGGTTTTCGATCGTACCGTGCAAGTTTGAGATTAAAAACCGCTCGGTAAACCGGTCTAATTTTAAAAAAATTGAAAAAAAAATTATGCGTTGAAAACCGCTCGAAAACCGCTCAAAAACATTTTTTTTTAGGAACATTCAATTGGGCGCCTGGTTTTTCGCGAAAAACCGCGGTAAACCGCGAAAACCGAGCGGAAAACCAAATGTTTTTCGTTTTTTTGAATTTGTTTTTCAATTTTTTTATTTCTTAACCCTTCGGTTTCTGACGGTTTTCAAGTGGTTTTTCGAGCAATTTTTGCGATTTTCACGGTTTCGGTTTTTGCGGTTTCGGTTTTGTGAACCTTGCCTCAACCCATGTCTCCCCTCATCGACTTCTCCATCCCATTTGCCTCCCCAGTGGTTGAGCCATCTTTCGACGACCCTGGGGTTGTTGGCGTTGAAAAAGAGTCAATCGGTCTTAACACACACAAATATAGAGTTCAAAGAATTTTCGAGACGTGCCAGCCGATTTGATCCTGCAATCGGCAAGATAGATCAAAATACTTGTTAACCAATTTGATCAGCTTTAAGCAATCGGTAAGGTAGATCTAAATAGCTATTACAGCCGATTAAATTATAGATAAAGATCTATTTCCCTCGAAAAAGGTGATGTGTAGCAAAATCGGTATGAAAACAAACCTGAGGATAACGGGTGTAAATCGATGATGAGCGATGTGCAACTTTATTGATTAAAACGAATTACAAAGAGATTCTAAATCTAAAAAGCTACTCCTAGTCGACAGAAAGAGTAAATAAAAGTATATGCGAAGTTGATTGATTGTTAGCTTTTTTCCAGCTTGCCTCATAACCCCTTTATAGCATGTAAACCGACCATGTCCTTCTCCGACTCCTCAGAATCCGCAATTCGTATCGGCCTCTGTCTCCTAAGATAAATCATGTTTTGAACCAATATCAGTTAGAAATATCCAAATTTATCCTTGGCCTAACAAATCGGTTATATCCTTCCAAATTCTAGTGCCAACAGGGGCTGCCCAAGCTCACCGGGACGTGGTCTCAGGAGCAGCAACCAGAAGACTGTTTTGACCTTGGACATTGGAGCTGGGTCGAGTAAGATCAAGGAAGCGAAGTGATGTGGCGCTAGCCGGACGACGGGAAGTGGAGGAGTGCGTCTCGGAGTTTTTGGTTGGAGGACCAGTGACAGAGCCATCTCCTAGTGATCTTGACCGATTGCTATTGAAAAACAGGAAGAGAGGTCGGAGGATCTACATAACGTCTAGAGGAAGATAAAGCTGTCGACCTATTTTGTAAATTGGGTTATGTATCATCTGATGGTTTAGTTGGCTTGGCAATTAAAACATAAGGGCCGACAATCTAGCCCATTTATGGAGTATACATACCAGTCTATTTACAGTTGACTCGGAAGAAGCATCAAATGATGCCATCGAGACAAACACGAGCTTGGCGATAGGGTTTAGGTTAGAGCTACAGGACACATGGCAAGGGTGTTTAGACTCGTGTTCAAGTGCATGAAGAGACGATTGGGCCTAGGGCGTGGGGCGTACGGCGAGTTGACAACCAATGAGACCCTCACCTCATATCTGATCAGGAGTTGTTTTGAGTTTATATTTATTTTTATTGATGGCTAAGGATATGGATTGGAAGATTTCTTCGTAATATGTCAAATAAACGTCCACCGTAGTTAGATTTGCCCAAACTCAAAAAAAAAAAATTATAGCTTCGCCATTGTGCCTCCCCGGCGACATTCCTCCACCACGTCATGCCTTCGTCTTAGCCACGTTGTCTCCAGCCTCACAACTCACTGCCTCGCGCCTCGCTGGCGGCCGCCACCAACACCATGCTCGCCTCGTGCCTTCAACTTATCCCAAACCCTTGTGACGCCACCAACACCGAAAAGAAATCACCACGGTTTTCGACTGCCAGGGAAAATCTGGATCCTGGTAGTGCATAATTAGAATAATTTGCATATAAAATTGGCGTCCCAGTTCAAATTCCCGAAGAAATGGAATTAGTTTGGCATCCAATTTTAGTGTTTGGATGACAGTTGAATCATGAACTAGATTTAGGGCCCAAATCAACTTGGGTCGATGTTTGATTGCACACTTTGAGGAATCTCGAACGAATCTGGGTCGGAGCAAATTAAGGGCCTCTTTGGCATAGCTGAAGATTGTGCAAAAGCCTGCTTTTGACTGGCTGCTTTAAGAAGCAGCTGGGTAGAGAAGCTGGTGCCTGGAAAAAAAAAACTACTGTTTGGTAGTTTGGCTTCTGTAAGGCTGAATGGCTTTTTTGAGTTGCATGTGATGATTGAAATGTCTGAAATACCCTTGAGGAGTCTGATGTCTTGTTCGTGTGCTGATTAAGCGTGAATAGCTCATTGAATCACTTCTTAAGTAAGATAAGAGATCCTCACTGGATCCCAAATCCCAGTACCAGTTTCTATTTGCTAGAACTGACCACAAGACACATATCTCATGTATAAGGGCTAGAGCTACATATCAAACATCAACAATCTCAGCAGCAAATGAAAAATCCATGTTTCAATGATCCACGCTCTTTTACACGTATCATGCATGCATAGAAATACAAGGAAAGAGAGCCACAAGATTGCACTTAACACAAACCCCCTAATTAACACGCTCATCACAAAAGCCACAAGATTGCCATAACCACACATCAACCCCCTAATTAACACGCTCATCTCCCTGGGATAAATGGTTCGTTCTTTACTTAATGAAATAGATTTTGATCATGTCATATTGGAATCCGAAAAAGTTGAAGAACAAAAGGCAAGAGCAAGCTCTAAAACACGTCCTTTCTTGTATATTTTAGCATCATCAGCTAGATTTGATCCAGCATATACTAACTGAAGCATCCACAAGCGATCAGCTTTGAAATGCACAGAACTACTCCTCAATAATGTTGGAAATAATGGAATGCTCTGCAACCAAAAAAAAAAAGATGATATACATAAATGCAATGCCATAGAATTCATAGTTTGAGATGCTTCACGTGCATAAATAAAAATAGCCCACCTGCAGATTGACAGAGACTGAACCAAAGATGCTTCTGCAGCAAAAATAGCAACAACAGAAGGTATCCTCTGCCATGGTTCAGATATCCCATTTTGTAGATATGTCAAAAGAAGCTGGAGCTGTCATGTTTGCTTGCTTTTCTGAGAAGCCTGTACAGATGACACAAGTGCACAAATGAAGTCGATTCTTCAAAGAAACTACAGACTAATTATGAAACATTCTTTTCATAAAAAGGTTCAACAAACGACTACTATACATAAGATTTATTTTGTACTCAGATCTATCAGGCATCAAACTGCTCCCAGAATGTCAATAAGAATAATCTTTTCACAGTAGTTCAAGTCAAAAACATTTCATGCATTCCATGCATTGTCTGATGGTGAATGCATTTATAAGAAAATGTCTAGTTGCATAATAGGGCGCGCAGAGCGTGCCAAATGGTCTAGTTGCATTTATTTGTTCTAAAATGTCTTTCTTTAGGAATTGAATTACATTTGTGATGGCCAAGGGGAGAAAGGGAGTTGAACACCATTATTCTGCATAGCACTCGGCTATGGTGGAGGTGGCCTGGCTGTGCATGCTTATCTATTTTGCTGGTGGCAGCCAGAACAAATTGGTGTCTTGTGATTTTGACCACATCAATATTCTGCACATTTCAGCATATTTTTACATGACAAATTTGGTGTCTTGTGATTCTGTCAATTTCAAATCAGTTTGGTGAACGAAAATTACAACCTGGCTACAAGTTTTGCCCAAAAAGGTGTCATAACCAATCAAATAATCAAATTTACAGTTTCACAAGAACTAATAAGCAATAAGGTTAATGAGGGTGCATGATGCATCAACAATAATGGTCAAACACAAAGGATTACCTTCCAGGAAAGCATCCAAAAGTCCTAATTTCGTTGGTAATCATATAGTTACCATCTACCAAGACTTCAATCAACAGCCAAGACTACTCTTAGCTCCTATGTACGTTAATGCCTGGATCAATCGATTTCATCAGTTGGTTCCTGAAAACTAACTTGAACGACCAATGGAATCCCAAGAACCGGAGTACTCCGGCGATCCCAGCGTCCGCGGCCATCGGAAGAACATAGTAACTACACATTTAAATGGCAAGTGTTGGAAAAATTTCTGTCACCTCGAAGGGGAAGCGTTGCTGGGTCGGGGAGGCGGGGCCGAGTCAAGGCACAAGGGGCTGACGCCGACTCGCGAAGAGACGAACGGAGGGATCTTGCCCGCTCGGAGGAGATGCTGGTTCTGACACAGCGGCGCTAGATCTGAGGAGGCGCAGGCTTGGGGAATGGAGTCGGGGACGAGGCGCGGTCTAGGGGAACACGGCGGAGGGGAGGAGGAGCGCCGACGGGCGGCAGCGACGCGCCTGGATCTCTCCGCAAACCCTAGCCGCTGCGCCAGGCAAACACGGATGGGAGGCGATTTGGAGAAAGAGGAACACAGAGGGATGTCCAGGGCCATTTTATACTGATGGCAATTGCGGGTAAATACTTGTGAACTCTAGGGGCAATGTTGTAAAGGCCACCCGCAAAAGCATCGTTAGCCTAGCTTCTGCTCGTACGTGCTAGCTCGGCTGTGGCTTCGGCAGAAGTGGTTCAAGAAGCTGGCCGTTTGGCCCGGCTGGTAGCTTCTAGCCGGCAGAAGCCGAAGCCACAGCTATGCCAAACGGGGCCTAAGTTGAATGAGGTGCTTGGTCGCACTGCACAGTGGACGTGATCAGCAGTGGTTCTTTTCCTCAGCCAAGGTGATCACACGTTGCTGTTTAACGACACAAGGGCCGGTAGGAGCCAAGGAGATCGACAGTGGCTAGATTTGAGCAACAGTCATGCAAGGGCATTGAGGGGTTGCGGTAGCCGCGTACGAGGAAGAAGTGATGGAGGCGGCTAAGCAATTAGGAAGAAAAAGCTAGCTATGATGGTCACCAACGATGAAAATCAGTTGAAATCATAGTCGTTTACTCAAAATTATCAAAATTATCAAAATTTGGTAATCATATAGTCTTTTCTACCGGATAGTTTCAATTATCAAATTTAAACTCAAAATTAGAATTTGACCGATTACTGTCCGATTTGACCAGATCATGGTCGTTTACTACTTGGAATCTTTATCTTTACTAATTTGAGGCTCCTACGGAAGCCTCCACTGGTAGAAAAAAAGTAAGAAATTCTCACATTAATATAAAAAAGCAAAAAATAGTTAGAAATTCTCACATTAATTTTTAGGGGGAAAAAGCATCCATCTTTATCTTTACTAATTGGAGGCTCGTACGGAAGCTTCCATTTTAATCATAGGTAAAAAAGTAAGAAATTCCCACGTTAATATAAAAAACAAAAAAATAACTAGAAATTCTTACATAAATAGGAAGAAAAAAAAAGCATCCATTTATCATAGCCTACCGAACAACATACATGGAAGCTAGAAGCTATGTTTATAGAATCCTACTGCTACTCTAATCCTTAATACTCACGTTTGCTACCAGAGTATCAATCGGAAAAGGCAAAAGAGAAAGTTAATTTTGCCAAATAACATGCAAGAGATACATGCGTTGACTCATTAAGTTGTAATAAAAACTAGGTTGGACCAGATAGGCATAAGAGATGGCAGCAGGGTGTGCTGCGCTTCAGCATCGACGTAAGCGGCTTCTTGGCCAATCTAAATAAAATGAGGTTAATGTTCAATTGAAAAAAAAAACATATATATTGAACTATATAAGAATATAAGATTGCAAGCCCATATATTTTTTACACATCATAGATGAGATTGATCAAAATAATTTGAGACAACTCACAATATGCTAGTTAACAAAAACATAAATTAAGGTCAGCATGCTTCTTTCATCATGCTTAATGGTTCCTCAAGAAATATATTAGCATTAATACTACGATGGAAAAGTAGAGATTCACAAGAAATATAACTCGCCAATATAATGGATCCTCTTCAATTATCAGGTTTATCCAATGCATTAATATAAATTGGAACGTAGGGTCTGCATATCACATTTGACGTTCTCTATAAATTTTGAAGTGAAGTCAAATAAATAAAACATTTTTAATTAAGTAAATTATAAAAAAATTGCATCTATGTATAGAACTCTAAAAAAACTAAAAGAAAGTAATGGTATCCAAATTTATCAATTTATCTATATCTATACTTTTTTTTCTTTGCAAGGTATCTATATCGACTGATTGGATGCTCTCTTAAAAGTGCCCATGTTAATTGTAGGTGGGAAAAGAAAAAAAGTAATAAAAAAATTAAAAATAGCTAGAATTTATAGGATTGAAAGAAAAAAGTTAAACATAAAAAATAACGGTGGTATGCATATATATACAAGTTTTGAGTAAAAATAAGGAAACTAAAATTTTGAGCATTCAAACCTGTAATGAAATGTTGAACAAACAATTTGAATAGATTCCAAATTAAACATACAAAAAAGAATTAATATAATATTATTGTTGAATGCATGTAACCCATGCGGATGCATGGGCTAACAAATAGTTACTACTAATCAATCCTAGTTCGAAGTTTTCTCTCGGTTTTCTCTCAATTTTCTTGAGTTTTTTTAATCTATAACACTAAACAACATATATGAATGGGTACGTACTAGCTAAATCAATCAAAATTAGGTCAAAACAACATATCAATATCGGTAGATACAGTGATATATAGGTATCCACCAGTATGGCCGGTTACCGTCGACTGTCGGTTATCCCCTGTCGACTGCACCCCTCACTTCCATAGATCTCCAGCCTCCTCGCATTCAGATCTAATCAGTGAAGTCGGTGTTCCCTTACAACCGCCAACTGTGGAACAACAAACAGCCCAGAACAGCAACAATAGTTTTCTGGGCAATGTTACTCGCACACCCATCATTAAAAAATTTACCGAATCAAACACCTCGAATCCAAGTCGGATTCCAACACCCATGCCCGATTCTGAGTAGCATTTCCTATGTCCATTTTTTTTTCAGAATCGGACACCCGAATCCGAATTGAATTCCGACTCCCATATCTGTGTCTAAGTAGCACTGTTTCTGTTTCTCAGAGCGTTTGGGAATGAATTCCACCCCATTTGGTGCTCCATCTGAATTTTTACCGAGCTCCTTGTTCTCTGATTCAAGTGGAACTGGGCTGCAATTCCAATTCTAGTTCTTGGACACATCCAAATAGGTCATATTCACAAAACCCAAGTCCAACTCAACTCTCAACTCAAATCCAGGGTACAAAGGAGATGTGAGAGTCAGTGTTACTTGAACATGGACACGGGAGTTAGGATTCGGGGTGTCCAATTCGGCAAAATTTTCTAGACACGGAAAATGCTACTCGGAATCAGACATGGTTGTCAGAATCCGACTAGGATTCGAGGTGTCCAATTTGGCAAAAATATTTAGACACGGGTGTCTGATTAGCACTAGTAAGAGTTTGTTTTCTCAGTTAGACCGTATACGTATGCTCAAGGTCATGGCTGAGATCAGATCACCATGAGAAAGGAAAGGAAAAAACAGAGAAGTCCAGGGCCAAATGATTTAATTTGAGCAACATTTTTACTGGCATATCCTATATCAGCCGGTCCACGTGGTTTCATAACTCATAACAGTGGATGGTGAGTTGGTGACACAACTCAGCTTTTGTAAGCAGGATAGGTGAAAGTTCCACTTTTCCTAGCTTGTCCTTTTTGTGCTTACCTGCCGATCTGCTATCCCTTCCCCACCCACTAGACTTGGGATCGGACCAAATTCCCTCTTTCATATGCAAATCCGTCTCTCTACATCCTCTACATGCATTATAAGTTTAGGCCTTGTGTGGAACACAATTACAGGATTTTCGCCAAAACTGCTCAATTTCCGTAGAAATCAGGAACATTCCCAAGTTCGAAATGGAGCCTAAAATTCAGAGTTTCACGGTGCCATGCATTTTTTTTCTCGTAAGTATAAGATGAAAGCAAAGGTGAAAGTGCCAAGGCCATGGGTGAAAATGAATTATCATATCAATAACCTAGTTGCACAGCTCAGTGGATTATAACCATGTATATTGGTGCTAGGCTGCTAGCTAAAGCAAGTTTTCTAGGCATCAACTAGTTGTTGTCTTTTCTTCAGAAAATCAGTCACATTTTGAACCAATCGATCAACTTGAGATGCATGAGAATCATAATACTGAATGTCTAAACCCCCTCACTACCCTCCTCTCAATCTACAAGCGATAGCACCACCATTGCTGACGATGAAGCCGATGTTGTCACCTCCTCTTCCCCATGCTCAACCACCTCCCGCTGCACTCCTGTGCTGCCTCTGCCCCATTGTCACCACTGCCACCCTTGATGGGGTTGATCGTTGATGTCGTTCATATGTGATCACTTGTTGTTTGTAAGCACTACTGTCTAAGAATACCGATAGCCCTCGATCGCCACCCACCAGATCAGCCCCAACAGCAAAATGTGTGGTTGGGCGCCCTGGCAAATCCTAACCAGAGCACAAATCTTGAGGTGTAATCTAGCGAGTCAAAAATTGACTGAATCCTAGGAACATATAAGAAGAACCAATCATGAGAGGAACTATATGGATATGAAATTAATTACATGGTGCAAATTGATCTCCCTTTTGCCACTAATTAACATGCAGACTACTCCGGCCTGCTTTGAGCTATGTTACCATTGTTGAAAGTTGGTGAAATTAAAGGCTAAAATGACATAATTCTAGAAAACACAGGAAGACTCATTACTACTAATCAACATCCCACAAATTCTACTGGACATGGCTGCAGGTAATTAACCTCCTAAAGCTTAATTTTTCACACCATAAACAGAATCAAGAGTATATATCACTGCTGAATAATCAATAGGATGATACCATAAAAGAATTAACATGATGGTCACACCAGTAAACGTAACATTAACAGGCTTATATACACATTGAATCCCTTAGCAGAAACAGACATCATCTATAACCAAAACTGAAATGGCTTCTACCATATAGAGGTGCACTACACAAAATTGAAACAAAATGTGAACTGCTGGTAGAACACAATTAGAACTCAGTTCCTTAACTCTGAAACTAGAGTACTAGCCATTCACAAAGAGCTAGAAAAATTACTAACCGCGAGTAGCAGAAACAGAAGCTACACGCCTAATTTTCTCATGACAAAAGATGCTCACAAAGCAATCGATTAATTAATAGATGCCTACTTCTGCAACCCAAAGAATGGCTTAATGGCAACAGTAAGCAACACAGCTGCTACTTCAAAAGATTAACAGAATAGCAGCCCAATCGATAATCTAACATTCTGACCAACTAGCAATTTATGAACTAGTATAAGAACCACCAACATCTAACACATGCAGATCACGAACGGGAACAGAACTAGTTCTAGTACTCGTTGCAAGTAAAGGAATAAAGAGAAATAAGGATTCTCACAATGCGATTGCAGACTGAAGGATGGTGAGGCATGTCGCAATGACGCTGTCCCAGAGAACAATATCGCCCCGCTTTTTCCGCAGAATCCCGGCGTCTGTTGCCGGAGATACAACACCAACGTCCGACGGCCGTGGCAAGACGAACGACGGACCTGAGGCTTGGGAGGATGCAGCACAGCAACTACAAAGGAAACCCGAGCAGCGGAGAGACGAGTGGATTTCCGCGAATTAGTCGCCGGGTCGTGCACCCACGAGTGCTACGCCGTCGAGCCGCCGCACCACCGCGTGGAGCAGCCGGAGGCGATAAGATGGATCCTCTTTTGCTCTTCGTTGCTTAAAGGGTTTGAAAAGCCGCCGATATTCGGTTGAAAATCGCGAAAATAGGGTGCATCCGTCCGGCGGCCCGGCTCTGTGTATCTGTCGGCAAACCGGTCGGATTCAAATTCAAATTTGAAAATTTTAAAAAAATTAAAAATTTATCCTGAAATTTTTTAAAATTAGTATTAACATATTTATGATTTCTGAGATAAAAATTTTGGAAAAATTCGAATGTTTGAAACAGATTTGAGTCAAAAGATGAAAAATAAAATTAAAAAGGCAAAAAAAACAGTAGTGCAGTGCAGGCCTACTCGGCCTGGCCCGCCTGGTGATCTTTTTTGTTGCGTTATAACACAAATGGCTGCGAATTTTGGCACAATTATTGCACCTCTAGACTCACCTCGAGACCCCCTTTCTCGACCGGGAGGACTATGGCCAGATCCGACGAAGATAGCAGAAAAATCGCCGCCCGAGCTACGATAATCGGCCGATTAGGCCCGAAAATCCCTAGCGGAGACCACCCAGCTGCGGCCTATTGGAAAATCAACAAAAATCGTTCGATTTTCGCGGGGAAGCGACCGATTTTCGGTAAAATTTTGCAATTTTCTGATTTTTGTGATGAATGTCACTTGATTAGCTCATTAGCATGTGCTTTATTGTTTATTTGTTAACGAATGGCAGTATGACAGTGCATGTTTTGCTAGTGTTTGTAACATCCCAAATTTTGCTTTTATTTGATTTAAATATGATTTTTTTTCTTTGTTATTGAATTTTTAAGGTTTTATTTGATTCATTTTGGAATTTTGAATAAAACCTTTTGCTATCTTTTAACCATTCAGAGAAAAATATTAATAATCTTTGGTTGAAAATATTTTATTTGAGTTCCAAATGCCCCAAAGTATTTTATGAAATTTTTTGGGATTTTTCCTGATATTTTTGCTATGTATTTTGGCTTTATCTATTTATATGAACTAATTTAATTTGAAATAGTTTTAAAAATCGGTTGAGTAGTGTTGGGCCGAAACTCCTCCGGTTCGGCCCGTTTCTTCGCGCAGCCCGCCCTGCCGATCCCTAGCCGCGCGACCGTTGGATTTTGATGCGCCGGCGCTACCCTTGTGTCGCGCACATTGACACGGATCCGTAGCCCTAGCACGCGTATCCCAAGCCACCGTCGTTCACCCACACAAGCTCACCGTAGTTGCCGCTTCGTGCCACCGTGGTTTTCGTCTCGTTCCACCGCCATCGAGTCATCTCTGCCACCTCCAAGACCCTCGTTGAGTTCGCCGTGTCAAGACGCTTCGAACGCGCCAGCTAACGTCGCCGGAGGTGCCCCAGAACGCCGTCAGCCACGTCTTCATCTTCATCTCCGGTGAACCTGCTCCGCCGCGCCATCGTCGCTGTTGCAAGCTTTGTCAGCCGTCGAATCTGGTAAGCACCATCGAATTTCTTCCACATGTCGCCCGCCGGGGTAACAGCGTGACCGTCTTCTCTTTGCCGCTTCGCTGCCGTTGGATCCTCATTGGTCGTCTGTGGTTGAGCCACGTAGTCGCCGTCGCCTTGCCTCGCGCCGCCGCATCGTAGCAGTCAGATCCGTAGTGTGCGTCCCGGATCGTGCCACGTGCCGTCCACCAGGCTAGCCGCGTCGCCTCGTCGTTTCAGTTCTCGCCGCCGTCGCTTCCGTCCGATAAGATCTGGACGATCGGGATGGTGCCACGTGTCGCCTCCACAGTGAGCCGCCACATCGCACCTTGCGCTGATCTCAGCCGTTTTGTTTTGTATTGAGCGGATGAGATTGCGCCGAGCGCTGCACCAGTCACATGCCGCCGCGTGTCGCGTTATGATTGGTTGAGCGTCGCCGCTGACACCACGGCTTGTGCCAGCCGGTGCACGGGCACAATGCCGCCGGTCCACCGTGGACTAGCGCCAACTGTGGATCGAGTCCATGCGCCGGTGACGCGTGTCGCACCGTGGTTGTGCCATGTGTTAGTACCCGATTGGGCCACGTATTCGCTGACGTCAACATGACGTCATATATCGCTTTTTTCGTAGAAAAATATTTCAGTCAAAAATCATTTCGGTGCTGACATCAGCATGATGTCATAAATGCTATTTTCCGGTATAAAAATAATTCGGTTAATTCGGTTTTTCCAATTTTTTGATTTATCTTTTATTGCAAACTTTGAATAGCTATATCTTTTGCATATGAGCTTCGATTGAGGTGATTCTAGTTTCTAAAAATTTGTAAAATCATGCTCTATTTAATGATGAATTTTATTTAATTTTTGGAGTTGATTTTGCTCTCTATATTTGCTATTTATTGTTTCCTCGCTTTTTACGCGTAGATGTCGAGTTGCCCGGTGAGTTTGTCATCGAGAATCTAGCACTTGAGCAAGGTCCAAAGTAGGAGTCAGAGCTGTTTGAAGGCAAGTTGTGCTTTGATCATGTTGAACCTATGCTTTAAATATTATATTGTTTCAAAGTATTGCATATTAATTCAAGTATCGTTGTTTCAAATATGTTGGGATTAGCTATTGTCCACTTTGAGTTACATCCACCTTGCCATGTTGTATGTCGTATTTTATCTGTCACCCTAGAATGGTTTAATGCTAATTGGTAGCTATAATTGCCAATATGGTTGGTTAGAACGCAAGTAGAATGCTTAGCCGTGCAACGAGTCATCATTTTATGAAAAAGTGGTTAATCTTGCTTAATGATTATGGAACTTGTTTATTAAATTGTGTGTCGAGTGTTGTCACACAATGTTATTGTTGTTGATGGCACGTGGCGCATGGTAATCAACCGGGGTGGTAAAATGATTTAGACTGAGGCAAGTGGTATGTATTTGTGGTGGGCTAATGTGGCACTTGGGCAGTCGCATTGCTTTTTATGATAATGGTTGGTTCATGGTTATGATGATTTTTAGTTAGTTTTGCCTTGGTCAATTAAGGACTTAACCTTGCAAGAATTTGAACTGAGTCATTCATACAACCACATGTCTGTTATGGGAGAGACCTAGCTGATTAATCTGTCGAGTCTAAGCTTTTGTACTATTTGTGGTGGTGTGAGGCCCGGGTAGTGGTAATCTATCCTCGCACGGGTATGCTCACATGGCGCAAGAGGGGGACCCTGGTTGTGGTAACCAATCCCACCAGTGTTGAAACCTTAGCGGATAATACTGGGTTTCACTACTACAGAATGGTACATCACTATCGCTTCATCTGTGTCGGTTCTTAAGTTTTTAGGAAGAAACGATTGTGATAGATGACTTAGGAGAAGCATTAATCATAATCACTATCGGTTCTTAGGTTAGAAGTGATAGTGATGTAGCACTGGGAACATTACAATCGGTTCTTACGCGAGAAGTGATAGTGATATGCATTATCATCACTATCGGTTTTCATATAAGAAGCGATAGTGATGTACACATCACTATCGGTTCTTATTTAAGAAGCGATAGTGATGATAATGGACATCACTATCGCTTCTCACAAAAGAACCGATAGTGATGAGAAGTTCTCATCACTATCGGTTCTTTTGTGAGAAGCGATAGTGATGTCATTATCATCACTATCGCTTCTTAAATAAGAACCGATAGTGATGTGCGTGCTCATCACTATCGCTTCTTATATGAAAACCGATAGTGATGACTATTATAATCAACGCCGCTTGTCTTGTAAGAACCGATTGTGATGTTCATGATCACATCACTATCGCTTTTATATGAGAACCGATAGTGATGTACCTCGTTAGGTTATTTATACCACTCGAAGTGAACTCTTCTCATTATTGTTCGGAGGAGGTTTCTCCGCCGCCACCGAGAAAAAATAGCTCATATTACGTGTTTGGAAGCAATACTTGGGTGAGAAAATTTGAAATCCTCAAGGGTGGGTGTTAAGAGGGTAAATTTGAAGCCCTAACTTGAGGAGATTTCCCCTCATTTTGCATAATTTGTGGTTTTCTTCAAAATGTGAGCATTCCTTCAAACCCCTTTAATTTTGTACTATGTAATTTTGATATGTCGCGAAGAAAGTTTAGATTGCATTGGTATTGTGTATATCCTATCAGATTTCACACCCTTTATTTCACAAGCATGTACACATGTATTTAATTATCTTAATTTGTAGTGCTTTGATGTTAATATGGAATTATTATTCTGTCACTGATGAATGCTAGAGTTTAGGGTGCGGAACCTCGTCTCCCGTTCGAGGATGCTTGTTTATAAATATACCGAAACGAAATGGTATATTTATAAGCGAGCAGTCTCGAATTGTCCACGTTCTTTGGACAATTCGAGGATATGTGCTTGGGCAAGTTCTGGTGTGTTGTACAAGCTGCGAGTAGAGATTTGGTAGCGTCTCCTGGTATTCTCGGATACACACCCTCTTGACTGTTGTCGAGGCGTGTATATGGAGAATAGCGAGATCTTCAAATTTTCTCTGAGTTGTACAACAACAGGAACTTGTCGAACCACATATTCTCGAATGGGATTAGGACCAAACCTATTTAGAGATTAGGAGTCATCGTTGGTACCCTTGTATTGTTTCGTTGTAGTCAAAAGATCATGAGGCTCTTGCACTATATAATTAGATTGTTTGATATCATTGTTCATGTTAAAATGTATGTCTCTTATCTAGGAAATTGGAAGCTCTAAACCGGGGAAGAATCTAGGTATCGATCGAAGTACATATTTCATATATGTTGCGAAATTGTCATCTATTTTGCAAACGTAATATTAAGCGAAATGATGTCTCAATATTTCAAATAACTAGCTTCTTGTCGCTCCGGTTTGTGCATAATTTATTGGCGAAGTTTAATTGCAGATGAACCGTAAGGAATGGATGTATGCAAAAAGTCGTGTGAGTCTTTGAATTTGGAGGGTGTTAAGGAGTTCAAAAAATTGCGAAGAGGACATGGTGAGGAGGGTGTAAACTTCATATATTGTCCTTGCATTGATTGCACCAATCGAGAAGATTCAAGAACTCGGCTCAAATTGAGGACCACGATTCGACGTGGCCGTGAGGAATTACGTGTTGGATCCATCACGGGAGACAGTAGTACCTGCCGGTATGCAATGAAGACACGGTGGAACCGGATGATGAGTTGCAATTTGATATGTTTGAGGCGGAGAATTTGGAGCAAATGTTGCGGGATGTGGAGGTAATTACACGTAAAGAGAGTTTGGAAAGTTTAAAAGCACGATGGAAGGCGATGCGAAACCACTGTTCACAAAGTTGCAAAGCGAGAATACACTAAGTTAGGTTCGGTCCTTGCATTGTTCGAATGAAGGCAAAACACCGTTGGACGGATACAAGTTTTAATGCACTTCTAGTTCTTCTATCGGACACGCTTGGGAGAAGCGAGTTGCCAACAAGCATTTATGAAGCGAAGAAGCTACTATGTCCCATGGGAATGGAAATAGAAAGGATACATGCATGTCCAAATGATTGCATCTTGTACCGTAACGCACATCGAGGCTGCACATTTGTCCAGTTTGCGGTGTGCCTCGGTACAAACAAAAGGAGAAGCGTAAGAGCCGGGGCAACGAGGGTGAAGAGGTCACTAAAGGTGCACCGGCCAAGGTATTGTGGTACTTGCCCATCATTCCGCGTCTAGAAAGGTTGTTTGCAAATCCTAGAGAAGCAAAATTATTGCGTTGGCATTATGAGTCTCGAAAGGAAGATGGCAAGCTGAGACACCCTGCTGATTCGGCTCAATAGAGAAACATCGATTGGAAACATGAGGAGTTTGGTGTCGAAATGAGGAACATAAGATTTGGATTGAGTACCGATGGAATGAATCCGTTTGGTAACATGAGCGATCGTCAAAGACGTGGCGGTTACATTGTGTATCTACAACCTCCCTCCTTGGTTGTGCATGAAGCGGAAGTATATCATGATGTCGTTGCTAATCTCGGGACCCAAATAGCCGGGAAATGATATTGATGTGTACCTCGCTCCATTGATCGAGGATTTGGTAAAATTGTGGAATGACGGGGTCATTGTGTGGGATGCGTACAGAAGAGAGCATTTCACCCTACGGGCTATGGTATTTTGCACCATAAATGATTTCCCGGCTCTTGGTAATTTGGCGGGCTACAGTACGAAAGGAGCAAAAGCGTGTCCTATTTGTGAAGAGGAGACCGAGAGCCTATGGCTGCCGAATTCCAAGAAAACTGTGTATATGGGTCACCGTATGTTTCTACCTCGAAGTCATCGATACCGTAAGATGGATGACAAATTTGATGGGAAGAGGAAGTCCGTTCAAAGACCGCACCTATGAGTGGAAGGCAAGTATATTCACGTGTAGAGGATATCGATGTTCGAGACGAAAAGAGTCGTAAATCTGTTCGTTCTAGGACCATTTGGAAGAAGAGGTCAATATTTTGGGACTTACCGTCTTTGGAAGGAGTTAGATGTTCGGCATTGTATTGATGTCATGCACGTTGAGAAGAATGTCTGCGACAATTTGGTTGGTATCTGCTTGAACATACGGAAAGACAAAGGATGGTGTGAATGCTCGTCGCGACATGGCCTACATGGGAATCGGGCCCGGGCTTGCGGTGATAGAGGAGGATGGAAAAGGTCCGTATATCCCATTGCATGCTACACCTGTCCAAGAAGGAGAAAGAGGACCTTTGCAAATGTCTCCATGGTATTAAAGTTCCATCGGCTACTCCATGAACATTAAGAAGCTTGTGTCCTTGGATGATTTGAAGTTGTTGGGCATGAAGTCCCACGATTGCCATGTCTTGATAACCCAAATGCTCCGGTTGCAATAAGAAATATTACGCAGAGGATGTCGGGTTTGCAATCACGGTGTGTTACTTCTTCAATGCGATCTCTGCAAAGTTATTGACCCGACGTGCTAGACAACTTGCAGAGTGAGGTGGTGCGGACTCTATGTCGACTTGAGATGCATTTCCACCGTCGTTCTTCGATGTCATGGTCCACCTTGTTGTTCACCTCGTTAGAGAGATTAAGATATGTGGACCGGCATTCCTACGTTATATGTACCCGTTCGAGAGGTACATGGGTATATTAAAATCCTCGTGAGGAATCGGTGAAGCCGAGGTAGTATTGTGGAAGGTTATGGTAATGAAGAGGTTATTGAGTTCTGCGTGGACTATCTCGGGAAAAGACAAGCAATCGGTGTTCCTCTATCTCGCCATGAGGCGGACTTGCGGCAAAGGAACCGTTGGATCGAAACTAACGAGGCGCATCGGCGGTCTTGCGAGAGCGCAGAAGTTGCGAGGTACATCGAAGCGGCACAAGTCGATATTACGGAAGAGAATCCACAAATGGATGAGCTTTCCATCATGCGAGAACACAACGATAGATTTCTCACATGGTTCAAACAAAGGCGGAGGTCTGTTAGTGAGACTATCAAATGGTTGGTGACGGACCTAGATTTAATGTCTGGACATGGCAAGTGCGATATTAATGGGTACACCTTTACATTGAAAGTTAGGATGCGAAGAGTCTTTGTTCAAAACAGTGGTGTAAGCATAGATGCTTTTTCCGATGAACATCACTCGAAAGGAGGATCCTCAATGGCAATGAACTCTTACTTCGGGGTGATCGAAGAAATTTGGGAGCTCGATTACGGAATATACCAAATTCCATTGTTCCGATGTAAGTGGGTGGGACTCCTACATGGAGTGAAGGTCGACAAGAGAGGTTTTACTCTTGTGGATCTAAACAGACTCGCCTATAAAGATGACCCATTCGTACTTGCGAAGCAAGCAAATCAGGTCTTCTATGTGCGTGATCCGGCCAATCCGAGGTTGCACGTCGTCCTTCATGGCAAGCGGCGGATCGTTGGAGTCGAAAATATTATAGATGAAGAAGAATACGACCAATTTGATGAAATACCTCCGTTTGCGGATGGGGCCTGTCTTAGTGGCGACGATGACACACATAGAAGAAATTACATGCGTGTAGATCATCAGGAAGGGTTGTATTGCAAATAAAAGGAGTACATCATTGTATCAGTTGCTATGTGTTTGAAATGTTTGTATTGTACATAACTGTAGTTTCGTGTTTGCAAAGGTTACGTGTACGTATGAAACTTTTGCAAAAAAATTTCAATGGATTGTGGTATGTATCATCTACTTGAAGCAAGAAAAAGAAGCTCTACATCAAATCCTTTCTCGCAATTTTCAAAATACTTGGACTTCATTTCAGAAAGATTTGACTTTGAGACTCTTTGAACAAAAATCATGCCTACAAAGTGACTTTGGCCTTCTTTTTCAATGCTGACTCTTTTGCGAATACTTTTGGAAAAGATTTGTAGTATCACAAAGTCATTTCTGCAAAATTTCAAAAAATTCCAACTATGTTTGCAAAAGTCATGGCCTTTTCACTCTTTGATCAGATATTTCTGCAAGTTCAGAATTCATGGTTTCTCTGGAAAACAAATAGTGCATTGAACAACATTTGTGTCGGTTTTATTAGAATACCGATAGAGATATAACGTTTATTTGTATCGTTTTTGTGAACAAAACCGATAGAGATATGCATGTTTCTTTTTATGTCGGTTTTATTCTAAAACCGATAGAGATATAAATTATTTGTGTCGGTTTTATTCTAAAACCGATAGATATGTAACAGTTTTTGTGTCGATTTTCCGAAAAAATCGATAGAGATATCTTGAGTTTTTTGTGTCGGTTTTACGAAAAAAACCGTCTGAGATATAATTTTTCTTTGTGTCGGTTTTCTGAAACAAAACCGATAGTGAAGATTATTCTGAGAAAACTAGAGTGATCTTTTGTTTGTTGTGTCGGTTTTCTGAGAAAAACCGATAGAGATACTATTTGTGTCGGTTTTCTGAATAAAACCGATTGAGATGGGCCTTTTCTATTAGTGTCGGTTTTCTGAAAAAACCCGGTACAGATGTACCTTTTTTTTATTTGTGTCGATTTTCTGAAACAAAATCGATAGTGATGATTATTCTGAGAAAACCGTAGTGATCTTTTGTTTTTTGTGTCGGTTTTCTGAAAAAAGCAGATAGAGATGTCCCTTTTATATTTGTGTCGGTTTTCTGAAAAAAACCGATACAGATGTGCATGTTTTATTTGTGTCGATTTTCTGAAACAAAACCGATAGTGATGATTATTCTGGTGATCTTTTCTTTTTGTGTCGGTTTTGTGAAAAACCCGATAGAGATGTTCGGAGTTTTTGTGTCGGTTTTACGAAAAAACCCGATAGAGATGTGCATTTTTTATTTGTGTCGGTTTTCGAAACAAAACCGAGTAGTGATGATTATTCTGAGAAAACCAGAGTGATCTTTTGTTTGTTGTGTCGGTTTTCTGGAAAAACCGATAGAGAAACTATTTGTGTCGGTTTTCTGAATAAAACCGATTGAGATGGGCCTTTTCTATTAGTGTCGGTTTTACAAAAACCGGTATAGATGTACCTTTTATATTTGTGTCGGTTTTACGAAAAAACCGTCTGAGATGTGAATCTCTTTATTTGTGTCGGTTTTCGAAACAAAACCGATAGTGATGATTATTCGTAATAATCTTTTGTTTTTTGTGTCGGTTTTATAAAAAAATCGATAGAGATATTACTTTTTTATTTGTGTCGGTTTTACAAGAAAATCAATAGAGAAATGAGGACCACGTGATTCATTAGGGCTGCACTTCAACATTTGGCAAAAAATTATAAGTCCGCGCGCCGCCATGACTTTCCCCCGCCCCGCGCCGCGCGCCTTGCCCCCCGCCGCTCCTCCCACCCCGACGCCCCACACCCCGCGCCCTCACGCCCCGCCGCCGCCCCCCCCCCCCGCCCACGCCCGACGCCTTGCCCCGCCTCTCCTCCCCACCCCGCCGCCCCACGCCCGACGCCCGCCTGCGCCGCTCCTCCCCCCCCGCCCCACGCCCACGCCTTGCCCCCGCCGCCTCCCCCCCCCCGCCCCACGCCCGACGCCTCCGCCCCTTGCCGCTCCTCCCACCCCCGCCCACCGCCACAACGCCTTGCCCCCCGCCCCAGCGCCCCTCGGCCCCCCGCCCCGACACCGCCCCTCCGCCCACCCCCGCCCCGACTCCACCCTCCGCCCCGACGCCACCCCCTTGGCCCCGACGCCACCCGCGCCCAGCGCCGCCACGACGCCTTGATTTTGTTTACGCTAGCGGCCTTCGCCTTTCTTCGATTTGGCCCTGTTCGGTGAAGATAGCTTTCTCTTTGTTGATTTGATCCCCGGTTTTGCTACGTGATGGTAATGTTGTGCTAGCATTTGGAGTCGATCACGAATTTTGAAAATTGTCGTTGGTTGTCTAAATCGGTGGATAAATCAATTGCCTTTGAATACAATTTAAATAAATTAAGGCACCATTAGAATGCATCTATTATGACAAGATAGCATCTTTGTTTATGTACCAGCGGACACTTGACAAGAAAGCCACACTTTGACCATTCCTTGAGAGTACACAACGAGAATCACCAGTATTTCCAACAATGATCTGGTTGCCTCTAATGAGAGCCACACATGCGGTACATCCTTCATCTATTGGCCCATGATATGATGGTCTCTGGAAACAAAATCCAAGCTTAAGTAAATAATAGATTTTCAGAATCTTACATTTTTCTACATACAAATAATTGAGATATTACCTTCACACAAAAACTGTTAGTGTTATGCCCTTGAGGCAATCATTTAGATGATTGTAACATGACTATGTTTATGAATAATAATATGATTATTGGTCCAATGAATGTATATCATTGTATTGATCAACAAGTATGTGACTTGATTATGAAGCTCTTTACTTAATGATGTAATTCGATAAATATCTCTGATCGGATATCATCGTATAGGACTAAGATGAATAGATCAGCACATGTAGTGATCGATGATCATGCTTCATAGATCATGGGATATGGAGATATCATCTCTACATTGTGGACCATGTTGAAGAACATGGGTTAGATAGACCCGCTATGGGACAACTGCGAGAATATTTCATTCTTATGTGTCATCGGTGTATCTCATACCTAGAAGATGTATGATCCTTAGACACGAGATTGTCATATTCCCTACATGTGTAATAGTTTTCCTTGGGGCTATCAAACACTACTTCCTAACCGGATAGTTATAAAGGTAGCTTTCGTGTTTACTATGAAGCGTGCGAGAGGAAGTGAGCGATCAAGATGGAATTTGCCACTCCAATGAAACGGAGATATATGACAAGGCCACTCGTGTGATATGATTAAGAAAGTGCATGGCCATGCCGTGATTGAGAGTCAATCACAACTTATTAATATATCACGGATACGAGAGATGGATTGAATCATCAAAGGATGACATGCTTCTCGCCTTGAGATCAATCTTCATATACTTGGCAAAGGGATTATTACATGAGTTCTTTTGATAGGTTACATTCGATTTGATCACATTATGTTTGGGAGTTGGCATACTTTGCAAGAAGCCGCTACCAACTATTGGATTGAAAAGGAGTTTTCGAATCCATGTCCAAGCGTATGTGAACTGCAGGTCACACACTTAATGGGTGGGACGCATTAATTTGGATTGGATCCGTAATTAATGAACCTCGTGGGCTTAGCATCTTTGGTGGGCCCTGGTTTAGGGTTTCATCTCGTGGCTATATAAGGAGGGAGGAGGAGGGCGCAGAGTGTGCTTTCCACGGTTTAGGTTTGATTCACTTGAAACCCTAGCCTCCTCCTCTCGCGCGCCTGCCGAGCGACTAGGTGCTTGCACACACGCCGCGGCGTTCCATCTCGGGCGTGTGGACTCTGCGGTGACGCCTGCTGCGGATGCGGCGCGTGGGAGGGCGATCCACGGCGGCGAGGGCGATCCACTACATCGACGCAACGGTTGCGGCGAGGGCGAACCACTACATCGCGCGAAGGATTATGGCTGCGGCGTCTAGTGGTAATCTTATCTATGATCCTTCTTGCGAGTAGCTTTACGGTTCTTTGTGGTAGTTTTTTTGTGCTAGCGTAGCATACCGCGTTTTCCTTCAAAAACAAGCGAGGATAGAAGCCTTGTCGGGTTGTTCGTTATAGTCCTTACCACTACACTCGATTAATTCCTCTACGTACTCTTTGTTCTCTCGACAACTCATCCATTCTGCAACAATTAAGTGGGAACATCAATTATATATTTCATATTTGGATGTGCAGCAGTGTAACTATTGACAAAAATATAGAGTGCATCAATTAATTAGCGAGAAAATAACTGAAAAATGCTCTTCCCATTGCATTAGGCGATTACTCTGAAACTCGGATCATTGAGAACTTCAAGATGAAAGTGTGCGCACAATATTGTGCTACTGAGAGTCTGAAAAGAAAATAAATAATTCAGATGGTCATCATACACAACTATTGTAGTAAATGTTACCTATTACAAAAAAAGGATGGATCAATGAATTCTTTTATCGTTCTCTAAATCGTTGCTTCTTTTATTTTTCATCAATTAGGAAGCCCTGAAGGCCCTTTGGTGTGCTTCTTTTATTGGAACTGTAAGGGAAAGACCCATCTACAGCTTTTAGGTACAAGATTTTCTCCTTTATTCCGAATGCTACCCTTTTGTGCATAGTTTTAAATACTGAACAAGTAAATGAACCATTGTCGCTTCCTGTTCACATTAGGGTTATCTATGTTGATGCTTCCCATGTAAACACAACAACTTGGCAGTACAAGATTTATATATAGATTTATCTATTTATCACATAGAAATCTCCTCATCCTGTTTCCATTATATATTCAATTGAAGGGTTGCCCTCTATATTCAATTATTCATGATATACATGTTCCTTCATCCTGTTTCCATGTATGTTACGATGCTTTTTCATTACTTTCTCATATGTGCTTTTGTACTCAGCATTTGTTAAGAGTTTAGGTTGCGTAACCTACGTCTCCCGTTCGAGAGTGCTTATTTATAAATATGTCGGAATGACATATTTATAAGCAACGATCTCGAATTATCCATATTTTGGATTAGTTCGAGGATATGGTTTGGGCAAGTTCTGAGTGTTGTACAACTCACGAGTAGATTTCGTAGCGTCTCCCGGTGTTCTCTGGATACACACCCTCTTGACTGTTGTCGAGGCGTGTATCCGGAGAACAGTGAGAGATCTTCAAAAGCCTCTCTGAGTTGTACAACGGCTTAGAACTTGCCCAACCACATATCCTCGAATGGGATTAGACCAAACCTATTTAGAGATTAGGAGTTATCGTAAAATGCGTATTTAGTTGGTCTACATACGACTTGTCTTGAAGATCATTCATTCATCCGTTACTCTAGTGCAATATGCTAGAACAATGACATGCTATGAATTATCCATTGATCTGTTATTTTAGATGATTTATTGTGAAGTTCACATAATAGCTACAATTGCTTTCTCTCATGTGAAATATATGTCCATGTTAGATAAGAAAACTCAAAATATCGCAATTAGAGAGCATCGGCTCATCGCCGAAAAGAGTAGAAGGTGCTCCGAGGGGCCAAGCCAACTTCCAAGTGTCGAGCGGAGCCGGGTTCCAAATGTCGAGGCCGAGTAAGGTGAGGAAGGCCGAGGACCGAGCAAAGGGGCCACGGCGAGAACGCCGCAAATTCTCCACTTCAATGCGACGGCGTTTGCAGGTCCTCCCAAGTATAAGGGCGATACCGCTCATTCCTCGAAAGCGGTGAGGGAGAGAGTTCCCATAACGGTTAAGGATTGGAGAAAGGAGGTCGTCGGCGGAAGAACCGGTGTGGGACGAGGTTAAGGGAAAATGGATTATAGAAGAGGAGGATGAAAACAATGCCAGCGATACGCCTTGAAGAGGATGGGTGTGGCTCGAGGTACTTGTGGTCTACATGCACAAAGTGAGTACGTCTTTGAAAGGCCGTGCACCATTCGAGAGGTATCCGTTCGTGACTAACGATGTTTGGGAGGAGTTCACGAGGATCAAGAGTACGCCCGAGGCGCACGAGTGAGACAGAGGAATGTTGCTACCCAAAGGTGAACACGCACGCGCACCACCTCGGTTCGGTGGCTACGAAGGAAGAAAGCGAATGGGCACGACTAGCCGAGGAGTGCGCCAACTCGGGACAGCGATGCCTTACTCGCACATATGTGAGGAGCGGCACGTGATCGGGTATTAGCGAGGACAAAGAAAACCGCGGACGGGCGTTGGTAGTACCAAACCCCACTCTCGCGCAAGTCGTCTCCGCCATCGTAAGATATCAAACTTACTACATTGCGAGAGACCATTCCTCAGTATTTGGATCTAATTCGTACTCGCTTATTGCGGGAAGAGGTAAGCGGAGGAAAGAGCAGGAACCTTTCTTAGCCAAGGGTCAAATGACATCCTATCCACTGCGATCGGAAGTTCGACCATAAGGGCCGGTGCTTGCCGCAGGTCGGGCATCGAAGAAGTCCTACTTCCAAGATCTTGCTTGAGTACGGATCAAGAACATGGGAGGCACGTGCGGGCGCTGAAGGACACGCAGGGGAGCGGTGAGGAGGAGATCTCGGAGGAGATGAGGAGGAGATGAGGTGCAGATGATGGCACGTGAGGAGGAGATGAGGTGGAGATGATGGCACGTGAGAAGCGCCTAAGGGCCGAGATGATGGCGATGATCTCCCAGTCGAGCCGATGCCCCGCCTCTGTAGAGAAACTGTGCCCCACCAAGTAGCTGCGGTTCCAAAATGATAAGTCCGGTCCCAGTGAAGGTAATAATTAATTTTGCCTTACTTAATGGTGCGAGGTAACTCTTCATATGTTTTCTCTCAAGTTCGCACTTTTGCGGCGCCTACCAAGTGCCACTCACCCGACGGAAGACGGATTTCTGTTGAGGCTGCAGCGGTGTTGCATTTCCATGCAAGGAGACCGACACGGTGCATGGTCACCTTTGGGGAAGGGCTACATGAGGTCGGTGGACTACGTCCACGAAGCCTTCTTATCACATGTGCTCGAGTTCCCCTAACGAAGACATCACTACTCTCGGGCTAAGCGCGGATGTCGTTCATCAAGTGGCCTGACAGCGTCGTCTTGGTCAAGGTAAACATCCCTCACATCTTTCGTACCATTCCGGTAGTATTGCAACAAGTTACTTAATTATGCGCGTGCTTTGTAGGTTCCTACCGCTGCGCTGCGCTGCTCCCACGACCGTGACGAGCCCTACACAAAGTCTGAGTGGTGTATAAAAGGACTAGCACGACAACCACAGAACCTTTGGAGGCCTCGCTAAAAGGCTAGGCTCACAAAGGCCACAGCGCCCCTCGGTACATGAAAAGCCCACCGCCCGGTCTCGGAGACTCCTTCGCCCGAAAGGAGAGCGGCGAGACTACGTGAAGCCTTATGATTTTAAGGCCTACGTACATGGAAAGCCCCTACGCCTCCCAAAGCAAATTGAGCGCTCTAGGCATATGGACTCGATACTCCATGGATGGTACTTTGACAAAGCGAAAGATAGCGGCGTGTCGACTTCAATGTTAGATCTGAGAAGGGACATTTCCACCGCGAGGAGGATGGGACATTCGATTAGTTTTGAGGATCTGTTAAAATCTGTACCAACTGGTAGCCATCGATATTTCTACTGTACGATCCTGGACGCTGTGAGTACAGACTCTACATGCCGTTGAACCCTCTGGCATGATAGTAAAATATATATATACGGACATTTATAGATTTTACTATCCATAAAATAACATTTTACTAGCTATTACACAAGATTTTACTATATTGAAATGAATTGATTTTACCTTCTATTACAGCAACATATACTATTGTCCGCGTAACATTTTACTACAAGCCAACAAGCGGAACTAAATTCTTATTCTAATATTATAATACATACAACTACTTACTATCCACAAACAACATGTTACTAGCTATTACACAAGATTTTACTATGCTGAAACGAAATGAATTTCAGAATATTACCTTTTCATTTGTATGAAATATGTAACATTACCGTATTCCTAACATGAAGTAAAGTAAAATGTAGAAGATTGTAGTATCACAAACTCACTTTATTTGTTCCCTCTGTTTTCCCCCTTCTGATCCTTCGTAGTTGCATCATTCTGTTCCTACTTCCTAATAGTAATGCATGAGTACTACAATTGTCCGAATTTTGTTGTTGCATGTGGATTGTGGAACAGAAATCTGTAGTCATATGTTGGAAAATTCACAAATTTTGCCTCAAGTGTATTTACTGAAGTACTTCTAGCAACGAGTTCTGGAAACATGCATGCACAGCTACCCTAAAGTTGTGCTGTTTACTGTCCACAAAATAACAAACTACTTTTTACTATCCACAAAATAACATTTTACTGGCTATTATACAAGATTTTACTATACTGTCCAGGCCATAGGTTTTGTAACCAGTCCAACGCTGATAACTACTTTTTACTATCCACAAAATAAAATTTTACTAGCTATTACACAAGGTTTTACTGTACTAAAACAAAGTGAATTTCAGAACATTACCTTTTCCTTTTGATTTTACCGTGAAGTCATGTTCCGGTGCGCATCGATGTAGCCTCCCCGTTCTTACTTGAGTACTGTTTTATTTGCAGCTCCAGGCCAGAGCTTGGAACTTTGTGAAATGCAAAGTTTTGGTTGCATTGCAGGTGAGCAAAGATTGTTGTGCAAGACTGGAATATTTGGAGCCACTCAGCCAGACGTTGTATAAACTATAAAGTGCTCAAGTCAGGATGGTAATGTGTGACCTCTCCGGAAGAATCAAAAAGTTGTTGATAATATGTGTCTGCAGTGAATTGGCTCTAAAATAGTGCCTCTAATTTTTCACACTGGCCTGAAGCTCCTACATATCTCCTTTTCATCCATGTCTGATGGAACCTAGTTTTCGCTTTTCTTCTGTGATTTGGTTCATGCGGATTGCACTCAAAATGGTTAATGCAACTAACCAGACAATGAACAGAAAAGGGAAAGAAAAGGAAAAATAAAAAGAAAAAGAAAAAGAAAAAGAAAAAGAGGACTCTCTTTATGTACAAAACACACTGATTTGGTCTGTCCCAATAACCACTTGGGCCACAATAGGAGATGAGAAGCTGCCCTTGTCCAGCAACAGTCCTACATGGTTCGCTTTGTCTCTGTATAGTAAACTCTTGTGTAATAGTTAGTAAAATGTTATTTTGTGGATAGTAAAAAGTAGTTTTATGTATTATAATATTAGAACAAGAATTTAGTTCTGTTTATCGGCCTGTAGTAAAATATTATGTGGACGGTAGTAAACTTTACTGTAATAAATGGTAAAATCAAATGAAAATGTAATATTCCAAAATTTACTTCGTTTCAGTATAGTAACATCTTGTGTAATAGCTAGTAAAATATTATTGTGTGGATAGTAAAAAGTAGTTTTATGTATTATAATATCAAAACAAGAATTTAGTTTTATTTGTCGGCCTATAGTAAAATATTACATGGACGATAGTAAACGTTACTGTAATAGATGATGAAGTCAAATGAAAAGGTAATATTCTGAGATTCACTTCGTTTTAGTATAGTAAAATCTTGTGTATTAGCTAGTAAAATGTTATTTTTTGGATAGGAAAATATATATATATGAAGGGTTCAGTAGCATGTGGCGTCTGTGTAGTAGTAAAATCTTACACAAATCAATATTTTGTTGTTCATTTAGCAGTAAAATCTCAATCGTATGACATTTATTGGCGAGACTTATATCAATCTATTGCTCTCGTCATCAATAAGCTACTGATGAAAATCATTCATAAATCAGATCTACCAATAAAAAGTTATGGCTAAAACAAATAATAAAAGATTCTTGTGTAAACAAGGAAAGGCATTTACTAGTTGGTTTGCCACGTAGCTGATAGTCAACAGGTACAGTTCCGTTGCGCTTAGTACTAGGATACGTGGCTCGATTGGACTCCGTTGACTGGCTGGCGTGTAGCATAACCTATTCTACACACAACTGTAGAATAGTGTATATACACACACATATAGAAATGCTATTCTACAGCTATATGTAGAATAGCCTATTCTACTCTCAGGTGTCGGGACTGGATTTTCGAATCCGAACCCTCTGTGTATAACCTGTGCTAGTCCAGAAAAAGCTAGCACACATAGTGAAAACAGTGATGACAACACATCCATATCATGAAGCACATAATATTAATTAAGCAAAAGAGTATTAGCCTTATGGCCAATTATTACAAATAAGCAGCATCATAGCTTGAGTTCAATAAGAAACAACGGAAATGGAATAACAGCAGCAAAGTAAGCCCATCCATTTGCCCAACAGGCAATCGACTGGGGTTCGCGTCCTAGCATTCCGGATCGCCTTCGTCGTAACCACAAGCGTAGAAATTATAGTCACCTTCAGCTTCTGCGAACTCCTCTGTGGAAAGTTGGGGATGTTGCAAGGGTGAGCACAAAATGTACTCCGTAAGTCTTGGAAACATAATGCATCATAACTATATGGAAGGCTAAACAATTGAATGCATAATATGGCTCTTTTAGCTTAAAGCAATGTTTAACTGTAAATACCAATAGTAATTTCACAAAGCATCATTTGACCAAAATGTAATTGAATAGTAATTGAATTTGATTGACAACTAAAACAGGTTCTAGCTACCTGACTGGGTCCATTTGCCAAATCACAACCCGAGAGTTCCATCTGCTCACGGATTCCCAAACCATCATTTTCCTTTAAAACAAAACCATGAAATCTGCAATGTGCAAGCATACCTCGCCTACCCTTGACCGTGGGCACGACTACTTAAGTAGTTTTAACTCTGCAGAGTGTGTACAGCTTTACCCACAAGACATGATCGACTCTTGTTGCCATGCAATTAACACACTTCCTTTGGTGTGTCGACAGAGAGATCATGACAAGACCTTTACAATGCACAACCCCAATATTAACCTCGCCCGCTAAGGTTTCACCGCTGTTAGGGTTCTAGCTGCCCAGTACAGAAGCCCCCTCTTGCGCCTGCCAACATCTGGTACTCACCAACTGGCGAAGCTAATAATGAGACGTACAAATCATTTAGCCAGGTTGTACCCATATAGACTTGTGGTTGTACGGTAGTGCTTGGTCCATGATAGCACATGCTTCGGTCCTTAATTGACTAGAGCGGAACATTCACATACCCAGGTCTCGTGCTTTCTACACCCGCCAAGCATCCATCCGCCCTGGTCTAAACCATATTTGCCACTTTATTTCTTTTAAATAACAGCAGCAACACCAATTGCCGCGACTTCACAAATAAGATTCAACAATGTTTAAAGTGATTCCCATAATGGCATAATACCAAAACGTTTAAGCTGGACTAAGCAATTCTAACGTCCCATGCTAATCTACTGGCTATCACCGAATAAAATAGCTAGTATTACCTAGGGTGACAAAGGTTCGACATGATCATTACCAATGAGGGTATAACAAATTCTGGTATTTAACTATACTCTAAACTTTATTTAAAGTACATTGCATAAAAGTAAGCATGCATAATTTAAAAAAATATAGGCATTTTATAAATTTGGGATCAATATGTTCAAGGAAGACTTGCCTTCGATGCCTCCTGCTAGATCTACCTCTGACTGCTGATTCGCTTGAGCTTCGACTGCGTCGTCTACACGCGAAACGAGAGCAAATAAATAAAACAAATTAAAAAAAATTCAAAAATTTAAAAGAATGGTACTGAAAGATAGATCATGAATTTATATGAATTTAGAAATTTGAATCACTGGAATCGGAGCTCGAACGAAGGAGAACGGGCTCCTGGAAGATTCCCAGATCAGAAATTCTGAAAAATCAGAAAGGCTGACACGTGGCGCTCTGCGATTGGCTGGAATTTCTGGATTTTCCGGAAAATCAGAAAAAGAAATACCACTGACACATGGGGCCCACATGTCAGCGGCTGGGTTCACGATGGACTGCGTCCACCGAGGGGTTTCGGGTGATGCTGCAGACTTGCTGACGGGGACGACACGCGATGGCGCGCCGGCGCGCCGCCACGCGGCGGGTGACGCTGGCGCGCGCGCGGAGGCGAGGCGGAGTTGATCGACGGAAGGCGAGGCGACGTGGCGCCGAGGTGGCGGCCACGCGGGCGGACGTGGCGACACGGGCGCCCGGCCGGGCACGGGCGGTGTGAGGCGGTGGTGGCGTAGGCACGCCGGAGGCGAGGAAGATGGCGCGGCTACGCGCAAAAACGCGACAAGACGCGATCGAATCTGGGGCAAAAGAACGCGGGAGACATGGGGAGTTCGTCCATGCACGCGACGGCTGCGGAGGCTCACCGGCGAGGAAGAAGGACGACGGATAAGCTTCTCGGGACGGCGGAGAACTTCGGCGAGCCCGCGAGAGAAGATGGCGGCGCCACGGACAGCAAGAGCTAGGTCAAAAGGGGCGGCGCGGAGGGGGGAACCTCGGGCTGGGTGCGGTAGCGACTTAAATAGCCTGGGGAGGCGCGGAAAACTCGGAAACCGAGATGGCGGCGGCGTGCGACGCGAGGACTCCCGACGCTAGGGTTTCGGCTCTGGCGGCTGCGGCGGCTGGGCCACCTGGGCTACGCGAGGGCGGAGCGGGCCGAGATGGACCAGACCGGAGGGGAAATCGGGCCGATGCGGAGCGGGCTGGAAAAGGAACAGGGACGGGCCGGCGGAAGGATTCGGCCCGAGAAGGATTTTGGAAAATAAAAACTTTTCCGAATTTAGGAAATTTCAGAAATTTAAATAAAAGCAAATAAATTCCAATAAATAGCAAATAAATTCAGAAAAATCTCCAAAAATACAGAAAAATTCCTTGAAGCATAACGAACCCAACTAAAACTGGAATTTTTTATTTGATGAATAGATTAGTCAAATTAAATCACTTCATAAATATAAAATTTAAATTAAGCTTTGATTAAACGGGAGAAAATGCAAATGGTTCATTTTCAAAGCTATTTAACTCAGTCAGACAGAGCCTTCAAACAAACCAACTAATTAATGCTCCACATCACTTAAAATGTGTGCACGACAGCCCAAAATGTGTAATTAATGCATCGCATCATCTAAACCGCTAGCAAGTTGTGTTTCTAGTTTGTACATTTTTTGTTTTAGCCATAACTTTTTCTTAATGCTCTGATTTACAAAAAGGTTTTCACCATTAGCTTACTGACGATGAGAGCAATATAATGATATAAGTCTCGCTAATAAATGTCGTGTGTATCTATAGTAAAATCTATCTATACCGATAGTAAAATTTATATTTACAGATAGTAAATTATGATTCATGCATTGAGACTTATATCAGTGTGTTGCTCTCGTCGTCATTAAGCTACTGGTGAAAATCGTTGGTGAATCGGAACTATCAATAAAAAGTTATGTCTAAAATAAAATGGAACATAATCTAGTTGTAATAAGGAAACACATTACTAGTTACGTTGCATGACCGACTAGTAAGTGTGTTTCTTTGTTTGTATATGAATATGTTTTTTTGTTTTAGCCATAACTTTTTATTGACGGCTCCGATTCACGAACGGTTTTTATCAGTAGCTTACTGACGACGAGAGCAACACACTGATATAAGTCTCGCTGCATAAATCAGATTTTACTACCCGTAAATATAGATTTTACTATCGATACACACATCGTTTATTAGCGGTTCAGATGATGCGATATATTAATTACTTACTTTGAGCTATCGTACTTATAAACTTTCACTACCATGAAAAAAAAGAATTTATTACTTGCTGTCTCATATGAGTTTACTACCTAGTGTTACCGTACTTATGCACCTACGTTTGGATGTGGGCGAATGATAAGGCCGATGGCCTCAAGGCTCATTTAATCAGACCCGTCGTCTTGTATATCATAGAAGATAGATATTTAGTCCCACATCGCCCGTCGAAGTTCATCTGCACCTATATATATAGCCAAATGGGGGTAGGCCTGTCGATCAGAGTGATACATGTAATGTTAGTAAAGGTAGAGCTATATCCGTGGGCCGTTGCACTATGTGTTGATGGACCTAAACACCTTACCCTTTAATACCACGATCACTTTTGTGTTTTTGTTTCTGATTTCTTTTTACCACGTGTTCTCCAAACCAGCACCATCGTTGATAGTAAGCTTTGCTATTGTACTTTTATGTTTTTACCAACTCACTCAGACAGTACCATTTACTACCTTTGGAAATAGCATTTTTGCTAACGTGATATTTTTTTACCACGTACGTTAGGTGCTGTGCTCTTGGTAAAATAACTAATGCCAGTAAATGTGTTTCTAGTTACTAATGCCAGTAATCAGAAGTTGTGCGCAAAATAGAACTATCGACAGAAACAGCATGCGCCACATGCAACTCAGCAATCTGCTTATCTGCATCATTGCGTACTTTGCCACCTTTCTAGTGATTTAACTAATTGTTCCTGCTAAGGTATTTTCGTAAACGTTGGGCGGTGAAATTAATTAATCCATGCAACAACCAATAGTTCTTCCAGCCTGAGAATCTATAAGCTAGAATCGGCCAGAAACAACCGGGTTTAATTTAAATCTGCTTGTTTTTAGCATACATGAAGTAGAGCATGAGCAATCAACAAACAATTGAATTTCCATGTATGAGAACAGGCCGGGACTCTCTTTTCTTACCATGACGTCTCAATCTCCCTCCATCCATCTTCATGTGTTATGGCAATATTAGTCGGCTGGCTATGCCCGATGGTGAAATTACTATCCCAAAAATAACATATGATTCACTATTGCATAAGATGTTAAAATATCCTGTTTAAACCGGTCTTATCGTGTAAAACATATGAAAATCATATGTATATGTTTTGAAAAATTCTCAAAAAATTACCATAAAATATGAAATTAACAAGCGCTAATCAGTGATGAATAGTAAATTTGTTTTGTCCATATGTTTCAAATGCAAGTGAACCTGGTCTTCAAATTTTACAAGGTTGTAGAAGATCTTCCCCTACGTATGGTAATTTTTTGAGAATTTTTCAAAACTTGTACATATGGTTTTCATGGGCTTTCCACGATAAAGATGGTGTACTGCTAAATGACTGATTTGTGCAGGATTTTAATACTAAACATATGCTTAACATTTTTACGAACGGTTCTCAATTGATTTTATGATCTATTACAGCAACATTTACTATCGTCCATATAATATTTTACTACAGGGCTGACAAACAAAGCTAAATTCTTGTTATGATAGTTTACTTCATTTCAGTTTAGTAACTTCTTGTGTAATAGCAAGTAGCATGTCATTTTCTAGATGGTAAAAAGCGACATATCTTGTGTAAATAGACTGCACCAGTTACGTGGTCAAACCGACTAGTTAATGCGTTTTGCAGTCTATACACGAATATGTTTTCTCTTTATTTTAGCCATATCTTTTTATTGGAAGCTCCAATTTGCAAATGGTTTTCACCAATAGCTTATTGACGATGAGAACAATAGAATGATATAAGTCTTGCTAATAAACAGTAATTTTACCGACTAGTAACAGAAATTACTATATATATAACGTTTAGTGGCGAGGCTTGTATCATTATGTTGCTCTCGTCGTCAGCAATCTACTGGTGAAAATCGATCGTAAATTAGAGCCGCCAGTAAAAAGATATGGCTAAACAAAAGAAAATAAGATTCATATACAAAACTAAGGTCACAGACTTACTAGTCGTTGGGTATTACTGGATGGGTTGGATTATTGGTCGCGTCGGCCCATCTTCCATTATTATATATATAACGTCGTAACTACATTTTCTGACATAGTAATATTGATTCAACAAGTATATAATACGTACCCAACAGATAGTAATATTGATTTAACAGACTGCATTAGTTACGTGGTTAAACCGATTTGTTAATGCGTTTTGTAGTTTGTACACGAATATGTTTTCTCTTTATTTTAGCCATATTTTTTTATTGAAAGCTCTGATTTGCAAATAGTTTTTATTAGTAGCTTACTGACAAGGAAAGCAACAAAATGATATAAATCTCGCTAATAAACAGTATTTTTGCCGACTGGTAATAGAAATTACTGTATATATAACTAGGAATTACTACATCTATAACATGAAATTACTATCATACAATAGTAAATTTATTAGTGAGACTTATATCATATTGTTCCTCTTGTTGTCAGTACTCTAATGGTGAAATTCGTTCGTGAATCAGAGCTACCAATAAAAAGATATGGCTAAATAAAGAAAAAACAGATTCATGTACAAGCTAGAAAACACATTTATTAGTGGGGTAGACGTGTTACTGATTCGGTAGTAACTTCATTCATTGTCGTATTGATTCGGTAGTAACTTCATCCATTGTTTTACTAGCGATTGGTTTAGTCCACAGACAGGCCTACGTGGGATGCTTTGATCGCGGTTCTCTGGCCGAAGTATCGTAGCGATACGGCTAGTGTGTAGAATAAACAGCATAGCACGCATGCGTAGAATAGTGCTACCGTATATACATATACATATATATGTATATATGTATGTATATGTATATATATATATGTATATGTATGTACATATATATGTATGTATGTATAATAATATGCCAAAATGGGGAACCATGATTTCAAATGCACGAATTTAAGTTAAATTCAGATATATTTTTCAAAAATTTTAGTTTTAGGGTATATACCCATCTATAACAATTCAAATGGGACACGTACATTTAAAAAATATACTTGAATTTAAATATTTTGAGTGAATTTATATCACATGCTTCGCTAATTTATAAATAAAATTGGCACATACCTACAATCAAACTATCATAAAAAAAATCTAGTTTAAATTTTAGTTCAAACTTGTTTGGACTAGTTAGTAAACTGGCTAAACTCAATATCCTATAAATTTTAAAAAAATTCGCATACAATACATAGGAGAAATGCCCTGTTTTATGTTTTATATCATGGTGCCCTGGTTAATTATGCTACATATACACACATATATATATATGTATATATATATACATCTATATACATATGTATGTATGTATGTATGTATGTATGTATGTATGTATGTATGTATGTATGTATGTATGTATGTATGTATGTATGTATGTATATGTATTGTAATATCCCAAAACTTGAGAAATTAAATAAAGTATTGTAATATCCCAAAACTTGAGAAATTAAATAAAGTGTATGTCATGGTCTTTATTGCATATTTGGATCTTCATTTGAAACTGTCTCTGGAATTACTCATTTATTTTCAGAATTCTTTTTTTTTACAATTATACATTTAGTACCTAAACTAACACAACAAAGAAACTCATCAAAAACATCAAAAAACATACTATAGAAAATAATTTTATAAAATACTAGGACTCAAAACATGTACAAATATAATTTTTCCAGAATTTTTGCTCATCATTTAGGTGCCTCAGAAATTGTAAAGCAGCTTGAAAACCAGACAAAGTTGGGGATTTTTCATTTAAAAACCACTGTAGGGAACTGGGTGAAACCAAGAAAAATGGAAACTACAGACTTTGGTCTCACTACACAAATTTCTACAGAATTAATTGAGTTTTATAAAATCATCTTTGAATGACTCTAACTACCAAACCTAACACTTTCTTTATGGGGGAGCTACAAAGCGCATACGACTTGCTCGATGTTATGCTCGGCTGTTCTCTCTTCCAGTGGGGGCTTGCTGACTACTGTCCCCACTAGCCAGTCACCACGGTGCCCCAGCACCTCCTCCTCTCTCCCCATGCTCTGGACGCGACGGCTTGGACACACGAGAGCGCGGCAGAGCGCGCTCGCCATGCGGCTTCCGGCCTGGCTGCGCCCTGCTACTCCGATCTCTCCACCCTTGCCCACTCCGCCACAGCTACTTAAGAGCTGGCCGTTGCTCCGTTAGCTTCTGCTAGTCCTTGCTCCTTTGCTATGGAATTCTTGCGCGTGCGCAACTTTCGGCAAAACCGAGCAAGATCGACGAGCCCAGCTCTACAGTCGTCGCTGCTCGGTGAGTCTCCTACCCATTTTCTTCGCCCAGAGATGACCCCTCTAGCTGCCCTAAACCATGCACAATACTTCTCTGCAGCTCGCCTTCGTCGGAATGCCGCCGCGCCGTTGCAGTTCTTCTCCAAGGCCGACACAAGGTGGTAGTGTATTCCACATCCCCTCACTTCGAACCAATCGGTAAACCGCATTATTTAGGGTCCCTAAATGCTGAATCACCGTTGAGCCGAGATCATTTGACCTCCGTTGTTCCTCATGGCTGTGCGCCATTGGCGCCGCCGCCCTTTGTAGGTTGTGGCCCGCTTCGGTGAACGTCGGCTGACACCAAGACCTGCCCCACCTGCACCACGCTCCACTGAAGCTCACCCCACCGATTGCTCCCCTTCTTCAACCTTCCCTTGCCGCCGGCAGCCACCGCGCCAACCTCCCTTGCTCTATCTCCCTGATGAAAGGGCCCCCTAGTCAGTGACTCTCAGGCAGTTTCGTAGAAAGGGTAAAGGCGTTTCCTGAGTACAGAAGGCGTAAAGTGAGATTTTGAGTTGAATTAGCAACCAACCTAACTTCATTAGTTCATAACTTTTGCTAGGTAAGTTCAAAAATTGTGAGACAAATTTATAAATTTATGCTAAGACATGAGGATCCAGAATGTGCAATAAAATCTAAATGTTCATGACAATTTAAATTAGTTAAGCTAAAGTTAGTACTAAGTCCCTTATGTGTACCCTAAAGCACCTATGGAAACCATAGGTCCTAAAATCATGAAATTTTTCTTGCATGTTCCTGAGATCATGAATGTTCCATTTTTGCAAAATCCTTTAGGGTTGAACTCAGTTTGAACCAAAAGTTTGAATGTAGAAAGCCTCTCATGCATAGAAAATCAAATAGTTAAAACATAGATCAAATGATCTCAAATTTTGGTCAACCAGTTTGGTTACACTTCAGAGGTCATAAGGATCTGAAATATGCAAAAATATTTAGATTTTGGCATAGTTTGCATCAAATGACTTAGGTCAATTTCAATCCATACAAGGTTCAAATAGTAATAACTTGTCCTAGTGAACTTCAAATTTGATGAAACCAACTTTAAAACACTCATAAATACATCCCCTACTAATGCCTAAAAAATAGTTAAATTATCTTATAAGGTGCAGCTGCAAACATAAAATGAAAACTAAACATTTATTGCGTAGATTTTAGAAACACTTAAGCCTTTTAGTCAGCTCGTAAAATATCTTGTCTTAATACAAATTTTGGGAAGAACAGCCCAGAAATACTCTTTGGTATATGGACTACCATATTCTAAAAAAAATATTTTATTTAAACTTGCTTTGCATCTGAATCCTACTAGTGCAAATACCCTAAGTATTATGGTCGCCAACATCACAACATATGAATAGTTGAGCTTAAGAAACCCTTAGTTAATATACTTGTGCCACAGGAATCATCATATAACCTTGTGGTAGTAACCAATAACTTAGAATTGCAGACCCAACTTGTAGAGATTGTTTTTATACAAAGACACTTAATGCTAAGTACTATTCATACAAGACCCTTTATGCTAATGTTTTACTTTGATCAATTCAAACAATTTTAGCATCAAGAATTCGAAGATTTAGATACAAATATACATAATTATAGCCTTTTTGAATTCATAAACAACCTCATGAAAGCTCATAACTATAGCTTTTGTAATCAATAAGTGAAAGTAACACATTCAAGCAATGAGCCTTATATACATTAAGTACTAATGAAATTGTTATGCAAGAGACAATTTGAGAACTCAAAATCACCATGTTTTTCTTGGTAAGTTTTAATTTGGTATTTCCATCTGATTTCTTTTTGCCACATTTGATATGATGTTATTTGCTTTTGTCTCGGTTCTTATTATTGGACGTGTAGAGGACGACGTTTCGGAATCAATTAATAATGACCCCGACTATGATCCCGATTACAACCCCGACGAAGAACAACTAGGCAAGCACCCTCCTTTGAACATTTTGATCCCATATTTACAAAGTTATGTTATTTTATCAAACTATATGCATGCGTGTATGTTTTAAACTTGCTACATCGTGGGCGATGGTAGCTAATTCCAATTGTATGCATTTTCTTTACCTTGTCATCTGATTACCTGCCATTGTAACCTAGTATTGGTGTAGACATTACTTAGTGTTACTTGGGTAATACTTGCGAAATACCTTACGCACTTGCTTAGACATGCTCACCAGAACGACTTTTAAATGATGGGACACATTTCAAACTAGCTTGAGCAACTTTGTCTAAATGTGCGGAACCGATGTATGGTTTCCGTGTAATTTGGAAAAATCCAACTCAAAACTTATAGTTTAGACGTGGACGAGTTATTACTTAAACTTGGGCGTGAAAAGGGCCTCATGCGTAGATAGGGAGAGATTCTCGCCTGGGTCAATTAAGGACCAAACTTGATGCTATTACCTAAGTGACTTGGTGCAACCACATGTGCTAGTATGGGATAGCCTAAACTCATTAGATTAGTTGAAGTTTAACCTTGCATTTTGGTAGGCCGAAGTAGTAAGGGCACACCCGTAACGGTGTTGCTCGTAGGTGCTCCCTTCACCGAGGTGCTAGGGCCCAAGAATTCCAATACAATGGAGCATGCCTTGCCACAGGGAGAGTTCCTGATGGGGCACCATCGTAGTTCGGATCTTCGGACCATGACAAGGGTTTAACATCACTGTCGTTGGTGCAATGCTAAGCTTTAACTAGTTGAATGGTTTCGTCACAGTCTAGCAAATTAGGTATGACGAGTATCACGAGGCATGGTTGACATGATTGTTAGAATGTGTCATGTGGGTAAAGTGTACACTCTCTGCAGAGATCAAAATCTAATTAATTAGCCGTGCTCGCGGTCATGAGCAACTTGGGAAAATAATATCAAGTATAGTTTTGTGAAATCTTTTGGAAATGGTGTTGGAATGGGTTGGTGAACTTGGGAGCCAATGGTGGCTGTTTTTACTTGTTATTCGCAGCCAAGGAGGGTTGTGAAATGTCACATATGAACTCTACTTACTGTTATTTAACTTCTTATTCAATGCTCTTTACAATCTCATTAATGTTTTATGAATCATTTACTTGCAAACAAAATCTGCCTTATGCTGAAAATGAAACTAGTGTAGAAGCTTGTCATCCTTGTTCTAGATATGCATTTACATTATTTCCATACACTAAAGTCTTGCGAGTACATACGTGTATTCACGGTTGCTTAATCCAAATAATATAGACGATGACTTGAAAGAATGCCCCGACAATGCATATGTTACTTCGGGGACCGACGATCATGTTGACAGTTGAGCTTGGGCTTTTTCCCAAGTCGGTTGCCTATGCGTAGGGATGGGCATACCACTGTTCTACTTTTGATATATGTTTTATTTCCGCTGCGATTTACTTTTGGACTTGTAATATTTGGCCGGTCAGCCACTACTTGTAATATTAAGTACTTGTAATAGTTTTTAGTTTATGTTTATGCTATGCCAACTGCTTAGTCTTGTGTGTATGTGTTGCGATACATCTCGAATGCGGGATATGTGGGTGCTAGGCGTTGATCTTGGGAACTAGCACTAGACACATATTTGGGTACCTGAAATTATTTTCAACCATCTAATGCAAAAACTCGAGCGGTCGTCGTTCTTTGGTTGTTGCTCGCGCTCCCCTTGGTGAGTGTGGGCGATACCAAGGTTCTGAGACGGACGGCGAGTGCTATGCTTGGATGAGTTGGTTTCAATCCCGGTATGGTTGTTCGGAATGAAATCGAAACTCCCTTGGTTGCGTAAGTGTGTACGGTGCAACTAGGTGGCTCATATTTGCTTGAGTGAGGGCCATTTGGTTAATACTCCGTGCATGAGACCTTTGGGTGATAGTGATCATACACTTAAGTAGAGTATGGGTGTCACCTCTGAGTCCAACACACGAGCGATGATAGATTCGTATTTTCGGATACCCACATGTATACATACATATATATAGCTGCATGTATAATAGTCTATTATATGCTAGGGCTATTTAACCTAGTCAAACCGAGCCTTTCAACATATTGATTAGTGTAACAGATTACCTCAGTTATTTGGACAAACCAACTAATTAATGTGTCGCATCACCTAAACCATTTTACGACCAAACGCATACTATGAACACATGGTTGTAGTAAAATGTGTACATGATAGCCTAAAATAAGTAATTAATGCATCGCATCATCTGAACCGCTAGTAAGTTGCGTTCCTAATTTGTACATGAATCTAATTTCTTTGTTTTAGCCATAACTTTTTATTGACCACTCTGATTCATAAAAGGTTTTCACCAGTATCCTACTGATGACAAGAGCAACATAATAATATAAGTCTCGCTAATAAACATTGCGTGTATTAATAGTAAAACCTTTATCACCTGATAGTAAATCTATATATATGGATAGTAAAATCTTATTCGTGCGGTGAGGCTTATATTAGTGTGTTGCTCTCATCATCAGTAAGCTACTAGTGAAAACCGTTCGTTAATCGGAACTGTCAATAAAATATTATGGCTAAATAAAAAAAGAATAGATTCTAGTTGAAATAAGTAAATACTTCACTAGCTACGTCGCATGACCGACTAGTAAGTGTGTTTCTTTGTTTGTACATGAATATGATTTTTCTCTGTTTTAACCTTAACTTTTTATTGACAGCGTCGCTTAATGAACGGTTTTCACTAGTAACTTACTGACGATGAAAACAAGATAATGACATAAGTCCAGCTAATAAATGCCAAGTGTATCGAGATATATATATATATATATATATATATATATATATATATATATATTTATATATAGGAAGCCGAAATAGGGCACCATGGTGCCTGGGCACCATGATTTCAAATGCACAATTCAAGCTATATTTGAGTATATTTTTAAAAATTTAATTTTAGGGTATATACTCATCTATAAAATTCAAATGAAACACATACCTTTGAAAAATATACTCAATTCAAAGATTTTGAACAAGTTTGGATTACATACTTTGCTGATTTATATATAAAATCAGCACATACCTACAACCAAACTATCATCAAAAAGAGAAACTCTAGTTTGAATTTCAGTTCAAACTTGTTTGAACTAGTTAGTAAACTAGTTAAACTCAACATCCTATAAATTTCAAAAACATTCGCAATAAAATACATAAAGAAAATATCTTTTTTGGATCATGGTGCCCAGGCACCATGGTGCCCTAGGTAATTATACTATATATACACACATACGCGCGTATATATATACGTGTGTGTATATATATATATATTTGGGCACTATGATCTAAAAATGGGTATTTCCCCTATGTATTGCATGCAAAAGTTTTTGAAATTTTTAGGATGCTTAGTTTAACCAGTTTACTAACTAGTTCAAATAAGTTTAAATTGAAATTCAAATTAGAGTTTACTTTTTGATGTTAGTTTGATTGTTGATATGCGCTAATTATATATAAATCAGCAAAGCATGTGATCTAAATTTGTTTATAATCTTAAATTCAAGTATAATTTTTGAAAGGCATGTGTTTCATTTGAATTGTTATAAATGGATATATATGTAAAACTGAAATTTTTGAAAAAATATACCCGAATTTAACTTGAATTGGCGCGTTTAAAATCATGGTGCCCCATTTCGGCCAAGTTTTTCAACATTACGTATGAACCTGTTTGATATACTAACGGAGTTATAGTTGATGACGTAGCTTATCTTGTAAGTTTTGTCGCTTAACTTTGAACAAAACTTAACTAGTTAGGTAGTAACTAGGCACGATCTATCTGTCTCGCTTATACATGCATATTGATTTATACATTAGTCGCCACTTGATATATACCGAACATATAAAATTGGTTTAACGTCATTTGACTCACGCCCAAACTGCTACGACCTGTTTGAAACACGGAAATTCTATGACGATATTGTACGAATTGCCTTTTCTTTTTTGTGAAATTCTTCTAGAATTCTTATGCTCCAAACACTCGTAACCAGTAGATAAGTAACCGCGGCGTGCCACGCCGCGAACGTAGCTCCCCACACGAGTAAATTGAGAAAACGCGCGATATTCGAGGCCCTCTCATGAAGGATCTGTGAGTTTTGCTAAAACGAAAGGTCATTTTCGAAAAAAAAAGGTAGATGAGACACCATGGTGCGCCACGCCGCTACACACGTAAAAAACGGCAAAAAGGACATAAACGCATTTCCCTTTTTTTTCCGAAAGAGGAGCAAAATGATTTTTTTCCCGAAAAAGGACCTAAACGCGATGATCTAAAACGCATAAAGGACCTAAGCGGAACTTGCTTTTTCTTAAAAAAGGATCTGGACGTATTTTTTCTTTTGAAAAAGGACATAAACGTAATTTCCTTTTTCCGGAAAAGGACCTCAACGTGACGTTAAAAAACACATAAAAGACATAAGCGCAATATTATTTTTTCTTTTCCAAAAAAAGACCTATCCGTAATTTTTTCCCAAAAAGAACCTATCCGTAATTTTTTCATGAAAAAGGATCCGAACACAAATTTTTTTCCCTGGCTCGGCTCGAGCCGCGAGTCGAGCCGGTGCCCTCCGGGCTCAAACGCACGGGAGGCCGGGAAGTCTCCCAAGTTTAATGGAGGTAGTATTTTCATTTGGCTATCGTGGGAGGTATATCACGAGTTATCACCTCGATTTTCATGTTGATAATTAATGAATTGGCTGGCTAGCAAGCTAGAAACGAAACCCTAAAGTAAAAGGAGAAGAAAACATTCATACCATAGTCATTCTGAATTTACATCCACATTTAAAGTCTAGTAAAAACATTTCTAATGCTTACTGTGACCAGGGTTAACCTTATCGTTTCGGAGGCGGTTTTCGCAACCCCAGCGGTACCAAAAATCATGAAAAACTGTTCGATATGAAAATTCAAACTATTTTGAAATCTGGTCAAACCGGCGAGCGAAAACCGCTTGGTTTTGGCCAAAAACCGAGCGGTTAACTGAAGCCGGTTGGAAAAATGGGGGAAAATGTAAAACAATCGAGAAAATTGCAAAAAAATGTTGTAAATTTTTAAAAAATCTAGTGAATGCCAAACAATAGGAAAAATGTAAGAAATATATAAAAAGGATGTAAAAACATGAAAACAAAATTCCGATATGATCTCTCATAAATATGAAAAAATTCGACATGACCTAGGCTATATTTTAGACAATTAAAAGTTGTAAATTAGTCATTTAGTAATAATATTTTAACAAATAATCTTTCATTTCAATACTACTCACATATCAATCGAACGAGTGCAAAAATAGGTATTCACATAATGACATACCAATACCATTCATATATCAATACCATTAACATATCAACACTATTTACATTTCAATACCTTATATAATTTGCTTGTGTAAATAATTTGCAAAAAATTACTTGTGTTAAATTACATGTTGTACAACAAAATAAATACAGAATATAACTAGTGGTACAGAGTACAACTTCCATACTAAAGTTTTGGTAGTTCATGCATGCATACAACGAGAAGTAAGCTTTTCAATATTGGATAACATTAACATATTAAAATATACCATAGCAAGATAATTTCTATGCATACAAATATCGCTACTTGAACAAATAGTACTATTTTCGGGTGTCGTCTATTGCTACTAAATATACTTCAACAAATATTGTTATTAAATATAATTGAATAAATATTGGTACTAAATATACTTCAACAAATATTGCTACTAAATATAATTCAACAAATATTGGTACTAAATATACTTCAACAAATATTGCTACTTGACATAATTGAACAAATATTGCTACTTGACATACTTCAACAAATATTGCTACTAAATATAATTGAACAAATATTGTTACTAAAATATATATAAGTAAATACTGCTACTTGACATACTTGAATAAATATTGCTACTAAATATAATTGAACAAATATTGTTACTAAAATATGTTGAAGTAAATATTTCTACTTGACATATTTGAACAAATATTACTACTAAAAATACTTCTAATTTCTTTTTTTTGGATTTTCTAATTTCTACATTTTGAATGGCTCAAAAACATCTCCAAAATTTATTTTTTTCAAAAAATATTCACACCAGAGGTCATAAAGAAATTAATAATAATTTTAGAGATTTTTTGGATAAATTTTCCCAAATGTTTCAAAAAAAATTAATTTTAATTTGAACTTGACCGGTATGCCGAGCGGTTTTTTCTTCTCGACCTATTCTTGCATTTTGTGGGTTTCTCTATTTGAGTTGGATTTCTTTATATATATTGGTTTGAAATAGTATTTATAACTCATGAAAGTTTAAATCTCCATAAATTTTAATTCGGATTGCACTTTGAGTATTTGGTGGAAATTCGATTTCTTTTCGTGCCTACAAAGCGCATTTTGTCATATCTTTTGAAATAAAATTACTTTTGCGGAAATTATTTTTGAGAAAACTTCTAAATAGTCGAAAGTTCATTTCTGGAAATTTTCAAACCATTTGTACTTTATTTGAAAAAGTTTTGACTTTTCTTCTCTTTGAGTAAAAATCATGCCTACAAAGCAAAATTTAAGATATCTTTTGATTGGAGACTCATTTTTTGAAAATTATTTTCGAAAAAGTTTTTTCTGATCCCAAATTATGTTTATAAATAATTTCAAATAATTTTAACTTTATTTGAAAAAGTTATGACTTTTTCTCTCTTTGATCAAATGCTGAAAATTTAGACTTTTGCATGGTATTTTAGCTGATTGTCGGGACCCGGATTTGCAAATCCGAAACCCTCTGTGTATACTGCACTAGTCCAGGATCACGCTAGTGCACACAGTGGAAACATAGATGAAATATCATTCCATTCAACGAATTAACTAAGAAGAAGCAAATTATTATTGAATAAAGCAAACGACCTTATGGTCAATGTTTACACCATTATGCCTTAAGGGCTTAAGAAACAAATACTATTGCAGCGGAAAAGATGACTTGAGCCATTCGATATGCCACAGGCAATCGTCTGGGGAACGCCTTCCTAATCCACGTAGTCTTCATAGAATTCCTCCTCATGATACTCATTATCTCCTTCAGCAACTGATCAACAAGGGCATAAAGCCGTGAGTACAAAAGTACTCAGCAAGCCGTAGGGAATTGATGCAATATATTCATGCATGGCTTGATAAGGATGGCTATATGTTTCATTTGCAGAAAGCAGTAACTTGAATTGAAATATAATAAATAGATTGAAAGCATATTTATGAAAAGATAAATAAATAATTAATAGATCAATGATAGACAACAAAACATCAGTGAACTCCCCGTTCACATCCCAACAATTCCACATTTTATGAAACACTCTATACCCGTGTTAAATTCCCGGGCTTGTCCATGACCGCGGACGCGGCTATTCGAATAGTTTTACACTCTGCAGAGGTTGTACAACTTTACCCACAAGACATGACCATCTCTTTGTGCAATCGATCTTAACACACTTCCTTTGGTGTGTCGCAGAGATATCATGACAAAGCCTTTACAATGCACTGTCTAAACTCAGATCGCCGCTAAGGTTTCGCCCCTTAGGACCCCCTCTTGCGCCTTACGAATCTACCCGTCCATCCCGGAACCCACACCACCAACTGGCAGTACTCAAGGCTAGATATTGCAAATTAATCAGCTAGGTCTGTCCCATTCCAGACATGTGGTAGTACGGTTAGGCCTAGTTCAATGGCGCACAAGATTAAGTCCTTAAGTTGTCTCAAGCAAGACATCCACATCCCAATGTGCTAGAAAGCACCCCCTTTACTACACGATCACTTGGCTGAGGGAAAACAATTCGTTCAACCAAGACCAATGGTAAACCCCGCCATGGTACAACAAATTTTACAACAGTGGCTAACGGCCACGATTCAATATCTCATTAAGTCAAGATTAACATTATTCAATATGTGACATGAATCCCAACGTATATCTAAGCATGTCTAAGCATAGCTACGTAACCCAATGTTGGTATAATGATTATGTCCAACTAGTAATGTCCCAACCTAGGTTTAAAAATGGATACATGGCATCCCAATAATCAAGGTGGCATAATGTCAACTAGGTATACATCTACTCCCATTAAATAAGCATTGATATACAAAATAGCATGCAATTGTATAAAAGTAAATTACTTTTGCAATCACAAGATCAATATGATCAAAGGATTACGACTTGCCTTGCTGATCTAGTGCTGAGTCTTGGTCTTCGAAGTCTTCGTTCGCTCCCTCGGAATTAGCATCTACCGGAAAAGAAGCAACGAAACCAAATAAATACAAAACAGAGACCCAACCAAGCTCAAAACTGAAAATAAATGGCTCTGGAAGATAGATCTTGATTTTAGAAAAATTTAGAAACTTGAATCGCCTCAATCGGAGTTCGTATGAGGGAGAATGAGCTTCTGGAAAATTAAATTCAGAGAAAATACAGAAAATCAGAAAATCGGAATTTCTGGATTTATTTTTGTACTGGAAAAACGATTTATTGCGCAACGCTGACGTCATCGGGTTCACGGTGGACTCGGTCCATGGCACTGCCCGGTTCACTGTGCACCCGGTGCACGGTTGACGCCGGCGGCCGACGCAGCTTTCTACCGACGCGGCGGGTGACGCAGCGGACGATAGCGCTGACGCGACAAGCCACGCGTCGCGCATCGGTGGCTGCGATTGGATCGCAACCGAGATCAAGGCGCGGCAAAGAAAACGTGGCGCGATCGAGAGCGTCGGTTGGCGTCGGACGGCGAACCAATAAGATCGACGACGGCGAAGCGGCGGTGCGAAGCACGGACTCGGGAAGAAGACGCGGCTGACGGCGAGATGGCAATGGATCGGATGCGCGCGGGTGCGGATCCTGAAGAGGACGACGCGGGGAACTCAATGAGTAACGCGGCTGCTTAAATAGGGGTCTCGGGTGGAGTGCCCGACCCGGAGTTCGAGGATGACGGCGTGCAGCGGCAGGTCTCCGAGCGGCACGGCGGCTAGGGTTAAGGTTTCGCGGGCGCGGCGACGTGGCTGCATCGCAGCCACACGCATGTCGCGCATCGAGCGACCGACGCGGAGCGGGCTGGCGGTTGGCTGCGTGCGAGAGGTGGGCCGAGCGGAGCGGGTCGGAGGAGAAAATGGGCCGCGCGGGGGGGGGGACGGCCCGAGGGCGTTTTGAAAAACAAACACATTTTCCAATTTAAGAAAAATTACAGAAATTCAAATAAATGCAAATAAATTCAAATAAATTCAAATAAATATCAAATAAATTCAGAAAAATCCCCAAAAATATAGAAAAGTTCCTTGGAACATAATAAACCCAACTAAAACTGAAAATCTTTAGTTTGATGAATAGTTTAGTCAAATTAAATCCTTTGATTAATAGAAAATTCAAATTAAGCTGGGATGAATTCAAGAAAAATGCAAATGGTTTATTTTTGAATTCAAACATTCCAAAACTCAAATTTTGGGATGTTACACTGATTTATGATTTTTGTATCTCGAAATAAGGTAATAATTTGAGGATATCATTATAATTAAAATTGATCATCAATAGTTGGTCTATAATATCAAATTTTATCAGATTTTTTAGACCTCATTTGAGCATTTTTTTCAGCCACCTTTTGAGGCCTAATTGAAATGTCAAAATCTGAAAACCTGGAATTTTCAGTTTTTGAAATTCTTGTGGTTTTATTATCTTCAAATTGGCTTTAAGTTGGAAAAAACCTCTCAAAACAAAATTGAGCATTTTTAAATGTATTAGCTCCATGATTTATCTTAGAATCCTTTTGGAGCTTGTTTAATCAAGTTTTGTATATTTGAAAGAGGCTCTTCTTTTGGCTATGTCATGGTATCAAGTTGATCTTCAATTGACATATAGTGTTGTTTTTTGAGAAAATAATTTTGTTTTAAAAACAAATGTCAATTTTTTTTAAAACCATGCAAAATGATCTTTACAAGTGGTATCTCTTTCTAATAATATCATTAACAATCTTTTGATGTGGTATCAATTGAAAAATAAGCATCACAAGTGGTACCACTTCAAAATTGATACTTACAAGGTTTATATTTCCTTCAAGTGGTATTACAAGTGATGCTTCTTTAAAACCTTTATACAAGTGGTTTCATAAAAATTTGAAGGTTATTTGGATGTTTTCCTCGTTTAAACGCTATTAGGCTCTCAAAGACTCCTTTTATGAGCTTGTTTTCAAATTGAAAAGCCTAATAAATTGAGGAGTTTATTTGAATGTGTTTCAAATATATTTATTGTTCTTAACTCAAACTATAGCCCATTTTCATGTTGGTTTACTCTTTGGGCCATATAAAGAAGTTTGTAGAAATCTTGAATCTTATTGAAATTTTTTAATATTTACAAGTTCTTGTGAACTTCAATAGGTTATATGTACTTATTTCAATCTTGTTACGACCTCATTTCAGAGAATTTCTTGCCAAGCTCTCTTCTTTAAAGTGGTATTTCCTTGCCAAGCTCTTTACTCTAAAAAAGTCTCTTTTTTGGATTCGTTTTCTATTTTTGGTGTTTAATGCCAAAAGGGGGAGAATTTATGGGAGCTTAATAACTCATTTGGTCAAGGGGGGTCAAGGGGGGGGTTGTGGGAGCTTAATTTGGTTAAGGGGGAGAATTATTTGTCTAAAAATCTCTCCTATGCATTCTCATTTGTTAATGCAAAAATTGCTCGAAGGTATGCTTATATGTTCGAATAGATTAAACTATCTCAATGTGGTGATTTTCATACAAATGTGGTTATTAAGCTTGGATTTGTCATCAATCACCAAAAAGGGGAGATTGAAAGTTCAAGCTCTATTAGTTTGGTTTTGGTGTTAATGATAAATCTAATATTGAAACTAACTCTTTTGATAACCATAATATTAATTAGTCTCAATTGTTAATTAATGACAAATCCTTTTATGAGACTAACTCTTTTATTGAGCTTAACTCTTATTAGTCTTTTTTGGATGAAAAAGATGGAAATATCAAATTCTCATCTCACTGAAAAATGGAAATCCCAAATGTATGCATCCAATACAACTTTATTATTTCTAGATACATTCTTTGGATTCAAGATAAAGGGTGAACTCCACCATTGTTTTAACCTTAAGATGTGTATTTTGTTTTCGACTCTATATATACATGAATGCACACATTTAGAGGGAGTTCACACTTTACCTTGATGTTTCAATAGTATTGATCTAATTCGTCTTTCTATATCAAGGATAATTACTTTGAAACAACCCCTTGAGTATATTTAACTTGTGTAGTTCTAGTATACTCATGGCAATATAGGATAAACTCCAAAGCAATCAAAAATTGAATATGTGCATATTGATTCAAGTTCAATTATTTGTATGCACACATCTAACGGAGTTTATTTAGTAATTAATTGTCTGAAGAGTATTGATCCATTTCCACCACTCCATATAAATTGGATCATTACTTTTAGATTCCATCGAATTGAGTATATGAAACTTGTGTAGTTAATATATACTCATGACAATTTAAATTGTGTTCGGTTGCCATTCAATCAACAAAGAACTAATCATGTGTTAATGGTTCACTTTGTTGATCCTTGGGCAATCGAAAGTTCTTGAGTATATGAAGCATTAGTTTCATTAGTATACTCAAGACACAATAAATCATTCAAATTGATTAGAGTTGTGCTCAATCGATCATGGGGGCATCCATTATGTGTTAATGGAGTGCAATTGATGATTGAGACAACCGTGTTTGTTGGACTAACAATCTTCCATGAATTGTGAAGTAGGTTGAGTCCAAGAAAATGAAGAATCGGGAAGAAAACGTCATCATGCGTTGTAGGCTTCAAGGATGAATCCCGAAGTGAAGTGAAGTTAAACAAGGTTCATCATGTGTTGATGAACAAGAAGAAAGGACCTGGTTTGGAGAGAAGATGATGGAAATCATAAAAGCTCCAAGTGGATGTGCTAGAGGCAAAGGTATAACTAGCTAGGTCTAAGGATGTGTTCCTAGTCTTTTACCAGTCTCGGTGTTTAGATGGGAGACCTGGTTGCTAGTATAGGTTGTCGTACTATTAAGAGGGGTCGAGTCTTAAATCTTGAGTTTCATCATGTATTGATGAACTCAATCCGGTTCACTCTAGCTCACTCTCTTGGTTGATTCTTGCATGAGTTAAGTATTTGCATGTGTTGCAAATAAGGGAGTTCATGCTTGCTTCTTAATTGATTTGGTTTTTACATGGAGCTATGGATTTGCATGTGTTGCAAAAGGGAGATAGCTAATGTAATTTGGTTTATGTGGTTTTTGCATGGAGCTAGGTTTTGCATGTGTTGCAAAAGGTGAGAGCTCATGTATCGGTGTTTTAGCTTGTGATTTGATCATGTATTGATGATCACAAGGCTAAGTAAAGTTTATACTTTGTGTTTGAAAAATGTTGATTTGTTATTTACAAATGTGTTTTGCAAATAAGCTAGAGGTTATGGGTTTCGATCCTAGAGCATGTCTTGGCATTTACAAATGTGTTTTGCAAAATATCGGGATCATGTGTTGATCCTTACATGGCTAGAGGATTGACCTCATAGGTTCTCGGTTTATTTGCAAATGTGTTTGCAAAATATTGATGTTCATGCATTTGATATTGGAGCATGTGATTAGAATTTGCAAATGTGTTTTGCAAAATTATTTTGATCATGAGTTGATCATCACATGGCTCAATATTTGATCTTATTGACTCTCTCTAGATTGTAGTCATGTTGTTGATCAAGTTTATGTGAGGGATTTCGAGAAATCGGATTTTAGACTTTAATAACTACATTAGAGTCTTTGTTTTTGTGATATTTAAAAATAGCTGTGGTTGCTTAAATCTTAAAAATAGGTGGAGGTTGTAGCACTCATGATAAGCTTCGCACAGAGTCTACGATCACCTAAATCGGAGTTCGAAATAAAAAGTTATGAGTGTCTTAGTGGTTGTAGTAGTGGTATGACCAGGGTCACTCCGGTCATACCGCCCCAAGTCCGGTTTGACCGAGATCACCTCGGTGTGTTTTTTTTTCCAGAGAAGAGGTTTTTTAGCCCGAAAAATTGAAAATAGGTCCGGTATGACCGGATTTTTTGAGTAACAGGTAGTTTTTTAGCCGTTGGCCTCTGAGGAGCTGTCATACCGGCCCTAGGGCGGTATGACCGGGTTTTCTGAGCATGTTTGTCCAATTTACCCCCAACAGCTAGTTTTTCTTGTGGAGATTATATAATGAGCCTTGGGGCTGGTATTTGGAGCTTGTTGGCTTTAGGGAAGGTTTTGTGAGTTGTGTACATGTGTTTCTCTCTTTCATTTGATTTTTGAGCTAAGAGTGGTATTTGCAGACACCTAGACGGCGTGTGGAGGCGTCGTGCGCGGTGACCTTCTCAAAGAGATTGTGAGAAGGCCCAGCTAAGTTGTGAAGGTCGGAGCTCACCTACCCGGAGGGGGAAAGAGCTATTACTAGTGGAATCGAGACGGGTGCTCAATTCGTGGAGCCGGTCCAAAGTGGTTTGGGTTTGCCTCAACGTGGATTAGGGGAGACCGGCAAGTCAACACCACGGTAAAATCTTTGTGTGTCTCTTGTGATTTGCATTATATTCTTTATTTATACTCAAAAAATTTATATTCATAGAATTGATTGATTGATTACTTATATTTAGAATTGCAAATTGTTGTTAGAGACATAAATAGTTAGTGCACTTAGTGAGCCTAGTTGACTTAGGCTTTAATTATCAAAACCTTAGTTTATCGCTTCCGCATCTATTATCATTTAGGTTTTGACATAAGGGTAGTTAGGCGAGATTTTAGTTAACCGTAGAAGAAATTTTTATTGCCGCCTATTCACCCCCTCTAGTCGGCATCCTCGATCTTACACCGGTTCGAGTCAAGAAATGGAACCGGTCGAGGAACCGATCCAATTCAAATTAAAAAATTCGAGAAATTTGGAAAAATTTATTCAAAAGTGTGCCGATACATTTCTAACATTTTCCCTAATTTTCTGGGCCTTTGCTGGGTTTTTATAAATTTCCAGCATTTTCTGTATTTTTTCCATTTTTCCTTGAATTTTCTCCAATTTTCGCTGAGTGTGCCGATTTTCGACGTAAACCTTTCGAAAATGGGTAAAAACCAAATTATTTTGTCATTGTTTGACCGTTGAGATCCAAAAAGTTCAACTTTGAATTTTGTTCGATTTCTACCGATTTTCAGTAATGTAAACCCTGATGATAACAGCCATAATTAAATGGTGTGGGTCTAGGGAGGAGGTGCCCATCAAATGATAGTTTAAGATCTTAAGGGCACACTCTTTAGAGCAGAAGTCTCCGCATGGACGCTTAAGCTTATGTCAATTTTTTGCTTTTTAAGCCACCTTGGGAACATTTTTTTTAAATATAGCCTTATCTGAAATCATTTGCAAATTTAGCCTTCACGAGTCACCTCCTACGTTTAGAGAGCTCGGCAGATCGCATGCGCAATAACATTCCTACCGAGCTCCCCTTCCGCGGTAGGAATTAACTCTAATAATTAATCACTATTTGTCGGGACCGGATTTCCAAATCCGAACCCTCTGCGTATAACCTGTGCTAGTCCAGGAAAAGCTAGCACACACAGTGGAAACAGTGATGACAACACATCCATATCACGAATCAAATAATATTAATTAAGCAAAAGAGTATTAGCCTTATGGCCAATTATTACAAATAAGCAGCATCATAGCATGAGTTCAATAAGAAACAGCGAAAATGAAATAACAAAAACAAAGTAAGCCCATCCATTTGCCCAACAGGCAATCGACTGGGGTTCGCATCCTAGCATTCCGGATCGCCTTCGTCGTAACCACAAGCGTAGAAATCGTAGTCACCTTCAGCTTCTGCGAACTCTTCTATGGAAGGTTGGGGATGTTGCAAGGGTGAGCACAAAATGTACTCCGCAAGTCTTGGAAACATAATGCGTGATAACTATATGCAAGGTTAAACAATTGAAGGCATAATATGGCTCTTTTAGCATAAAGCAAAGTTCAACTGTAAATACCAATAGTAATTTCACAAAGAATCATTTGAACCAAAAATGTAATAGCATAGTAATTGAATTTGATATGACAATTAAAGCAGGTTCTAGCTACCTGACTGGCTCCATCTACCAAACCATAACCCGAGAGTTCCATCTGCTCACGGATTCCCAAAACAACCATTTTCATTTAAAACAAAACCATGAAATCTACAATGTGCAAGCGTACCTCGCCTGCCCTTGACCGTGCGCACGGCTACTTAAGTAGTTTTAACTCTGCAGAGTGTGTACACTTTACCCACAAGACATGATCGACTCTTGTTGCCATGCAATTAACACACTTTCTTTGGTGTGTCGACAGAGAGATCATGACAATGCCTTTACAATGCAAAACCCCACTATTAACCTCGCCCGCTAAGGTTTCACCGCTGTTAGGGTTCTAGCTGCCCAGTACAGAAGCCCCCTCTTGCGCCTGCCAACATCTGGCACTCACCAACTGGCGAAGCTAATAATGAGACGCACAAATTATTTAGCCAGGTCGTACCTATATAGACTTGTGGTTGTACGGTAGTGCTCGGTCCATGGTAACACACGCTTCGGTCCTTAATTGACTAGGGCGGAACATTCACATACCAAGGTCTAGTGCTTTCTGCACCCGCCAAACATCCATCCGCCCCGGTCTAAATCATTCCCACTTTATTTTACTTAAATCACAGCAGCAACACCACTTGCCGCAATTTCACAAATAAGTTTAAACAACAATTGAAATGATTCCCATAATGGCACAATACCGAAACACTTAAACTGGACTAAGCAATTCTACCGTTCCATGCTAAACTACTGGATATCACCAAATAAAATAGCTAGTATATATCATCTAGGGTGTTAAAGGTTCGACATGATCAATACCAATGAGGGTATAACAAACTGGAATTAACTAAACCTTAAGACTATATTTAAAGTACTTTGCATAAAAGTAAGCATGCATAATTTGAAAACAACATAACATTTTCATAAAATTTGGGATCAACATGTTCAAGGAAGACTTGCCTTCGCTGCCTCTTGCTGGTTCTACCTCTGATTGTTGATTCGACTGATCTTCGATTGCGTCTTCTACACGCGAAACGAGAGCAAATAAATAAAAAAATTCAAATAAATTTCAAAATTTTAAAATAATGGTACTGGAAGATAGATCTTGAATTTAGATGAATTTATAAATTTGAATCACTGGAATCGGAGCTCGAACGAAGGAGAACGGGCTTCTGGAAGATTCCAGATCAGAAAGTCAGAGAGGCTGACACGTGGCAACACGTGATTGGCTGGAATTTTCGGGATTTCTGGAAAAGAATAAATCCAAAAGAATTTGCCGGCTGACAGGTGGGACCCACGCGTCAGCGACTCGGTCCACGATGAACCGGGTGCACCGAGGCGGTTCAAGGTGACGCGGCAAACCGGCTGAGGTGGCATGCCACGCGGCGGCTAGGGCTGACGGGGCGGCCGATGCAGCGCTGTCGCGGCTGCCACGCTGGGCTAGGGCACACGTGGCTGGGCCACATGGGCGGGTGACACGGCGCGACAGAGCCGAGGCGGCGCCGACGCAGCCATGAGGCGAGGCGACGCGGCGACGCGTGGCATCGCGTGGCGCCGATCGCGACGCCAGCCGAGGCACGGCGGCGCGGGATAGAGCGGCTCGGCGGCGGCGGCGCAGGCAACGCTGGAGGTGGAGAAGACGGCGCGGCTTCGCGCAAAACCGCGACGGATCCGAACCGGAGTAGAGGCAAAAGGAAGAGGGCGTCGCGGGGAACTCGGCGCGACCAAAAGCGGCGGCGGAGGCTCACCGGAGAAGGAGATCGATGCGGCGGATTGCTTCGGCTGCGGCGGAGGACTTTGGCGAGCTCGCGGGAAAGGACGGCGGCGACTCGGGCAGCGAGGGCTAGGGCAAAAGCGGCGGCGCGGCGCGGGGAACCTCGGGATGGGGTCCTCGGGGCTTTAAATAACCTCGGGAGGCGGGCGTGGCACGGACGCCGAAAACGGCGCGCTAGGGTTTTGGCGGCGCGGCGCAGCGAGCGCGACAAAGATCTGGCCGCCCACGTGGCGCAGATCGAGCGGCCGCGGTCCGCGGCCGGGCTGGTCAAGCGAAAGAAGCCGAGCAAACGCGCGAAGCGGGCCGAGGCGGGGAAGATGGGCCGGACCGAGCAGGGAATAGGAACGGGCTGCTACAGAAATGGCCCGCGAAGGATTTTGGAAATTAAAAACATTTTCCGAATTTAAGAAATTCCAAAAATTCAAATAAAAGCAAATAAATCCAAATAAATATCAAATAAATTCAAGAAAAACTCCAAAAATACAAAAAAATTCGTTGCAGGATAATGAATTCAACTAAAACTGAAAATCTTTTGTTTGATGAATAGATTAGTCAAATTAAATCCTTTCATAAATATAAAATTCATATTAAGCTGAAATTAATTCAAGAAAAATGCAAATAGTGAATTTTCAAATTTAAACATTCTAAAACTCTAATTTTTGGAATGTTACACTAATTTAATCATATTCATTAATTAATCACTTAATTAAATCTCTAATTAATCAAATTTATTCATTAAATTCTGTTCTTCCACGCCAGGCAAACACGGAAGTTGCTGCTTATTCCTTCCCCACTTGGCTAGCGCGGAACCTGCATGTTGATTCCTTCCGCACTAGCCAAGCGCGGAACCTGCTTGCCGATTCGAAGCTGCTGAGCTCTCCTGGCACGGTAGGTCACTCGTGTCGCCTGTTGCGCCTTTTGAGCTCATAAGGGGGCTAGTTTTGTAAATTCAAACGAAAAAGGGCTAAGTTTGTTAAAAACAAATTTTAGAGGGCTAGAAAAGCAATGACTTCAACTTATGTGGAGCTCTCTTACCTTTCGTCTTAGACATTGACAAGATTTCTAGACACCTTTCGCTATTACGCCCTTCCACCACAAATAGTTGTATTTTTGGGCATCGACATGGTCTAAAAAAAACTTTGACCACTACTTTCTATGATAATATATTTATAAAACCCAATAAAATTATAATATTATGAAATTACTTTTCAAGACAAATATATATATATATATATGATTTTAACGTATCCAATTTTAATATTTAAATAGATATTGACAGTCAATTTCAAAAGTTTGACTGCATCTATATCCAAAATGATAACTATTTGTAATTAGAGGTAGTATTTTTCTAATTATTTATTAGTATAAGTTTTTTTAAATTTAACAAATATTTGGATATAGCTAATACCTCGGTTCTTTCTTGTCATTCTAGACTTTGAAAAAATTACAATAATATGAAAGTGCTTTTCATGAAAAATATAGTAAAAACATTTCCATGTGTGAAAAAAATTTCTTTCAGATCCCAAATCATATTGCCCGAAATCATATGTTCATACGGTACTAGTACCATAATAATTGGCTGGCACACACACATTGCATCGATGCATCACATCCATACACGAATAACTGATTGGAGCACAACATATTATTAACAATAATACATAGGTCACTATGAGTCGACTGAGATTTACACACAGGCGTGTAGGCCAAACACATAAACATCAGAGTCTTGCAGCGGAAGATACATAAAATAAGATAAGTCCCACATGGTATACCAAAGCCCATATTCAACTAACTGGGGTCATGCCCTAGTACTTGTTCCCATGGTCATCTCTGAACTTACCAGCATAATAGCGTGCAAATGCCAGATCTTCTTTCCTCAACAGAGAGTTCAACAAGCAAGAATGAGTATTATTGTACTCAACAAAACTTACTTCAAATGCTATTAGCTACTTGAATGGCTATGTCAAGGAATGTCTCTGTCATGTTTTATTGCTCAAATCAAGTTTTACATTTACAATATGTAACATCCTGATTTTCCCTCTTTCAAAAATTATTTTCAAAATAGTTAGTTTAATTTTGCTACAGTTCATTACAACTTTAACAAAATTTCCAATCAACAAAAGGATTTAATTTGGTTAAGCAACATAGAATTAGGGAATTAAAATATTTTATTTGGAGTTTGCATATTAAAGTATGCAGCTTGGTATTTTCTTGTATTTTATGGAGTTTATTTGGTAATTCTTTTGAGCTCAATTAAATCAATCCCATTTCTAAAATTTCAAAAAAAATTTATTTTTCTAGAAAATCCCTTGGGCCGAATTTGGTCCGGCCCACTCCTTCCTCTCTGTCCTCCCGACTAGGCCATGGCCCATTTCCTTTCTTCCCTATCGGCCCACCTTCTCCCTGGGCCGAGCCACCCAGCCCATGGCCCACCTCCCCTTCTTTCTCTCCCTACTGTCACTGCTCTCCTTCGCTCGCCCCAAGCTAAGCTGTCACTCTGCCGAGCCGCTACACCATTCCTTGTCCCGCACACCTGCCTATGTTCGCGTGATTGTGCATCATCCCTAGTGGAAACCCAACTTGCATGCGTTGCTCTCCTTCATTTTCCTGTCTTTCCAAAACACTTAGCCATTATTGACGCGATGTGAGACCCCGTTCTGATGAACAGGAAACTCCATGTGATTACTGTGCTATTCTCTGGATCAGTAGCTAGCACTCACATGTTTACAACATTCGTATCAAAATCATACACGCAAACACATAGAAGATCTTACATAACTGAAATAATTATACAGAGTTCAGTACAAATTTAAACCATTTTAACAGCGAAAATTAAAAGCGGAAAACCAAAAGGAAACTGAAATTCCAAACAGCCTTGCGGATGCCCACTAAACCCTCAGGCACTGACTAGGCAACCTAGAAGAGGCTATCGTCAAAACCCCCGAGACCTGCCTGAAAGAACGCGTCGTCCGGTAGATCGCAGTCTTCTTCCTCTGAGACAGCAGATGCAAGATTGAGTACATTGGTACTCAGCAAGACTTATATTGGTTCACAGATGCAAATAAATAATTATGCAGGCTGAGCAATGGACAGGCTATGGTTATTTTGCAATTGCATGAAACATTAAAAAGAGTAAGCATAATAGATTGCAACATCGCATTTTAATAAAAGCAATTGAAAGACAGAATGATAAGCAAATATTCCATATTTTCAACCCAGTCTACCCGATTACATAGAACCCCGGTGTCGATCCTTTGACACAAAAGATGGTTGAAAAACAGTTTCCAAAAGCTCAATCCATTTTGGAAAGCACACGAAAGACTCTAGCATGGAATAACGTCACCAAGTGCCCTTGACCGCGGGCGCGGCTAATCGATTAGATTTATACTCTGCAGAGTTGTACAGCTTTACCCACAAGGAATGATCAACCTCTTTTGCGTGCCGTTAACACACTTCCTTTGGTGTGTCGGCAAGGAGATCATCTGAGCCGTTACATTATCTAGACGTGGCTTTACACCAGCCCGGACGTTAACCTCGCTCAAGACAGAGACACTCACCCAAGTCGTGGATCCATATTTATCACACACACACCACGATCCGTCTGTGGCAAGGCGTACACCGTTGCATTGGTATGTAGAAACCCTACTGCATGCACTCGACCGGAATGCTGTGCAATCTCCCACCTTCCATAAATGCAAAGTCACATCTAAACAACTTAATAGGCTAAGACTGTCCCATACCAGCCCTCGTGGTTGCACGAAAAACATGGATTCACCGTCCCATCGCTCGGTCCTTAATCCGACACGGGCGATACTCCACCCTAGCTACGTGCATATCCTTTTGCACAACCGGCTAGTGCCAAATAATCACCCGCGTCAAACCATAGTTTTGTTTGAGGATTTTTAGCAAAATATAACCAACCATTTTCCAAAAAGATCATATATAGGTTGAAAGAGACTGAAAACACCAACGGGAGGCTTAAACATGAAATATTATTATGCTAGCGATTATACCCAACATGACATTAAATATGTCTAGTTCAACTAAGGTTTACAAGGTTCACATGTCCATACAGATTGAGGCAAACCATAATTTACAGGATTAACTACAGTTCTAACTCAAAATAGCACTTTTAGGGGGAATTATCCGGATGCACTGTACATAAGCAAAAACAACATATAGTAGGTGAATTATCAGGCTCAACGTGATCAAGGAGTTGCTTGCCTTGCAAATCACTGTCAGGAATAAAATCCGGATCTGCAGAACAGTCTTCTTCTTCTTCGATGATGTCGGTCTCTACTCGTCGCGAACAAGAAGAAAAAGAGAATATCAGCAACTCCAAATGGCAAAAGGAAAATGATGATAAACAGTAAACACAATTCGAATCAAACAGGCAACTGCTATTCATGAAATATTTGAATTTAAACATCGAATTATAGATGCTAAAATTATGTGAAATAAAAAGATTGTTTATTTGCTTCTTTGGAAGGAGAACTATGCCTAACTAACAACCAAAACAGAGTCCTCTGTCTTTCACAAACTTTCCAAGAAGATAGCACTTGAAAAACTGTATCATCTAGGGTTATAAACCTAACAAGATTGATGTGTATTAACTACAGAAATTAGAGTTTAAGTCTTGAATTAGCTAGAGCATACTTTAATTGTCAATTATAATCACTTCTTTTAACTTTTAGGGTTTGGATGAAACCTGAAAACAATTGTTAAAAAGGCTTGGTTGAACTCTAGACTTAGCTACAAAACTGGCTAAGAGGACTAAATCATATCACTTAAGGTTATTACACTTATGAAAACTAAGTGAACCAAAACTCTAAAACAGAATATTTTTCTGGAATCTGGTAGAAAAAACTTTGGTTATCATTTCTAAACTATTCTTCCAAAATTTCTTACTTGGATGAGTTATTTTACATATAGTTGAAAAAGCTTAGTTGTTTCAATCATTCAGCAAAACATAAAAAGTAGACTCATTCCTTAACATGTTTTGCATACAAACCTTAACAAAATGTCATTATTTTTCCAGAATCTACTAGATTATACTTTTTGAAGTACTTCTATACCATTTTTACATTTCCTCTCATTCATATAATCCATTTTATCATATGTTGAAAAGGGCTATATGAACACAAAACTAACTTATAACCTTTCCATCTTTCACTTTCATTTATTACTAAACTATTCAACATCTTTTATCCATTTTCTTCCTGACATCAGGGCATGATCTTAAAAACATTTTAAAAGTTAATTTGAGTTATTTTGAACTTGTTCATAGCAAATTACATCTATTTTGGTTATAACTAGTATTGTTTTTCTTAATTGAACAACTACCTCACATACTTTTCTTTAAGTATTTTCACAAGAGAAACTCCCCATGATTTATGCCCCAATAGGATGAACTTTTAAACATTCAAACTTTAATCCTATCTTTCATTTCTCAATTTCATTTTTCATGCTTAGCATTCATTTTTGAGCAAACATGATATATAATAAAGTATCATGGGAACATTTGGTTTATTTGGAATACTCATAACCCAGGGACTCTACAAAAATTTACTTTTCCTGAATTGGATCATCCCAAAAATATTTTATTCAGATCACCCTATTTATACTTAAGCTTCTCTCTAATTTTTCCTAAAATCACATCTTACTCATCTTCAGAAATTTTTGTATATTCTGAAACTACAGAATTTTATACGAATTTAAAAATTAGTTTCACTCAATTTGGCCAGATGATTCAAAAGTTACCAGCATTTGAATTTCAGCCGATTTCTGAAAATCAACTAAAATTGCAAAATGCGCTTTCGTTTAGAGAAAACGGCTTCCCTCGCGCGCCAAAAACGAGTTTAAAACCCGAAGGCTCGCTGACATGTGGGGTCCACCGGTCAGCGACTCAAAGCAGAGCGCCGGGGACTCTTGCTCGACGCCGGCGAAGCAGCTCCGCCGCGGCGGAATGGCCAGCACCATGGGCACCAGCACACCCGTGCGCACCCATGGGTGGTACCCATTCGCCGGGAGGTGGCCGGGAAGGTGGCCGCCACCGTGAGGGTGCGGCGGCGCCATGACCGCGACGGAGAAAACTTGGCTAGAGGCTACGATTCCGGCGGTCTAGAGCTAGGTGAGCTACAGTGATACTAGGGGATGCAGACTCACCGGATAGCCGGGTCGGAGATGAGCTGGAACGGCCTGCCACCGTGCGCCGCCGTGAGGAAGAAGAACGGCGGTGCGGCGGCGCTACGAGCAAAAAGAAGCCAAAATGGAGAGTGATCAGTAACCCTGGGACACTAAGGACGCTTCGGGTGGAATCGATTCGATGGATTGAGGGGGAACTCACCCGATTCGACGATTTCCCCCCTTTTCGAGTTCCTCCGGCTCAATGAGGAAGATGACACCTCCCAGGCTCCCAGCTCGGTGAAATGGCAAAGAAGACGTGCGGTAGGGCAATGCGACGCAGAGGGATGGCTTAAGGCTGCACGGGAGTGATCGATTTCCACGTTTTGGGCGCGCAGTCTCGGTCGGCCTTCCCTGTACCGCGCACAACGAAGCTAGCCTCGCCTCCGAAGCGACTCGGCCGGGATCAAGTGGGCACAGGTGAGGTGGAGGAGCTCTACTCGCGACGTGGAGGGCTGAGCCTGCGCCGGACGGCAGCAGGTGAGGAATCAGACGCAAAGGACGGCGGTGTCGACGCTGTCGGCGACTCGTCTCGGTCGGGAAGAAAAGAAAGGGGGAAAGAATACACGGGCTGAGGCTGACGAGTGGGGCTAAGGCCCACTGGCAGCGAGACAGCCTCGCCTCAGCTGACCAGCTCATCAACGTTCCAACAGGGCCGGGCCCACTTGTCGGCGAGACGACGTTTTTAATGTGATAAGACAGAACGGGAAAACTCTAGAATTTGGATTTGTTTAAGCCCTAAACTAATCCCAGATTTTTCCAAACATTTTGACCAAGACTTACTGAGAGTCACACGCCTACTGGAAAATTTTGAGACAAAAACTCCTTTTGGGAAATTTATTAAAATTCTGACACTGTACCCTGGTTCTAAACTTTGATTTCGGTTTTTGATTTAATTACAGGTTCATTATCTAATATTTATTTTTGAAACTTTTTGGAGAGGTTCCAATCCTTATAATTGGATCACTGTAAAATTTTCAGATCAAAAACATGATCCACTATTTTATAAAAAGTCTGACAATCGTTTTCCTTACATTCTGGACCCACAGTATTTGAATTTTTAAAAGGCTTATTTTAATTCATTTAATTATAAAAATTTTACCAGTGATGCATAATATCTCCAGAGATTTATATAAATTTTCTTGGCTTTTCTTGATATTGGTTATTTTTCTTCCTACTTTTTGATTCACTGTTTTTAGTCAAAAGCAGATACATATTTTATTTGACTTGCCCCTAAGTTTATAAAAATTCTACTTACTGGTCAAGCATTATGAACAGCTCAAATAGGACTCATGGTTAAATTTTCTAAATTTTATTTTCATCTTTTTACCTTTTTCTTTGTTTTCCCCTTTTTATTAAATCTTTTCACATAACACAAAAGTCTAAGAAATTCTAATTGGAACAAATATCACCTAGAATTTCAGGACCATTTATATTAAAATTTAAACTGTTTGTTTTTCACTGTTCCAAACTTTCAGGTCGTTACATGCGAGAGGTGCTTCTGTGCATTTTTTTAAAAGTTGCATAAATATTAAAGCATGAATGAATAATAGATGGTGATTACTTACCCTTTTGCTTGTTTCAAGATTTGTGAAACTTGTATTGGGAGAGAAAGCATAGAAGCACAACTCACCATCCAATCCCATCATGGTTATTCCCTTGCTCTCCCCCAACCTATAAATTGGGGCATTGCGACCCTCTCCCACTCCTGCTTACTTCCTCAAACCTGATTGTCACTGGTGCCCCATCGCCGCCACATCGGATCGTCGTCCCCAAAGCCGGCCACCATCCCGCCTCTTCAATCTTCTTCTCTAGTAGGATTTTTCTGTAAGCTTTTGCATCACATCGTGTCCTACTTCATTCTCTTCCAATCCCCTCAAGAAATTTCATCTCATTTGCAGCCTATCGCTGGAATCAAACCTATCCTCCCATCGCCAACTGGGCCGCCACTGTCATCAATTGAGCTGTCCACCTTTGCTTCGACCGCCACTAGCATGTCATCGTGCGCCTTCACCTGCACCACCTCCTCCCATCCGTTCGTCAGAGTCGGGCCGACCCATTTTGGGCATCGCCACTGCTATCCCTCAATGTAGCTCACCATCACTATCATTGTATAGAGGATCCGTGCCACCTCCTATGTTCCTCTCTATCTCGTTCCCTCTTTCTCCCTCTCTATCTCACTAACTAGCCGGCGCCGCTGCCATGCCCCCCTAAAAAATCAAAGAAAAATGACTAGCCTCGCTCTGTGTATGACACGTGGGATCAACATTATATTATTTTAATTAAATCGGTTCACTTCCTCTATTTCTATGACATGTAGGACCAACCCGTCAGCCACAATTTATTTTAATTAAATAAATCCAATAGAATATTCCCTTCTCCCTCATCCAAACTCTAATTCACCCCATTCTTTTTCCTAAATTTAGCTAAAATTGAGCTCTATATTTCAGTGCTATTTTTATTGGATTTGGAGTTTATTTGAGCCTCTATTTTGTATTTATTTGGGTTTCACGCTTTCTCTCTCGGTAGATGTTGTTTCCCAAGGTGTAGAAGGACGATTTGAGGAGCAATCTACAGTAGCTAAGTGTGAGCAAGGCAAGTTGTAACTTTGATCATATTGTATCTATATTTGCAGAAGTACTTTGTTCTATGTCAAGTGCATGCTATGTTTATATCAACTATATTTACTGTGATTAGTTAAATGTCTAATTGTTCATTATGTTAACGTTGTTTATTGTATGCCGTATATTCATGACCAACCTAAGATTGGGTAGGATATAGTTGTAATACCAACATGGGTTGATGATGCAGACACATATGCGCTAAACACATTTTAGTTAAATATTTTATTTGACTGAAAAAATTATTGAGTCGTATTACATATTGCCATGTGAATTACGGTAACCAAACCAGAAAGCTACGGTACAGTGAAAGGGAGTAGAAAACCTGATTCGTTTTTTAGAGGCCCAACTCCCAACCGAATTCGGTTCTCATGGCGCTACAGGATTTTCAGTGCTGCAGTAACGGCACAGCGCACGTGGCGCTACAGTCTCCCGAACTCTGTTGGTTACGGCTTTCTCTTTCTGCCCTTATGTTCACATCTATTCCACTAATAAGATGCTATTTTATATCTATTAAACGTTTTTCGCTTGTTTTTTCTCAGTGCATACGTATAAAAAAAGAGAATTTGATGACTTCTTCTAAAGATTATTCTGCCTTTTCACTTAGAATTAGAAAATCGATATACTTCACTCGGTATTCGTGAAGTTCAGCACGCGTGTGATTTTGTCGAATCGAAGAGCTACAAGCCTATTATATCTGACAGCGGGGGATCAACTAGTGTTCATCAAGAGAGCTTGTGAGTATCCAAATCCTACACCGTAAAAATCGAGTAAACCCCGTCTCAATTGACGTAGTTATGCTTAGCCTGGTATGATGGGCAATGATGTTAATTTGACTTGATAAGACTAGTATAGTGCCCTATTTTTCGGTTTCCTTTTTCCAACACGTAATATATGGTCTTTTTCTTTTCTAGAACGTTTGTTTTCTTTTCCTTAATTCCAGGATATTTGTTTCCTTTTCCTTGAGGTGATGCTGGAGGTGGGGGAGATCTGTTGTGGGCCATAGGGATGAGTTAGACACATTAAACAATGGCCATCGGATGTGGGTGAGTAAAGCTGAAGAAAGATCTGAGAGGTTAATTTTGATGGAGGCAAGTTTCTGGAGACGTTTCGCTGGGTGTATGAAGGTTGGGCCATCTCTAGTGGGGTGCATTATTTGGGGTAGACGTAGAAAAGAATGCTTAGGTGCATTATAAAGGGGTATAGATATGGAATTGGGGCGAGTAGTTAGTGTTGTAAAATTTGTGTGTGATGAAATGGGTAATGTTATTGGTCTTGGTTAAACAAAACTATTTTAAACTTCGGCGAGTGATCGTACTTTGGAAGGTGCAGTTTTCACGAGATCTTTGGTAAGTAGTAGTCTTGTTCGGTCGCTTGCCATCGCCCACTGGCTCGCCCAGCCGGCCGACCCCCCACCGTGCGCCCGTGTTTCTGCCGCACCCAGTAGCTCCTGCGTCCAAACCACCGCGACCCTTTGGCGTGCCCGCACCTGAAGTCACGCCGTGCGCGCCCAAGCTCATCGCCGCATCGCACAACGACAATAGCTTGCCCCGAGGCACAGCAGTAGTGGCCTCCCTCGGGGCAAGCGCGACACCAAAATTAGAACCTTACTCTGATACCAAATGTTGATTCTAGTCTTGGATCATGAACACACACGAATACGAAAAAGTTTTGGGGCAATTTTCTCTTGTGTTATTCTAAAACTCATGGAAACTACTAAACATGAAAACTCTAACTAAGGAACAAACTAACTGATTTGATTTGATTTGATTGCCCATTACATTATGATTTTTATATGCCTTTCATGACACGATAAATCAACTATTTTAGTAAATCTTGATTAGTTTCCAACAGAGCGGAGGAAGACGAGTTGGATCTGGAGCTACGCTGCATTAACCAAGAAATGGATTGAGTGATTTTGCTCGGCGGAAGAAATGGCGTGATGTGACACGGGTGTCGAGGTTTTAACTCACCGTAGACAGGGTTAGCCATGGTGCAGACGAATGGGGAAGTCGAAGACGATTGTCGCATCCTCGGCGACTCAGCGGAGGAAATGGGGGGTGAAAGGGGCGAAATGGAAAACGGCACGGAGAGGAGAGGCTCACGGTGGATTTGATGAGGTCTTAAATACCGAGACGAGGGTGTTCTTCTCCATGAGGTTTTGTGGCTGGGCTTGGTTTGTCGTGCAGAGCACCGTCGTCGAGGCGATGCGACTGAACAACTGCGGAGAGGAAAGGAATCGGAGACGTATGAAGTTGAGATAGTAAATACAAATATTATGAGAAAAAGAACTATAATTTATTTATTTTTGAACAGTTACATAGAGCGAGGGAGTGTGCTGAACATGGGCGAGAGGGGGGGCAATGAGCGAGAAAGAGAGTGAACGAGACAGACGAGAGAGATTGAGAGAGATAGGAGGGATTGAAAAAGACAGGCGAGAGAGTAGTTTCTTACACCGTCTCTCAATCTCTCTCAGCTCTCTCTCCTCTTGCACATCTCTCTTAGGTGTCGGCGACAGAGGTAGCGTCTATGTTGGTAGGTGTGTCTATGATACTCATGATCTGTGAGTTGGTGATCTTCATGCTGGACTTCTTCCTCATGCCCTAGGTCATCGGGCCCATTCTACAGTGTCGGGTCGGGTCGTGCCGCCTATCGTGCCTAGTTCTCGAGCTCGATACGACCCGTGCTATAGTGTATTACCGGCCAACACGACCCACTTTGTATCGAGTCAGGCTTCAAATCAGATCATAACGTTATGTCTCGCGTTAGTCCAAAAGAGCCCGGTCAGAGTGCCAAAGCAATGGCGGTCAGCGTGCATTGTAATGAGCAGGCGAGGTGGACGATGACTCTGACTGGTGGGTCCCGAGCCCACGTGTTAGCGACTGTGGCGAAGAAGGCGTAAAAATAGAGGCGGCTTCGGTTGGGGACAGCTCGATAGGCTGGAAGTGGAAACTGCAACAGGCCGACACAAGATTTCAGCGCACAAAGGCTTGATAATTTAAATTAATTTCAGAATTGAAAATAATGTAGAAATGGTTCTTGATTTAGTGACATTGGTAAAATACTTCTAAAAATTCTACCAAACATCATAGATGACTTTTTAATTGTTCTGAACTCTAATAAAATATTTTGAAACTCTGACTCACTTTAATTAAAATTTGAAATTCGTTTTGGGCTGCCGAAAATTTAGGAAAGGCTTCCAAAATTCCAATAATTGTATTTGAGCTCAGAGAATTATAAAAGTAGCTTGAAAAATTCTGAAAAACATTTAGAGCCACTTTAGAATATTTAGAACTCAAATAAATTAGTTCCATATTTTAATTAAGTTTTATATATTTTCTAAAATTCAATTTCAGCAGTTGAAAATTAGGAAAAGCTTCAAACAAAAGCTGATTTTTTTTAGCAATTCTCAGAATTTCATAAATGAATAAGTTGAAGTTATTTATACAGATTTTTGAATTTCTGGATGTTACTTGTTCTAACTATGTTTATGTATATTAGTGGTCAAATTAAGCTTTGAAAGTTTGACTTTACAAAGCATTGTAATTAAAAACGACGTCTATTTAAGATCGGAGGGAGAAATGTGCATGCGGGATGCTCTGACGAATGTATATACTAATTAAAGCCAGTAATCCACGCTATTCGGCACATCAATAAACTAGATTGTACACACTACACAGACATGTCAACTGTCGCCTATATATACATTCCGGTCTGCCGCCTTCCAAACTCTTCTCAAAATCCGCAATTCTTTATAGAATTGCTCCATATGGCACTGGTAGCATTTGAGGGAGGCTCAAGCAGGGATGCTATGCTCCAAGCTCTCGTCATCCGTTGACTTCCCTTCCTCTTCATCATATCTTCTCTTAGTTTTTCTCGTTTGATTTGATCCATCTGCATACATGCATGAGAAAAGAAAATATCTCTCCCTAGCTAGCTAGAGCACAGCACAATATAAACATGTTTGCATCTTGTTAAGAATTCTCCAACTCAATTTCCTTGATCACTAGCTAGCTACCTGCAAACCCTAGCTAGTCAGCCATGAACCCATGCTTCTCTCACAACCCACAGGGTTCCCAGTTCTTCCAGGGGATCGAGCATGACGTGCTCTCGCTGTCCCACAGCGGCGCCGCGGCGGAAGCGGTGATAGCAGCGGACGACGCGCTCGCGTACCATGTTGCCGTTCTGCGCGACAACGTCCGGCAGCTCGAGCCCCTGGTCAGCATGGTCGTCTCCCCCTCCGCACACCACCTACGGCACGAGGCAGCGTCCATGGCGGTGTCGAGTGCCTGCTTTGTCCTGCAAAAGATAAGCGAAGCGGCGTCCGCCGTGGCGCACCGGCTGGAGCATGCGGGCGCGGAAACAGCCTTCAACCGAGGAGCGGCCGTCATCGATGGCGGCAACGAGCAGATGTTCGCGGCGGCTCATCAAGCTGACACCTCATGGTTCGACCATGAATCGGCCACCTTGTTCGGCGCCGGTGCCACGACGACGGCCGCCGCGCACGTCGCGGTAGACCGTACCGGTAGCTTCAGTCTCTCGGCGGCGTCAACGAGTGGCTGGACAGGCAGCGAGCTCGCGCGCGGCGACGACGTCGTCGACATCGTGGAGCTGGACGCGTCGTACCTTATCGCCAGGTACACGCACTACTGCCAGGTGTGCGACAAGGGATTCAAGCGCGACCCCAACCTGCGCATGCACATGCGCGCGCACGGCGACGAGTACAAGACGTCGGCCGCGCTTAGCAACCCGTCGGGCGCTGGCAAGGGCGCCGACGACGGCGGCGGCACCAAGAAGTGCTACTCGTGCCCGGCGGAGGGGTGCCGGTGGAACCGGCGGCACCCGCGGTTCCAGCCGCTCAAGTCGGTGGTGTGCGCCAAGAACCACTACCAGCGCAGCCACTGCCCCAAGATGTACGTGTGCCGGCGGTGCAGCGGCAAGCAGTTCGCCGTGCTCTCCGACCTCCGCACCCACGAGAAGCACTGCGGCGAGCTCCGGTGGCGCTGCTCCTGCGGCACGTTCTTCTCCCGCAAGGACAAGCTTATGGGCCATGTCGCGCTCTTCGCCGCAGGCCACGCGCCCGTCCAAGTTGCAGCGGTGGCGATGGCGTCGCCATCGACGACGGAGAGATCATGAGATGGTGTGACAGGTCGACCTCGTGCATTGTGCTATCCAATTTGCCTTCGATATGTAGGTAGTGTGTCTCAGATTGGCCCATTTTATTTCATGCATGCAGCATGCATGTGGTTCGGGAGTTGTTTTTTTTAAAAAAAAGATAATACACTCTTTTAATAATTTTACAAAAATAATACATTAGAAAAAAAACAAAAATATACCTCTGACACCATTTCAAATGGCAACAATAGATATGTCGCTATTTCATTTGGCGACTATAAGATGTCTCTTCTGTCACTGATTGAATTGGCCGACAGATTTTTTAGTCACAGATTCATTTGACCGACAAAGGCTAAGGCTTTCCCGAAATAAATTGGCGACAGAACCCTGTCGCCAATTCATTTGGCGATAGAAGGCCTATTGCTAATTTATTTGGCGACAGAGTTTCTTTCATCATTTGAAATAGTTACAGAAATATATTTTTGTAAATTTTTGGTATAGTTTTTTATAAAAGTATTTAAACAGTGTATTATTTTAAAAAAAGTTTAATTGGTTTAGTGTCTAGCTTGTATGCAGGCGTCTATCTTAGGGCCTGTTTGGGGGAGTTGCGGCTGAGCTGAAAAGTTGCTTTTAGTTTGCTAGGGCTGTAAAGCAGCTGTAGCTGGCGGCTGTGGCTTTTCTTGTTATGCCGTTTGGCATCTTGATCTTCTGCTGTTGTAGCTTTTGGGGCAACAGCAAGCAGAAGGCAAGAACCTAGCGAATCATGTGGGACGAGTGGAGAGGTGACGTGGAGGTGGCGAGGCAGGGTGGCGGAGGTCGGGGAGGCGGATTTAGCGAGATGGGAGACGGTCAAGCGAAGCCACAGCTGAAAAGCTCCTTCTCAGCGGCTGCAGCTTTTGGGGGTGCTTCTGCTGTTGTAACATCCCGAAAAATGGAATAATATAAAAATTAATATTTTGAATTTGAATATCTTTGTTTCTGATTTTTCCTGACATGATTGGAATTTATTTGGATTTCTTTGAAATTTTGTATTGAATGAAAAATCAATCAAATACAATTAAGGAATGGATAATGGTAAAAAGCTAAAATGGTAAAAGTAAAAATTTGGAAAAATTACCATGGAACCATACCATGCTGGTAAGTCAGTAAAATCAACAAGTAAAATTTTTATGCACAGAAAAGTGGGTAAATAAATGAATGACAACTCTTTTTGACTAGAAACAGTACAAGTCAAAATTAATGAAAAATATTAGAAGTATATATGAAGCTGGAAAAATTACCATAGCACCCTCAGTGCAGTAGTTACATCTGGTAAAAATATTAGAAATTTATCATGTCGGAAAAACCTCCTCAAAATTCAAAAACAGAGGCTATTAAAAACAAGAAATCCTCATGTCAGAATTTTTATAAAATATTCACTTGAGTTCTTGACTTGAAATTTTTATGGATACATCCATATGACAAAATTAACCTCCATAAAAAGTTTGGAAAATAATTAATAGATTTTACACCTTTAAATAAATAGCATACCGAAATACCATTTCTGTACCGAAATAGAATTTTTATAAATTAATAATAATGTATTTTATTCTGAAAATTTAACTGGACGCCTAGGACTACCAGATAAACCCATTCAAAAAGTTTGGAAAATTTTCAAAGTGATTTGACGGTGGTTTTAATGCCCACATGGAGCTGTCCGAAGCAGAGCCTATCTCCTAATTCACTCTGTCCCTCTGACATGCGGGCCCGGGCGCTGGGATGGCTTGGCGAGCTGGCAAGTAGCGTGGACCTTCCCTCTCGCTGCCCGGTGGGGCCAGACCCACCCGCCAGTCTCCTTTCTCCCTCTGCCTCGCTCCTTTTCCTTTTCGCCCGAGGAGAGCTCGAGCTCTCTCGTTCCTTCGCCGACTTCGTCTCTGCGTCTCAGCGCGTTTCGCGCCGTCCCGGGCTGCTGGTCGCTGCCACGCCGAGTCTCGGGAGTCCCGCGCCATACCTCGTCAGTTCTGCGTCACGTTCCTGTCGGCGAGAGACTTTGCGCCATTTCACCGAGCGTGCGCCAAGCCAGCCGCATTTCTCCTCGCGTTCTAACACCGTGGAAGACGAATCCCGGCTATAAGTACTTTGTGTTGCCGCTTGAGTCTCCCTCCTCCTTCGTTCGCTCCCAGAACCAAACAATCAAGCCGAGACCGTCGTTGTTCGCCATGTTTGGCTGAAACCCGAAAAGAGGGGAAGAATCAACTGTCACAAGAAGGGTCATCTTGCTAAGCGATGCCCGCAAGAAGAACAAATATTTTCTGCAACCATGGTCATACCGGAAGTTACATCAGTTAAGATTATAACTCCAAGAGTAGGAGGAACAAAATCTGAATCAGTTTACTCGAAGAATCAGTTCAAGAAGAGGCGCTTGAATGAAGACGCTTGCCCCAAGAGGAATTCTGCTCAATTCCATCCTGAATTCCAACCATCATTTGTTCATTCCTCCAACAACACTTGTGAACAGCCATCTGGTATCCAAAATCAGGCAACTAATGTTACATGCTTTTACTGTCGTGAGCGTGGGCATTATGCCAACAAGTGCCCAAGGAAGAAGAGAGATCAACTTCGTTCTCAAGACCAACATGCTCCTATCTCTGCATTCACTCCAACTCAAGATATCGATCATGGTATACCTGACACAATGCCAGGTACATCTCATATAAATATAGTTTCTGTCAGAACTTAGATTAATTTGAAATCATTGTGTCTAATCTTAAAGTAATATTTCGATAAGCGGAATATTACCTTATGAATTTAACTGAACTCTCATCAAAATACATCTTGTCTTAATCCTTCTAAATGGCCGGTAAGATATCAAGTACTAAACTTCCAGTTTTCATCCTTAACCATTGCTCGATCAATCCCCTATCTGTTTTATAACATCAATGAATAATCTACTATTGTTTTGAATAAGATAGACATCGCCGCTATGTCGATCGAGAAGAATCTCATCACTTCACCAAAATCTACCTAAGTAGAGCTCTTCATCTCGTCAAGGATGACACCGGTGATTTCAAGTTATATCAAGACATAGGAAGCATCAAGTACCCGAACAACCCCTTGCCTTGATGTCGCTTATGTAAAGATCTTCCTTATGTAACTACACCGATATTTAATGTAATATCGAGTACGCCCTTTATGTATGCGATCTCTACAACCAACCTTTTGACTTTGTACATTAAATTCTTTCATAATTGCCAAATGCAAAGAAAATCAAAACCCTCTGTCTATCAAGATGATCAAGTGAATTAAATCATCGGATCATTTTATAATCCTCCTACCTCAACTCAAATCAAGAATTATCTTACCTTGTTCTCAATCTAAAGACAACCTAGAATAATATTCATTCTCATCTAATTTCATCAACTTTTGTTAAATCGTGCAGATCAACCATTATATTCAAATATCATTTCTTGATGATAACATTTAATTCTTCCCAAATGAATCGAGAAACAAACATTAATTCTTTCCCCTCAAATATTCTAAACATATCATATGCCACTCTCTAAATTAGATTATCATTATTAACAATCCTAGTTATGCAATCAAAAGAGATATATAGTAATATTCCTCATCTGCTTACGCGAAACCCAAATAGAAATCTTCTCCATTCTAGCCACATCACTTTGGAATCGCAAGAACGATGTTTTGCAAAGCGACTATATTGGAAACAAGAAGACGAGGAAACAACAAGACCACATCCAAGAAAGAATTTCCTAACCCATTTAATCCTTGCAAATCTCGAGGACGAGATTTCTGTAAGGGGGGTAGATTTGTAACATCCCGAAAAATGGAATAATATAAAAATTAATATTTTGAATTTGAATATCTTTGTTTCTGATTTTTCCTGACATGATTGGAATTTATTTGGATTTCTTTGAAATTTTGTATTGAATGAAAAATCAATCAAATACAATTAAGGAATGGATAATGGTAAAAAGCTAAAATGGTAAAAGTAAAAATTTGGAAAAATTACCATGGAACCATACCATGCTGGTAAGTCAGTAAAATCAACAAGTAAAATTTTTATGCACAGAAAAGTGGGTAAATAAATGAATGACACCTCTTTTTGACTAGAAACAGTACAAGTCAAAATTAATGAAAAATATTAGAAGTATATCTGAAGCTGGAAAAATTACCATAGCACCCTCAGTGAAGTAGTTACATCTGGTAAAAATATCAGAAATTTATCATGTAGGAAAAACCTCCTAAAAATTCAAAAATAGAGGCTATTAAAAACAAGAAATCCTCATGTCAGAATTTTTATAAAATATTCACTTGAGTTCTTGACTTGAAATTTTTATGGATACATCCATATGACAAAATTAACCTCCATAAAAAGTTTGGAAAATAATTAATAGATTTTACACCTTTAAATAAATAGCATACCGAAATACCATTTCTGTACCGAAATAGAATTTTTATAAATTAATAATAATGTATTTTATTCTGAAAATTTAACTGGACGCCTAGGACTACCAGATAAACCCATTCAAAAAGTTTGGAAAATTTTCAAAGTGATTTGACGGTGGTTTTAATGCCCACATGGAGCTGTCCGAAGCAGAGCCTATCTCCTAATTCACTCTGTCCCTCTGACATGCGGGCCCGGCGCTGGGATGGCTTGGCGAGCTGGCAAGTAGCGTGGACCTTCCTCTCGCTGCCGGTGGGGCTGACCCACCCGCCGATCTCCTTTCTCCCTCGCCTCGCTCCTTTTCCTTTTCGCCGAGGAGAGCTCGAGCTCTCGTTCCTTGGCCGACTTCGTCTGCGTCTCGGTAGCGTTGCGCGCGTCCGGCTGCTGGTCGCTGCCACGCCGAAGTCTCGGAGTCCCGCGCCATACCTCGTCAGTTCTGCGTCACGTTCCTGTCGGCGAGAGACTTTGCGCCATTTCACCGAGCGTGCGCCAAGCCAGCCGCATTTCCTCCCTCGCGTTCTAACACTGTGAAGACGAATCCCCGGCTATAAGTACTTGTGTGCCGTCGCCTTGAGTCTCCCTCCTCCTTCGTTCGCTCCCAGAACCAAACAATCAAGCCGAGACCGTCGTTATTCGCCATGTTTGGCTGAAACCCGAAAAGAGGGGAAGAATCAAATTGAGCTCAACCGTGAGTAATCTTTCCAAATTGATCGCTTTAAAGCTTCCTCGTGAGTCGTTGAACTCATCCCACTCACCCTTTCGGCTCTTCTTGCCCGCAGCTCCGCCGCACCATGTGCCCTTCTTCCTCGACTCCGGCGCACGGTGGTAGAGCTCCACAGCCTTTCTCCGGCTCGGACAACCGGTAAAATGGAACCCCCTGATCTCTCTAGTGCTCAAGCCGTTACCGATTCTACCGGAAACTCACTGCTTTTCTTCCCCGGCGAGCCGCCTCTTCTTCCGCCGCAGGTCACCGTCGGCAGCCTTCTCCGGCCATCCTCGCCGGTGACCAACACCTCCCACGCAGCGCTGACAGGACTGGTGCTCGCTTTGCCACCCATCCGACGAGACCTTCGCCGAGCTCTCGCCGCCGCGCCCTAGATCTCCCTCTGTTCCGTGTCGCTGCCCGTGGGACCTCCTTGTCAGTCGGCCGAAGCAATCTCAGTGCAGTGGTAAAAGACGTTTTTCAACTCAGAAAACGCATTTCCAAATTCCAGTTAATCTCCAAAAACCGAGCCCTTTTCAAATGCTTGTAGATTTTGCATTATAACTCCGAATTGAGTGAAATCAATTTCTATATTCATGTAAAATCAAGTATATTCATAATATGAAATAACATTTTGAAAATGTTCACTGGAAAAATTTGAAATTCAAATTTAAAGAAGAAGCTTAAATAAGTGCTTCATATTAAAAAGTTGTAAACAAACTTAAAAATAAATGGAACCAATTTTAGTGAAATAATAATGTTTCCAGGAGTTCAAATATATAAAAATATTTAAATTTCATTATTGTTTGAAATACTTTTATCAAAGATAGTATTCAATATATTAGAAAATTCAAATATACATAATTTGAATACATGAAACATAGAATAAGTAAAATTGATTTCTAAAAATTAACATGGCAGTAGAATACCTTACTTTTCCAAAATAATTAATAAATGAACTTGATTTGAATTAACTTGAAAAGAATGAAATAACTTAAACATAAAGTGCATATATGTATGTATAGAAAGTTGAATAGTTAAAACTTGGGTCAAATGAATTCAAATGATCGCCAAACCAGTTTTGTTATACCTCTGGCAGTACAAGGTTTCCAGATATAAAATAATATTTAAGGTTTACTATATAAAACAGTAAATGTTTAATAGTCAAAGTGTTAATACTTGCATGATAAAAATAGCTGCAACTTTCGCAAATAAACCTCAAATTTGATGAAACCAAATCCTACAGCTCTGAAAAATATTACTCTCACTATTTATACAAAAATGTCTTATGTTAGTGCTAGGTTGAAATAAAATAATGTTAAACCCTAATGATCGTCTATATGGAAATCATCGCGGACAAAAGCCATTTGTCGCGAAACCAACCTTAAATTACTTCTAATATCATGCCCTATTAATGCCTGATAAATGAGTAGTTTATCCTAGGCGGTGTAGCCGCAATCTTATATCAAAAGCTGAATCTTTATCAAGTAGTAAATTGAACCATCAAGCCTTTTCATCGATCCGTAGAACCTCTCGTTTAAATGCAACTATTATAGAAATTAGTTTAGAAATGATATTTAGGATATGGTCTTCCATATTCTAGAAAAATATTGCATTTACAACTTTCATTTCAACTAAATCCTGCTAGTTGAATACCCCTAAAAAGTATGTTTGTCATAACTTTTAATGTCACATAAGCGTTTTCAACTAAGAAAATAATGTCTCGTCTAAACACTAAAATGTATGAAATCAGCCTAGTTTTGTTCATCAAAGTATATGCTATCCAATTCCGAAGAAATAATCTTATTTCGTCATGTTTTGCATATAAGCTTTAATAGTCAAATAACCCTTAGTTTTATGCTTTATGAACTTCATAATAAGATTAAGTGAACCTTGTAATAAGGAATTTGTACTTAATATATTTGTATCACCAGAACCTTCTTAAAAACTATAAATAAATATACTTAGCTAGCTTATCAATCATAACTTAATCAAAACCCTTCGTGTGCAAATCTTAGGGCTAAGTGCTATTAGCATAACCTTAACTGGTGTTTCAATTCTTTTAATCCAAATAATTTTAGCATCTATAATTCGAAGTTTTAAAGACTAAAATTCATAATTTTAGCCTCTTGAATTCGTAATTCAAGAAAAGATAATCTATAAAGGAAACCCTGTTTTGTTCGTCATTGCATCATTAAGGTTAATCATAAAGTAATTACTTAAATAATCCAAACCCTAAATCATTCCTGTTTTCTGCAATGAATCTTTATTTGATTTTCTGTCTGTCTTCTTTTCGCCCTTATTGAAGTTTATTATTTGCTTTATTTTCCGATCGATCGACGTGTAGAGTTCGACGTCCCTTCCTCCGTCGTTGCCTCCGTCAGCCGTGATCGCGTCTTCGTCGTAAACGATATATAAGCAAGGCAAGCACCCCCTTTGACCATCTTGATCCCAGAATTTAATTTGCATTGTTTATTAAAATGTTTCATGCATACGTTTACTTTCTCAGAATTGCTATTTTATGGTAATCGTAGTTATACCGTTGTCTCATGAAACTTCCTTGATAAGTATGAATATGTGAACCTTGATAACCATAGATTAAGCTTAGACAATTACTTAATGTCACCTGGTATATACGATTACTTTTATCCATGCTTAGCCATGCTTTTAGATCAAATGATGATGATGATCGATCAAAATGTGTTCCTTGTGAAATGGAAAATGTTGTCATTGTAGTGTTGGCTATGGGTATTTTGATTAAAACCCAAAATAAAACTATGGTTTCGATGCGGCGATTATTGGCAATAGCTAGAGGTGCAGAGGATTTGCACGTAGTGTAGGGTGGAGTATCGCCGTGTCAATTTAAGGACCGAACTCGGTGTTGTATGATCCAAGATATTTCGTGCAAACCACAAGTGTTGTTATGGGGCTTCCTTAAACCAATTAAGTTATCTAGTTTAACTTTGCACATTGGTAGGTCAAGTAGTAAGGGCTTTCCTTTCGGGTTTGCTCGACGGGTGCCCACACCGAGGTGTTGGGAACAACACTTACCAATATAACGGTGTGCGCCACGTCTATGGGGAGTTCCAACATTCCTATGCTCTGAGTTCTCCCAGCTATAGCGTGGGTTTTATCGTCCCGGTGCTGGTGCAAAGTTAGATTAGATAATGTAAAGGTTTTCGTCATGAACATTCTGGCCACACGCTTTAAGTGCGTGAAACTTGCGGCAAAAAGAAAAGGTCATGACTTGTGGGTACAGTTGTACACCTCTGCAGAGTGTAAATCTAATCGATTAGCCGTCCCCTCGGTCATGGGAAACTTGGTGAACTTGCACTAGTTAAATGTTTAATTTTCTAAAATGGGTTGTGGTTTGGAACTTGTTTAGCAGCTTTTGTTTTCATGTCAAAGGATCGACATTGATGGATTCCATTTCTGGATTATTCGATATTCACGATGGGTTGTGAATATATTACTTATGCTTACTTATTTCATATCAGTCAATTATGCTTTTATAAATTCCGCTTGCAAATAACTTGTTTTACAATGTCAATTCGCTTTATGCAAATTAAGCGTAGTAGCCTCCTTTGAAATGGCTGCATATATTATAGGCTTTGCTCAAGTCTTATGGAGTACTGAATGTACTCACCCTTGCTTATATGTGGTTTTTAGGTGGTTAAGTTGCCGAGCTTCGAAGGTTTCTTTCGTCGCAGGTTGCGGGTTTTTCTTCGTCGAATCTTTCTAGGGATTATGCCTTGTCGGTTGCCTGTTGGTTTTGGATGGGCACACTACAAGACCTTGCTTCTTTTGCTGCTTTATCTCTGATTTGTAAGAGCTTTCTTTATGTAATAGCTTCCGCTTAATAATATTTGTGGTATGGTTGTGATTCCAATTGGTGTATGTGCGTACTAGCTACTGATCATGGGACTAGTATGGAAATGCACATTAGATTCCATTTTTGCAAGTTTGTAAAAATGGGGGTCGTTACAGCTGTAGCTTAGCTTCCCAGCTGCTTTGCAGCTATGCTGTTTAGGAGAGCTTTTGGCCCAAAGCTGAAGCACAGGTGAAGCACAGCCCCAAATAGGGCCTTAATTTGTGCAAGCCATTGTTAGCTTCTAGATGCACATGTATACTAATAAAGGTTGTACAAATATGCAGTGCCCGCATGAATTAACCTTTTTATTTCCTGCATGAATTAATCTTTTATTCTGATTAATGTGTTGGTAACATATATACAGAAGCGTAGCTAATAGGGGACTCGGGTTGGCTCGAGCCCATCCTTCGGACGTCATAACCTAAATACCATTTCTAGCACTGATGCTCTTTTTGCCGGGGAAAGATATATTGTTGGGTGGATGCACACGTGCTCAGACCAGGGTTCCAAATCTCGCCGAAATTTCGCCTAAATTTCGGATTTTGGACCACTCCAAAATCTAAAGTACCGAACGGAAAAAAAATAATTTTTTTTGAAATTACTACGGTAACCAGAAATTTCGGTTTTTCTCGGCGAAATTTACCCAAATTTCACCGAAATGTCATGTTTTTTGGCCGGTTTGGAAACTTTTAGGACCGGATTTGACCGGATTTGGTCCAATAACCCTTAGGAAAGTCATCTCCTATGAAAATTTGTTGAAAAACCGAACTTTTGAGACATTTTAAAATTATGGCAGAAACACTGTCAAATTTTTATAAAATTGTACAAGCTTGATAATGAGTTAAAAATTTTATGGCACTATATCTAGTAGTTTAGGATCATACATAAAAAATTTCAAAATAATTTATATGCATTTGTTATCTTTAAAAAAATAAAAAACTGAATGAACATAATTGGGATAGTTACATTGTAAGAATTTTATAAATATTCTTGAGTGTGATTATGATCTAAAATTTTTGTGAGAGATTAATAATTGAGTCAGTACCATTATATAACTTTTTCAAAAAAATTCAACTTTGCTTGTTTGGTCAATCAAATCTATGTAAGCATGAACTTCGTTTGTTATATTATATTTCAAAAATCAAAAAGAGAAAGAATATAAATGGTATTGTGCCTTGTAAGAATTTTATAAATTCACTGGTGTGTGATCATGATTCAAAATTTTTGTGAGATATTAAGCATTTCCTTATAACCCTTATGTAAAATTTTCAAAAATTTTAAACTTTTTTTTATTGCTAAAGCAAATCTATGTATTGATCATGAGGCTTTTATCAGGACGTAGCACTGTCTGAATTTGTAAAAATTATTTAAAAATTCAGAACCTCTGTGTATTCTGCACTAGTCCAGGATCACGCTAGTGCACACAGGCTCAACATTGATGAATATTAAAATCATACTTAACGGTAATATAATAAAGACTTCATCAATATTAAATATAAATGTTCGATGACCTTATAGTCAACCTTACATGAATACGCCTCGCAGGGCTAAGATTAAAAATTAATAAATAGCAGCGGAAATAAACACAAGCGTAGAAACCCTTCAATCTGCCACAGGCAACTGACAAGGTTCGCACCCTAATTATTCGCCTCTTCCTGATACTCTTCCTCAAAAGCAGGCGTTGTTTCTTCTCCAACTGGTGATGTTTTGTTGCAAGGGGGTGAGTACATAAAGCACTCAATAAGCTGCGCACAAAATGCAAGTCTAATATACTATATGCATGGCTTATTACAAAGGATAGGCTGACATGGTTAATATGTATAAGCAGCATTGGTAAAAGAATAGCGTAAATAGATTGAAAGACAGTAAAACAAATAATAACAATAATACATTTTCCATTTGTTTTCCAATAACTAACTCATAACCTTATTTCACATTTCATATCCATACCCACATTTGTTTTTAATGAAATCTAACCCTTCACTGTAATCACCGAGCAATGCTCAATACCGCAAGTACGGCTATTCGAATAGGTTTTACACTCTGCAAAGGTTATACACTTTACCCACAAGATACAACCATACACCACAAAGGCGAGTGATTACAACAAAGTCTTTCCAATGCTTATCTAAACACTACTACACAAATATACATCACAATCGGTTCTTTTTCGTCATCACAGTCGGTTCTGGTGGTGACACAAAGTCATGAGACAGAGATGAGGTGGGCATTATTACAGTCGGTTCTTGCCCGATAGAGATGATATGGTCATCTCTATCGGTTCTTTAAAAGAAGCGATAGAGATGATGGTATTATCTCTATCGGTTCTTTGAAAGAAGCGATAGAGATGATATAGTCATCTCTATCGGTTTCGCTTCTTTCAAAGAACCGATAGAACCGATAGAGATGACTATATCATCTCTATCGCTTCTTTCAAAGAACCGATAGAGATAATACCATCATCTCTATCGCTTCTTTTAAAGAACCGATAGAGATGACCATATCATCTCTATCGCTTCTTTCAAAGAACCGATAGAGATAATACCATCATCTCTATCGCTTCTTTCAAAGAACCGATAGAGATGACTTCATAATCTCTATCGCTTCTTAAAAAGAACCGATAGAGATAATATACTCGTCTCTATCACTTCTTTGAAAGAACCGATAGAGATGAATATCCTCATCTCTATCACTTCTTGTAAAGAACCGATAGAGATGAGTTCATTATCCCTATCGCTTCTTTCAAAGAACCGATAGAGATGACCGTCACATCTCTATCATTTTCTTGTGAGAACCGACAGAGATGAAGGGGTGGTGTGCTATCACATTCTAATCAGCACATATTGCACACAATATGCACATATCACATTCACACAGAAATTACAGACAACATATCACATTCAACGAACATGAACACCTTGTTTCAACAAACACATATCACATTCGTTAACAAAATAGAACGTAAACATGCTTAACCATAAGTACACATGCAATCGCATTCAGATATGTAATATTTGTTCACATCTGGTCTAGTAGGAGCTTTTGAGATCTCTAAACCGTCCGTCCTCCGACAAGCATTTTATCCAGTACCACTGGCACAAGTGGTCTCGTATCTTGTTGAGTGCAGTGCTGTCTACACTCTTCTGGGGGATAACGGTATTCTGCAAGATAGAAACGAGTGCTCTAATTTGAGTTTTCAAATTTCCATGTGAAAGACTAATTGTATATGCATGTACTACCTCGTGGAAACAGTGCGAGCCGACAATCAAGATCACCATGTGTTGCATGACATACAAACCACAGTGTCGTCACGCCTCGTTGATGACACTCGTGAAGAAAGAAAAATAAATTAAGAGACAAAGAAAATATGTCGAAAATCTAAATCTTATATATGATAGCAACTTGTACCTTGAAGCGGACATACTCGACTTGGAGCCCTTTTTGTCGTCGTGTGTCCCTCCCGTCGACGTATTCCTTGAAACCCCTATATACATTGGAAAGATATCGTTGAGTAAAAAATAATGAATGTAGTTAAATACGTAAAATGTTAGATAAGAGTGGTGCACTTATCGCTCCAAAGGAGGCTTGATCGCGAGGCCATCGGTCTCTTATCAACCGAATTAAAAGTGTACACTTTGTTGTCTCTCGGAAGGAGCACGAGTAGAACCCAATGGTTGCTTATTAAATGGTATGCAGTGAAGAAAATAAGTTCACATACGGTTTCAGGGTGTAGAAGTAATTGAACAGTGAAGTAGTACTTACTCCTCGTGGTACGGGAATAGAATGAAGTCCTTCTTCGACTCAGCTTGCAATGCCCTCTTGATGTAGCCGGCAACCCATTCCTGTTGAAGCCTAGCCATCGTCGCGGACACAAGCTCAGGGTCGACGAACCCAACTAGTTGTCGATTCGTCACGGCCCGCTGCCTCATCGCCCTGCAACTCGCATTGAATGTTAAAATCTTAACACATTAGTAATTTGGTGTTCAGTTGGCAGTAAGATCTCATTCATATATGGTGTTTAGTAGTGAGACTTGTATCATTTTGTTGCTTTCATAGTCAGTAAGTTACCGGTGAAAACCGTTCGTGAATCAGAGCTACCAATAAAAAGTTATGGCTAAATCAAAGAAAAAAATATTCATGTGCGACAAACAAGAAAACACATTACTAGTTGGATGGCCATGTTACTGTTATGCTTAGTCAACTCATGAAGAGAATGTACATGGATGGTTTGGACGTGCTGGTCTAGTTGATACGTAGAATAACTATTCTACACTGACAAGTGGATATACCAAGAATTGCTTTTTCAGTTGTTACTATATATATATATATAGACACACACCTTCTACTCTCTGGTGTAGTTACTCCCACATCTGATATACCACCTAAACAAACTTGAAATACTCATCTATCACTTTGGGCATACTCATATACGAATTATAAGATACTCCAATGTGAATCACATGAACAAATTGCAAGGTAGTTCATAGCTTTTAGTGTATTTTGCAGATACCTTCATATACGCATATAAAAAGGATTATATCAAAAAAGGGGCAGTGCTTCAATACTTTCCCTCCTAATACAAGTTGCACAAATCTTGAAACAAGCGAAGGGGTAAGTAATCACTATCTACCATTCATTCATGCTTTAATATTTGCGTAACTGCCAAAATGAAAAGCATGGAAGCACCTCTGGAAAAATATACATACCACCTGAATAGTCTTATATACTCGTATACTATATGTACATAACCTCCGTTACGTGAGATACTCTCTACGTTGTGAGATATAGCATAGGTAGTAACTACTCCCGGGAGTAGAAAAGAGGCTATATATATATATATATATATTATGTGTAAGTAGCAAGAAATTATATTTAGTTATTATCAGAGCGAGTGAAATTATAGTCAACTAGTATAGTGCCCTGTCTTTCGGTTTCCTTTTTCCAGCACGTACTATATGGTCTTTTCCTTTTCTAGAACGTTTGTTTCCTTTTTCTTAATTCCAGGATATTTGTTTTCTTTTCCTTGAGATGATGCTGAAGGTGGGGGAGATCTGTTGTAGGCTACAGGGATGAGTTAGACACATTAAACAATGGCCATCAGATGTGGGTGAGTAAAGCTGAGGAAAGATCTGAGAGGTTAATTTTGATGGAGGCAAGTTTCTAGGGACGTTTCGCTGGGTGCATGAAGGTTGAACCATCTCTAGTGGGGTGCATTATTTGGGGTGGACGTAGAAAAGAATGCTTAGATGCATTATAAAGGGGTATAGATTTAGCTAAACTGCGAGTAATTTTTGCAGGAAATAAATCAATTACCACACCCGCTCGCCTCTCCCTTTTTAAGGGTGGGCACAATTGATGGACTATTGTAGTGGTCATAAGGCTTACAAACCAAAGATCACATATGCAAATACCAAAAAATCAAGACGAAAATTTGTGCAGAATTGTTTCAGATGAATTTCCTACAGGATTCAGGCTCTTGGAACCAAGAGAACCTTACAAAGGTTATTGGCCCGGTTTTACTCACTCGATGAGGTATATTGGGCCGCTAGTGAAGTGGGCCAAACATGTCCTTCTCCAGCTGCTGTAGTAGGCCGAGCCCAACACGCAGGCCCAACCCAAGAACCCACTAGCTACTCACCTCTTCTCTCCTCACCAGGATCAACGAGGCGAAGCCAGGCACACGGAGTCACGAAGCCCTAACCCACCTCCGCCGGGGCGTGGAGCAGCGATCGGCGGCCAAGTGTGGGCGCTCAGTCAGGCAGCGAGCGACTCCGTATACAGCGTCAGCGTCAGGGAGAGTTGGAGACGGCTGTAGGTGCGGTGAGAATAGATCCTCGTTCGTGAGACCTCCCAAGTTATATCCATTCTATGTTTCTTCTGATCTGGGAATTAGGAATTAGCGAAATTCTGATATATGACTGGAGAAACAAGTCTTGTCGCAATTTGCGGATGTAGAATATTGAATGAAAATTTTCTATATGAAAATTAAAAAGTTGGATTTCTTTTATGTATGTAAGAGTCAGATTTAACATATAGTTGGGCAAAACCTTCTTTCTTGGTATGCAGTGGCACACACAAAACTTTACTAACAGAGTTCGATATAAAATATTATAATATCTTTTGAATATAGCTAAATGCTTTTTTCGTTCCTTTTAAGTGACATTTTAGAACTTATGCAATCAAAATTTCTAACTTTCGGCAATTAGTGAGTGTATTACATTCATCTAGGTTCACAATTCGTATCAAAAGTACTTTTCATAAAATTATTATTTTTACCATGAAAAGTCCATGTGTCATTTAAAATAGAACTTAGAGTGATTAACATGCTAAGTATTTAGATGACTCAACTAACATCCTATGGTTAAAAAATAATACACTTTATTTTAGCACGGATCTATTACAAATTACCCTTTTTTAAAATTGATATATAGCAATTACACGCTTCTCTTTTCTTATGCCCTATCTTACTTTGCTTGTATATATAGACTAGATTCACCGCAATAGACATAATCTAGTTCGTTCAAAGAAAATATTTGAAGTACTTAGATATTTGTAAAGATTTATAAATTTTAAAATTAGATAATCTAGGACCTTCTCACGAAATTATCTCTCTTTTGATTCTTGAGAAACTAGTTGGTTGCATACACCTCGTAGGGAATATCACTATTTTTTTGTCCTACAATATAAGTCTAAGCTCACCATATACACAGAACAAGGAGACACTAATACCCTATTTGGAGGGCTTAAAGTCAGCTTCAACTTTTGAAAAGCCTAGAAGGCCCCCAACAAACTCAACTTTTAAGCGGGCTAGAAGCTACATATAACTAGCAAAAGCTAAAAGCTAGGCGAGACTTGCTTTTTCAACTTATTGCTAAGAAAAATTAACGGTTTGTCAAACAACCTCTTATAAAAAGCTATAGCTACTTTTTAGCTCAGAAAGCTACAGCTCCCCTAAACAGGCCCTAAATCTAAAAAGAAAATTTACTGAACCATGCATATCCCTATTAAGTGGCGTACTACAATTACTAATCCACTTTTTTATCATTAAAGCAGTGGTACAAAGTGAAAATATTGTAACAACTACACATTTAATCTCTTCAATAGACTTATATTGTGGGATGATACTTTTCATGAAAATGGACTTATATTGTAAGACAAAGGGAGTAACATGGTATGATACATGCCATCATTTTCATATAAAAAATAATACAAAAATAAGAATAAACTATTTTATTGTTTAAAAGAAATTGTGTAATTGAACTAATTAAACACAAATAGAGCTAAGAAAAGAAATTAGCGACGCACTATGTACATAAAAATTTGAGAAATGTCATTTATCTTAATTAATGGTCAAAATCTTATTTATAAAATTTTAGAAAGAATGCATATAAAAGATATATAAGATGTGTATTCCTTTCTCAAGCTCTTCATGTGATGGTATAAGAATTTTTTATATTGCTATAACCAAATGTGTGCTTATATGTGTTTCCATAAACTTATTTTCTAGACCCTAATAAATAGTAAAACAAGATTAGAAATCTAATTATCTGGCTAAATTAACTATAGGATGTTTGTTTACATCTATAGAGTAGTGAGGAGAATTGTTCAATCTCCATAGTTTTAACAATTGTTATGGAAAGAATATATATACATACATACATATGTATGTATGTACATATATACATATATATATATATATACACACACATATATATACATACATACATATATACATATATATATATTTGTAGGGTTAAATATTACTCTATTTGATAAAAAATACTACTCTATAATTTAAACAGAATTGTTAAATAATATTCAACTAAAAATGTTAGAAAAACAGTCGAATTCGTTACCATTGGATTTGCACCACGATTCGTACTTCGGTCGACAAGGCATTCGACTTGTCCAGAGGTCTGATAGAGCTATGGTTCAAGCTTACACAATTTATGGTTTGAGTTCATGAGAATCCCCAACAATAGAGAGAGGAGGGCAGCGACGGAGTGGCACTAGGAGCCGCTAGCCATGGGTACGTAGGAGGACTGTTAAGGAACATGAGACAATCATGAGCAGTACGTGATGGTTGAGATGACGGATCCAGCGGCGAATAATAGGGATAGTAATTTCCTCCATGGTGCGGGCCCCTGTGAGGCCTCATCAGGACCCGATAAAATTTTGTAAATATATTATTTTGTTTGTAAATCTATCTTTTCTTATATGTTGGGACTAAAAACTGAATCTATAAGTTTTGATATAATTTTTAAAGTTATATTTTAAAAAACATAAATACTTATAAATTAATCAATAAAGTCACATTATTTTTAAAACATAATTTAACCTATTGTTTAATCCCCATATGAATCATGCAGGTTGGGTCCCTAGGGAATCAAGGATAGGGTGTCATCTCCCCCTGAGAGACCTAGCGGGGGCTAGGACGTGGGAGCTTCTCCTAGGGCCCTGCGCCCCATTGCCACTGGTGGCGGTAGCGAGGGTGGCACCAATAGCACGGGTGGGGATGGCATTTTGTGGGGTGGGGGGCAGAGGTGGTAGTGGCTGATTAGGATTACTATGGTTTTGTGGTTATAATAAGAACGAGTAGAAGCAACTAAAATAGTTTGATATTAATTCAATGATAGAATTTTGAACAACTGATGATTAGTTATTCTCTTTGTTTTGTTTAAGCAGAGAAGCATTTTTATATGAAAAAATATTCTATCTTTCTACTATTTCTAGCTCCAGTTTCCTTACACCCAAGCCTAGATATTGTGGAAGTACCTCCCTTTTTTGGTCTAAAGGCAAACTTTGCCTCTACTCCATCGACACCGTCCATTTCATATGAGATGTTAGATTTGTAGGTCAACTAACAAGTGATGGCCAACAACCAAGTAAATGCTTCCCCATCCTTCATTCCTTCCCATTATGTTCTTCACATCTATGGTTGGCGAGAGCTCTCTCCCATCATGCTAGGTGCCTTCTATTCCCAACTTGATCGTCTCGTTATTGATCTTTCACTCAGTTTTTGCCAATACACACCAGGGCCACTTTCTAGCCGTTGTCTTGAAGAGGTTCGAAGCGAGAGGGGAAGTTAGATTGCTCCACCAGATCTGAAATTCACTATCGAAGCTTCAGGGACAACATGTGCTTCTAATTGATTCTAGCCGACCGATAGCTTGGACACATAGTTTCTAGTATTGGTTTATTTCTTTTGGTTCCTTTAGATAAGCGGAGAATCAATAATGTTTTTGCTTTCGTTAAGATTGATTGAACATAGTTTTTTTTTTGTTCAAGATGTGATCATGTTTGCTTCAATGCTTCAATCATAATCTCTTAACGGAATATCTTATGTCAAGAGAAAGGATCAATTAGATAGTCCAGGGCAACGCAGCGTAGTGGATTTTGTACTAGTTACGTACGTGCTCTCTCTCTCTCTCTTTTTGAAGAATAACATTTGTTGTTTTACGTTGATTGATGATGGTTTGAGGCTTCAAATTGCTACGGAGGTCCGATAGAAGGAGGAGAAGCGGCGGACGGCTTATGGTCGGAAAGAATACAAGTTTATCACATATTCTTGTGTCGCCTTTATAACGCAAAGATAGACGACGTCGCTTCGCCCTCACGGAAGCAGCGACCGAGACGTCCCCCGCCTCCGCTCTTGGTTTCCACCGTTCGCGTCCCCTTCTCCGGCGGCCGGCGCGGTGAGTTCTTCTCCTCCTCTTCCTTCTTTTCCACCGTTCTCCAGATCTCCCCACTCCCCCTTCTCAGGCGGCCGGCGCGGTGAGCTACAGCCGGAGATCCCCGTCAACATCCTCGCGGGGGATCATTTCTTTCCTCTGAGCCACCTCATCCAAATCTTTCTTTCTGGGATGGATACTCCAATCCATGCAGTTTCTTGCGTGATGGAGTACTAATAGCAGTTTATTTTCCAAAATTTTTGGGGGTTCAACTGAATCCCCATGCCCCACGATAGGTCCGCCCCCGTTGGTATGCTTCTTAAGAGTTTATCTTTGTCTTAAAAATGATTGAATTGAAAATTTTCTCACAGCAACTTGAGCATTTTCATGTTTCCTTTCGAATTGTTGATGCCTTACGAGCAATTCATCAATTGCTAAATGCTAAACTTCTCTTGTGTTTTTTTAAGAGAGGACTTTTTCTCTCTAAAATTTTATTGACCAAAATACAAACTTAACGGAGAGGATTTTTTAGCTTACTTTGCCACCTCTATAGATGTGCTTTCATATCCTAAAGCACAGTGCTTTTTCCATGTGACTACTGGTAGCTTGAAGCTTTGAAGATAATTAGAAATGTATCTTCAAATGAAGCTCTTTTTAGAAAAAGTGCTTTCGAGCACTGGAGAAAGCAGTAAAGTTGTTGTGGTCTTCCAATTTGCCATGGGATTCAATCTCTGTTATTCATCTATACGATCTTGCAATTTTGCATTGTGCTAATAATTGTTTGTATGATTGTGTCACTCAGCTATTCCATAAGTATTGTTACAGAGTATTAGAAGATGCAACCCAGTTACGATGGGATTAGCTATGTTAACTTGTTAAGTTATAATAGTGTATGTTCTCTTATGGTGATAGGAAAATTTCTTAAAGTTGTATACTTTCTGGTGCAACTTGTAGTGACCCTAGTTATTGTTAGTAAGTCTGGTCGATACATTGTTGCAGAATCGAATGCAAGTTTCATTTGAGACATGTAACTGTGCAATTCAACATTTAGTTTGACTTAAGCAGTGCTTAGTTCATTACTTAACTAAATGGGGGTAAATTACTACCTCTGACAAGAATAAAATTAAAATAAGCCTTTTGAAATCGACAGATGTTGAAGTTTGTTGAGGGCCTCAGTTTTGTATTATGGAAATTTCCTTTTCTAAATTTTTTCATTATGCTTTGCAACGGTAAATCAAACCTTGCACTAAATAGCAGCGGTTCTCTCTCACACCAGATCAAAGATGGTGAGATAAAACAATTTTGTTGTAGCACTATAGAACTAACATATTCCATGGTATAATTCAGTAAATAAATAATTACCATCTTGTCACAAGTACATTTAACCAATTGGAAAAGTCCATATCATGCCATAAGTTTGAAACGTTTTAGTGTAAACTTCAAAAAAGAAACGAGGTTGATCATGAAAACAACAAAAAAAGTAAGGCAATAATATATTCATTGTATTGTTATGGGAATTACTTGTGAATGAATTAGATATAGTATTTTGTACTGCTAGGTTACAAACATTTCTGTAAGATCATTGTTGCTTATGTCAACAACATTAATAACAAAGTCGCATAGTTGATCATTGTTTTGTAATGTTGGTTGTAAAACTGGAGAAAATAAACATTGCTCATTGTTTGGAGCACACTCTTTGTAGTAGCTACAATGGATTTATGTTATTGATATTAGTTTTTATTCTCTTTGTAGATTGTGTTTCAGGTTTTCTTTTATGTGGTATAAGAGAAAGGGATGGGTATTCCTTGAGCATCAATTTTTTTCTTTTTTTCTCAGTATTCAGTAAGACATTTGAACTTATTGCATGACGTGGACTTCTCCAATTGGTAAAGTGTAATTGTGATAAGATTGTCTATTGATTGTTTATATATTGAATTATATGAAATGTGTTGGTTCTTTTGTGTTGCAACAAAATTGTTTTGTATGACCCTCTTTGCTTTGGTTGCTTCGCATGATGTGGGTGTGTGAAACACTGCTATTTAGCGCGACTGTGTGAGGTTTGGGTTCCCCTTGCAAAGCATAGGCACTCCACTAGTCAAACATAGAAGATAATATACCAATACACCATTAAGGTCAGTGCATAGGTAATCCCTAAATTTGTGTCAGAATGACTTATCATTTTGATGCTAAAACTTCGCCATGTATGAGAATGCGGCAATGTTGCTGTCTGAAGTTATTATCAGTGTTGTCATGCCATATTGCAGATTTGTGTTATGTTATTATGTATGTATTGTGTTCTAAGACTGAATAGAACAACAGTTTATTACTAGCATTTGAGACATTCAATATGATTTTCATATGTCAACTGCAGTTATCTTGAAATATCATGTCATTGTGATTTGGGCTCATTTGCAAATCTTGTGAGATACTTGTTGGTTGTTTGTCTTCTGATTGTATAATGTGCCAATGCTTCTTACATCTTTCTGAAACTTTTTTTTCTTTAACCGCGAATGCTTTTTACATCTTGTTCACAAATATAACTTCCCATGGTATTTGCTATCTTGATGTACTTTCTCCTTTTCTTTTACAGTCTTAAGTCAAGCACATGTCCAAGGCACGCAATGCTTTAGTTGCTACTGGCTTAGCTTTTCCGTTCTTTTTTGTGTAATTGTGAACTTCACATCTTTGCAGCACTTAGTAAGAAGAGTAAATTTCACAAAACTACAGGTTTCTTGTACACGCTATCAGAAAACTATAGGGAGCTCATATGTTTGAAAACTACAGATTTTAGGTGAACTTGTGTCAGAAAACTATAGGTTTTAGAATGTGCGCGTGAGGTTGCTATGTGGGCCCACACTGTTAGACCTGTTACAAGAAACAGTCAATTCTAAAACCTATAGTTTTGTGACACAAGTTATCTTGAATTCTATAGTTTTCTAAAATATGAGTTAAAACCTGTAGTTTTCTGATAGTTTATATAAGTTCTCACTGGGATTCATTACAACGTGTCTTCTGATCTTGTTCCATGTATCGTAATCGATGGTTCAGCTTCGGGACTTTTGGGTGCCATGTGCCATAGCAAAGCAATTACACTAGTGAGCTAGTTTCAGTTTCGGCTATTATGTGCAGAATGCTTCTATACACCATCAAGAATTGTAAATTCTGATAGATTTTTGTACTAGTCTGTTTTTGCACATGTCTGTGTCGAGGTCTTCGAGGATTAGTTGCATTTTGCTGTGAATTAAGCAGAATATCCGACTAATAGCTGATGCAAACCCTTCTGTGTGCCAACCTTGTTTTGTTCCTGCAACTATTGTCCATTGTTATGTTTTATGATCATTCCAAACCCTACAATATACTCAAATTATATAGTGAAAATCTGGTCGGTGCATCAATCTTTTTTGTGTTACTGCCATTGGTTTATTTCATGGTCCGCTACGTAAAACAGTTAAGCATAAATTGTTGAACAGGCTCACGTTGTACTTTTACGTGGATATATCACCTAAGATGATGAAGCTGTCGATGTAAGACATTATATGCATGCCAGACTGTCAGTTGGGAAACATCTTTGAACCGATTTTTTGGCTCACCACTTCATCTTAAACACTAGGAAAATTTGCAAAAACCTGTTAGAAGTACATTGGAGTTTGATTTTCCCTGTAACTATTTTTGTGACGCTTCAACCCTCACTAGTATGAGCTTGTTTGAAACTCCCTTTTGGTCGCCCCTTTTCATGCGATTTTTGATGGCATGGTCAATCTAGCTCTCCAATGCGGCGATGTGATCTTCCAGCATGGCGAAATGGATGGAACAAGGCCCTTTAATACGGCAAATTTGTTGGTTTGATGTGAAGAAGCAAGGAAGTGGCGAAGGTGACTCAGTCCTCAGTGGCGGCAACTAGGGCTATAAAAAAAAGCTTAAGACTCACGAGTTACTCGAGCTCAGCTCGCGAGAGGCTCGGTTGAAGCTCCGAACAAGCCGAACTCGAGCTCGAGCTTAACCGAACCGAGCTCGAATAGCTCACGAGTCTACTCGAGCTTGGACCGAGTTTCTTTGAACCGAGCTTACTGATCTTACTCAAGCCGAGCTTGAGCCTGGGTCAAGGCTCGAACCCTAACTTGTGCTCAGCTCGAGCTTTATCGATCTTGAGCCTGAAGAGCCAGGGTTGCTCGAGCTTGGCTCATTTCTAGCCGTAGCGGCAACCTAGGGAGGAGCAAAGTTGTTGTGCCTTGGGTGTCTCCTACAGCTGTGTCACTTCGGGTCCATCTAGAGTACGTGGAGGAGGGAAAATGTTTGCCTCACCTATTTCGTGCCTAATATAAAGCCCCTCATGCCACACTAGAAGACCATCTCGCCATGTTGGAAAGTCAGGTTGGCCACGTCATTAGAAATCGCATGAAAACATCATTAGAAATCGCATGAAAATAGACGACGACAGGGCGATTTTCAAACAACTGTGTGCGTGCGTACCAGGGGTGAAATTGCCACAAAAATAGTTGTAGGGGAGAATCAAACTTCCTCATACTTCTAGATGATTTTTTGCAATTTTACCTAAAACACTATTCCATTATTTCTTCATGATTAATTAGGCTATTTTTTCAAAACAAAATGAAAAGATAGTCTGTCTTGTTGATTTGAAAGTTTGCAACTAACGTAGGAGTGCAAGTTTATGAGCCTAAAACACAATTTACGCATAAATTAAGGATCCATGTAATTTTCGCTTGTTTGCCAGGAGGAAATATGAACACTTTTAATATATCAGAAGTTGAGATTAGACAATGGACAATTGATAGTTAGCACTCTAAAGATTGCCGTTCTAGAAAATACCACCAAACAGCAATGTAATTGGATTAATGCAACTCCAAAGACAGCCAATCCATTATTTGCCACTCTAAAGTGGTATTGAACGGATTACATTCTGTTTCGTGCCATTTCCTATTATGTTAGTCTTTGAAGTACTTTCTTTGAATATAAATAGTCATTTTGGATATTGACACGATCTTCAAAATACATATCTGGATAAATAGTCATTTTTTGGGCCAAAAGAGTAGTCTTGACCCGGCTCACACGCATATCTGGATATCTGGCCCATCAATATCCGGATTATCCTAAAATATGTATCTGTATCCGACGGATAGTGAGCTATCGAATCTGTATCTGTATACAATTCGATACTATCCGACAAATATCCGATCTGACAGAATCTAGATCCAAAAATTATCCGGATCAATCGGAAACTATCATTCGTTCTCCTCCCTATATTTGATGAGAGCGAGTAATAAGTATCCAATTGTTGTTGTCCCACCAGACAACGGCAAATAGCAGGGGTTTTATGAAAAAAAAATTCAAGAAAGAAAAATGTTGAAGACCAAGTAAAGAATCTCGATCTACAGTGTGTGTGCTGGCGCTTGGCTTTCTGTCCTAAGAAACCAAAGCAGCGTTCTTCCACCTTGTGAAAGAACACGCAGCGCAATCTTCTCCCATCGTCCTTCCCTAATCCCTCTCTCTGCTGCTCCACGCCCTCGACCCCCCTTCCCTTCCTGAATCAACAGCAGATCGCTTCAGGTAAAAATCCCCATCTTTCCGCGCAATCCCGTGCGTAGTTTTCTTGCAGTGATTACTGATTTCCTGGTGCCCCCTTCTTTGCCTGTTCTTGCTTCTTTCTTGTGCATGTGCCTTTTTGTTTGCTGAATTTTGCATCTTTTATTACTTGAACTGCTGGAGGTGTTTGTTCTTGTTTTCGCCCTTTTCCCTCCTGTTGTTAAGGATTGACAGTTCAGGGATTTGACACCGGTGTTATTAGGTTTATTCAATCCTGTGCAATAGCACGGATTTTTTTTCTTCTACTTTTCGGCCGCTTTGGATGGTTTACTATGCAAAATTTAGGTTTAACATCACCCCACAATTTCTTTTGTTTATATGATTTGGTATGCAAAGATTAGAATATAAATTTCACCAATTCATCACACTAGTATTCCTTTGGGAAACTTTTGTTGGTAAATTCACTTTTAGTCATGAACCTCCCCGTGGGCTGTGCGCTCGGGTAGAATTTATAATAGTTTAATCTGGAAATCCAACCTCCCCGTGGGCTGTGTGCTCAGGTAGAATTTATAATAGTTTAATCTGGAAATCCATGTGAAACACCTCCGTGGACAGGGCAATTTTAGGCTGTAATATCTTGTTCAATTTCTTATAATCTTGTATGGAATAGTTTGATATATTGTATGAGTGATCTCGCAATGGGATTTATTTATTACTGCTTATTCTTGTCAGCTCTAACTAAGGACTTAGGTTTGATAAAAGGCGGGATAGTGTATTGGAATGTAGGTTGAAAATTGAAAAGCTTGATTGAATTAGTTTGATGCTATTGTCCTTAGGAAGTTGACCGGAGGATAAATTTTTTTATTCAGATTTGCTGCTTGTTTGATGACAGTTACTGATGCTGTGTATGGAAGTAGAGATTTGTACGATCTAGCAACAGAGTTAAAAAGAACGACATGCTAGCATTACTACTCAGTGCGATCTAAGCATGACGGTTCTCCAGTTTGCCTATACCATAGATTTTAACAAAAGAGCAGTTTGCTATTGTTGCATTTCTAGTATATCAACATCACTAAGGGCAAAGAAATTAGCTCAATCTGTCCGAGCAGCTTGCTTCCCTACTCCCAGTGAAACTGGAATTCTTTTCTTGCCAACTTACGATGACAGTCACATAGGATGATATTTCTTGGTACCGTCATTAAACTAACAAGTCAGGGATAGAAGTTTAGAGGTATACATATATTGGACGATGGCTCACCATAAAACTGAGCGAATTTTGAATTGATAATATGGCAGTATGGCACATATATCAGATGATCTGTAAAATTTCTCTATTACCTTGAGAATTTTTCTCGTTATACCACACTGTAGGATGACTCGGATGCCGTTTTGAACTATTTTGTGACGTATGCTGTTCAAAATTGTGCAGGATTCAGTTGAATGATATGCCTAGTGATTAAGAAATGAACTTACAGCCCTAGTAGTATCCTAAATGACCTCTGTTTCCTCCTGTAATTTACTAATTTTATTGTATGTTACATTATGCTAATGTTATGTTCAGGATTTATTTCAGTCCATTTTCTGTGACCACCACATACGTTAATCTCTATTTATCATTTTGTCCTAGCATTGTTTTTTTATATTTCTTCTTGATTGCAGCCATGTATGATGGCTACAGAAATGCATCTGGAATGCAGATGCCCCCAATAGGACAGATGCCCCCCACAAACCCTCAGCCTGGACAAGTTGGCAATCCATTTTATGGTGCAAGCTCGGGTATAATTAGGACTGGGTTGGGAGCATATGGGGAGAAGTTTCTGGGTTCCAGTTCAGAATTCATGCAAAGCAATGTAAGGAGCCTTCGAAGAAACTTTGTCCCTTGTGTTCTAATTACTCGCATACTATCTCTAAATTATGGATCATAATCTTGCAGATCAATAGATACTTCTCCAACCCGCAGTATTACTTCCATGTGAATGATCAATATGTCTGGAACAAGTTGAAAGTCATCTTGTTTCCGTTCCTTCACAGGGTGGGTTGTCTTTCCTAGCAACATTACATATGAATCTGGTTCTTCTGTCTGGTGTACTGTAATAAACTAGTAGTTGCAATGCCTTTTCAGGGGCACTGGACTCGGATAAGTGAACCTGTGGGTGGTCGTTTGTCCTACAAACCTCCGATCTATGACATAAATGCGCCAGATCTGTACATCCCTTTCATGGCATTTGGTAGCTTCATTATTCTCGCAGGCTTTACATTAGGTTTCATGGGAAAGTGAGTTTTTGACTATTGTTCTTTGGTTGTGAAACAGTAACACTTCAAGCACAATGTTCCTAATGTACTTGATACTGACACAGGTTCACTCCAGAAGCTATAAATCTGCAGTTCACAAGAGGACTCATCGGATGGGCCTTACAGATTGTGATCCTTAAAGGGCTGCTCTATTCAATGGGCGGAGGCGAGGTGCCACTGCTTGACCTGGTAGCTTATGGCGGATATTTGTTTGCTGGGCTTTCCCTTGCTGTTGTTGCAAGGCTTCTATGGGCTTACTCGTATTACGTTATGATGCCGTGGATGAGCCTGTGCATGGGGGTGTTCTTGGTGAGGACGATGAAGAGGGTGCTCTTCACAGAGATGAGGAGCAGTGAGAGGCACTCGACACGGCAGCACTATTTCCTGCTCTTCATGGCAATTGCACAGTTCCCCTTGTTCTTCTGGCTTGGCAGCATAGGTGCATGAGATAATTTTCTGGGTTGTAGTTTTGTCAAATATAAAAGTTACCCGTGATGTCTAGGTGGTGCGTTGTAAAATAGCCCAAAGAATGATGTCAAATTCTCAATAGCTTGTGCCGTCTGAGGCTCTGGGCATCACATGTTTCTTGACAGGGCTTGAGATGTAATTATGTGAAGTTGATGAATTTTGCCATGGGTCGTCCTTACTGGATTTTCGTAGGATGTGTGTTGGATTTGCGTAAAATATTATACAAAATGTTGATTTTAGAGTATGTTTCTTGGCAGGGTTGAACATGTCGTGAAGTTTGCTGAGATTTGCCTGATTTTCAATGGCTGTCATGTACAGCCATTCTCCTGTACGCGAAGGTAATGTGTTTCCGTGCATTGGTTAACCAATGATATCGTGATAGATACATGTTGGTAACAACAGATACTATATCGTATTGCTTCTCTGACGCTAAAATATACAACAAATACCGAGTGTTAGCCGAAATTTTATGTTAATGGGGTAGTATTAAGCACTACCAGAATTACCAATAGTTAAGAGTAATTAATTAATTATGCAGGAAATAGAACTCCAATCACAATGTCTGAAACGCATAGCAACCATAATGCTTACAACAAAAGTATTGCAATCACTTTGGCATCTCAGAAGCCGGCCGGTAAAGCACTCAACCTAGGCTACGAGCAAATCCCCGTAAAACTTCATATTATTACACTATATATACTCCTTTTCGTCATTGTCATGATCATATTGCCACAACCATCCTGGTTACAACTTCAGGGTGATTTATGAAGACTCATCAGATGTTGTATCAATGAAGACGACAACGAACTCACACACCAGCCCTGTTGATCACCCTCTGCCAGAACAAAGCCTTTTAATTAGACAAAATACAGAGGGGAAGGAATGTAGAAGTTCTACAATGAAGAGCAATAACTTTGGTCAAAATTTATAGTACGGCAACAGAGAAGCGCTGCTCCTAACATCAATTCATATCAGTAAAATCAGTACCAAGTACATTCGGTACTTAGAAGGAACATCTCTTGAACACATTACATACTCCCATGCAACTTGAGGGATAATTGGTTTCAACAATAACTTTTCTTTGAATTAAATTCATGGTAGCATAATAGGACTAATATATCATATACAGTTACACCATATACAAATAATGTCCTAGGCCTCCTTACACTTGCCTTAAAAACATATTTACTTGCAATTATTAGATAAAGTATGTCAGAAAACAATACAATAATAAGTGATAAGCTACCAGGAAATGAACCTCTGCAGCACCAAACAAAATGCGCCAGTTTCTTCTGAATGGAACATTTAGATAAAAATGAATACTCAAGATCGCACTAGGACAAAGAAAGTCAAATAATCAAATTTCTTGCGTTCTTCCCAAATGGGTCTCAAGTATTCCGTTTTCAATAGGACAGACCGTGCTACACTGTTTCTAATGCATGTGAGAGAATCCTCATGCAACCTGTTGATGTGTTGGTGCCACTTCCTAGGCCTCTTAATTTCATTACAAAGCTCTCGAAAATAGTACTCCCTATACCGCTATACCTCAGTGCAAGGCATATGACTTAATCCATCCTGGATTCACATGTCTGCCAATGGACATTGCAAAGCAGTTCCATATAAAGGCAATAGGTGTTCAAAGAAAATTCTGTGTAACGAACCACAACAATAGCAGTAAATGTTGTAGCAAATAAATTAGAGGTGAATCTAATGGTATGCGTAAATAAAACTGTTTAACAAAAACCCAAAGCTTGTTGTACAAATGTTCGAGCACAAGACAGTAAGAACAATTCAAATATCATCACCTTAAAATAAACAAGTACTTTGACATAGATCAAGATCCAAGACGTTAAACTAATTAGCGGAAATACTCAATCTCGCTCAATCTCGATCTAGATCCAAGACATTTAAATAATTAAGAGAAATGCATTCAAATGAAACATATAAAATAGCATTATGAAATGGCCCAAGGCACCATGGTACTGTTGCTAATTGCTACATTACATTCAGAAAGCAACAGTGCATGGTATCTTCACTAGTACAAACTGGTACATGAGTGGTATGCCCCATCAACATCAAAACTCAGAATACAGAACTACGAGGAATTGAGGATGACATCTTTTTGTACAGCACAAGGAATTTTGCCTATCACATTACAGTGCAACCAAGTTGATTGGCAAGGCCTTAACGAAAAAAAGAGGTTTATTGGCAAGAATTCAATCATTTAAGCATTGGTTCCATGTAACCAAAGGTTCCAATTTCTAATCTATTATCATTTCATATAATCTTTGTCATTGTCAGTGTCAACCGTTATAATCAAAACAAAAAAAACAAGCTTATATATTATATATATATATGTATATGTATATATGTATACCTATATATATGTATATATATATGATGTTCCTTCGTACTGGACAAGGCACTGAAGCAAAAAAATCTAACCTGTTAGGTCATTGTTACAGGTTAAGAACCTAAGTGAAATTTATCTTTCCAGGATAGAGGACTTGAAAAATCTAAATGACACGGTGTAAAAATGCTTAGACAAGAAGGTTCTCATATGAAACCATGAAGAAAAAGTTGGTGGCTGCATATAAGTTTAGTAAGTGATACTACAAAAGTAATGCATTCAAAACATTAACGTGATGGCAAACATGTTAAATCACATATATATGACAATCGAGTATCATAATCATGGTTGCCTAGGCGAGGATTAGGCGACCAAAAAATTCCATTAATATCAGTATATCACCAATACATATATAGCAATATCAGTGTATTTCTCTCAATCTTAAATCCCCTCAGCCCATTCGCCAGCCTCTCTCTCTCTCTTTCCATCCATTCCATTCGACGCCGCCCCCTCCACTCCCTCTGTCTCACAGCGCCCACTCCCGCTCCCGCTCGCGCCACTCCCCCCTCCCCCCGAGCGCTGCCTTCCCCTCCTAGTGCCGCCCGGATCCAACAATCCTTGTCGGGCCCAGTGCTCCCCGACACCGGCGGCTTCCTCTCATGTGCCACAGCCCCCCCCCCCCTCCCAGATCTGGCGACTCCGTCACCCCGGAACTCAGGCCGCCGCTCGGATCTACCCAATCCAACAGCGGTTGCGACAGCTGTGGCAGAAGCGACGCAGAAGAGCCGGCTGTGGAGGCGACACACAGCAGGCGGCGCTCCCTTAGCCTCTCTGCATGTGCTAGGTATGGCGGCGCTTCATCTCGAATTTAGTCCCCATCCACACCCCATATGCCTTCTCCCCGCGCCTTCCTTTCCCGTCCAGGCGAGGCGAGCGGCCATGGCGGCGGCCGCCGGCGACTACCATGATCATAATACTGCCAAAGAAAGAAACTAGGCACGTTGCCAGTGTGAACTAACTTTATATCAAAAGTGATGAAATAGCATCCACCACTCTAACTACTCACATAATAAAATATGGATAAGAAAGCTCAATTTATGTAACATGAAAACTATATATCACTGGAGCGATTACTAGTCTGACTATATGCAAAAGACGAGTTAAAGCCTTAGGCCATGTTTGTTTGAGCTTAGGCTTTTTGGCTTAAACAGCATAAAAGCAGTCCGCTTTTAAGCCAAGCCAACCCAACCTGTTTGATAGGTTATAACTTTTTTTGGGCTGGCTTATTGTTGTGAAGCACAAAATACCCTAATTCAAATGAGCTTGCATATCATAGGTTTTGAGTTAGAACATGATATCGATGAATATATAGCAATCATCATAACCGAATATCACAATTCTCAATTCATACAAACATTAGAATTGTTGTTCATCATCTATCCATCGTCCAAAAATAGAGCCTGGGTAGAGGATGATGACCACGACGAAGAGGGGAGGGGGTGTGGGTGACGGCTAGATCCGGTAGTGGCGACATCAGGGTCAACCAGATCCATTGGTGCCAAGGTGGAGGACGTCAACATGAAGGATGATGACCCCGACGGAGGGGAGGCGATGACAACCGGATTCGTCAGCGGCAACATCATAGTACGTTGATGTCGTGGGGCGTCAGTAGAGGTTGACAAAGGTCGGACACCTCCCACCATGCCAACGTCAAATCCTGCCACCTCCTATCATGCGCACGCCGGATCCGACAACCTCCTGTCACAAGCCAACGACGATGAGGGCTGGATCCGGCAGGAACCCGCCTTGTCTACCACCGTGCCACAGCTGGATCCGGCCACCTCCCGCCACTTCACGGCCGGATCCGGCCATCTCGCACAGGCCTCCGTGCTTGCCAGTCAGGTGAGAGAGAGATGAAAGGGGCAACAAGAGGACGTTAAGACAGAGGAGTGGGTGGTCGGCATCAATGGAAGGGAGACGGGGTTGCCGATGTCAGATGAGGGGATGACGGGGCCGTTGGGACCGGCCTCAACGAGGCACTAGTCACCCTTTAGGCAATTCGGCGACAGGAGACGGGAGGGGATTGGAAATAGTGGTAGAGGCTAGGGTGAATGTTTCGGTGAGGAAGGGTAGGACCGGAGGAGAAATGAGGAGGAAATTGAGAGGCAGTAAGAGGACCGAGTTTATATACAATGGCATTGGTGGGTAATTTCGACGAAGTTGAGTGGCAAAGTTTATTTCTATACCGAAAAAAAACCTTCATCTGGCTTATGGCTTATAGTTGTAAGGTGGCTTAAACTTCCTCCCATTTGTTTGGACTTTGACTTTTAAGCTAGAGGAAAGGCTGAAACAAACAAGGCCTTGGTTTACTATCCAAGCTTTCATAATAAAAAATAAGAAAGTTGGTTCCCTATACAGAAAACAGATATGGTTGCACTCAAACTGCCAAATTCAAGATACAGATACAGATTATGATTTTCAAAGAAAGAGATGTATTTTCTGTGTCTGAAACAAGGATGTAGGCTTAATATAAGTACCCAAATCCATTCAAGTGATATGTCAATAATCATATTCTAACACAAAACCAGCCAAACCCAGATTTGTTATAGAGCTATAGATTAACAATACTTGCACAAATCTGCAGCATGAACAGTTGAAGATCATGCACAACTATTTGAATTATGTTTTCTATTGAAGCAAAATATAGAACTTGATTATTTTGTAAGTAAACTTTGCTATAAAAAATGGATGCATATTTGCTATTACCGCTGTACAATATGAATATGATCTGTTCCCATTCCTAATAATAATAACACCCATAGAACAAGTACATCTATCCAAATGCAGATAGAACATCCTATTATCATTCAGCTCACCATATAAACTGCCTCTTAAGTCCTAACTAGTATATCAGAGACTGACAAAGATGGATGGATGATAAAACACAACTCCAACCAAAATTATTATGAACCATACGTTGATGAGTTTATGTCCTCAATGAGATTCTTGCAGTAACTAATTAGGGGGAAATGAGCTATCCCAACAGTTTTACAGCTGCTTATTTAATTATGGCCAGCTATCATCCAGTACACATGCAGGCTTAATTCTGGACAGACTCTGCATGTGCCGTTCAATCAGGCCCATAATCAAGCAAGAAAAAGAGTTGCTTCATTCTGAAACTTGAAATAGGATATTGATTTCAAACCTATGACAATGCATTATATTTGAAAAGCATCAAGAGCTTAATATACCTCACTGCTGAGCTAGAACGGCATTTAAGGTGGTTAAGGTGCAACTTGTCTTTGTGCCAGCGTCCCAAAATTACAAGCCCAACCAGGGCAGCTGCAACCACCACAGACCAGAGAGCATTTGTTTCCTTAGCTTGGTGATACAAGCATGACATATGCTTCTTCAGCCAGCATTTACAAGGGGCACCAGAGTCATGGCTCTTGCTGTCTGCAGATTCTGAAGGCAGATCCAATTTGTCATGAGAATCGTCACCACCATCATTGTCACCATCATGAACATCAAAACCATGCTCGTCATCTTCAGCATGAAATGAACCAGACTCAACAACATCACCCCTCATCTCTACATCATCAGCTGAGAGGTTTTTTCCTTCATCATAGAATTGAATTCTGTCTGACTCTGACCCAACATCATACTTTCCATCCACATTCTTGAAACTCTCATCTTCTATGCTGGTACTTGCTTCCTGCACATTCTTTTCTGGGTGAATCTCATCAAAGCTGGTTTCTATTGGCAGATTCTCATGCTCACTTGGGGGAAACACAAAGTGGTCAGACATGAGCAATGCATTTGATGAACCCTGCTGGTCCTTCCTAGCATCAAGGCCTTTGCTCTCTATTGTAGGTTTGCATGCTGTTCCGCCAGGACCTGGCGCTGCTGCATAGGCAGATGCTGTGAGAGTCACCACTTCCCAGTCCGCCCCTCGGGAGGTGGTTCCGGTTCCCTCTACCACCTCTTTGTCATTATCAGCCATATCCACAAATCTGATCATTTTTTTAAAAAAAATGTCAGCGTATCAGGCTAGCAGACAAGTGATGCTATTACATAAGCACCAGATGATCAATTACATTATACAGCAAGTACATTTTATCAAGCCTTGCCCAATCAAGACAGAAACTAGAATTCATTCATTCATTTATCAAGAACTGAACGGTAGTAAGCAGCGAGCAATTGTCATGCTCCTGAACCAACTAAAGTGATTCAATTAGCACTAGACCACAACTATCATAAACACTTTCACCAACAAACTCACCATAAAAAGGCCAATTTGAGAGACACAAAGGCTAGAGCCATTCTTAACCTTATCAAGTTATCAGCACATACATCCACATCTAGACATTTGCATCACCCACTAACATAACCAAGAACGGTGTGCTCATCACTAATCACGTTGCTAGGACCCCAAAAATAGCGGCGGATGAACCTAGAGTCCTACGGATCTTGGGTGTGCTCAAGAACAAGAACCCAACCAAATGGATGAACGGATTACATTACCAACAGAAAACAAATCCGCGATAGAGTATTCCAGTAATGGACGCATTTGCACACAGAGAGAGAATCGGATCGGACGGAATATCGCAAAAAGATTTTGATTTGGATTCAGGTTGCTCACAGCCGTAGCAGCAAAGAACACTACAGGCTAGGGCAAAGTGGAACCAATCCAAGCAAGGTAGGGCTTACCAACAGGGACGGATCTCCACTCGAGTTCAGTCGAGTTCTGGGAGGCGGAGGAGGAGGCCGGCGCCGGTGGCGTGTGCTTGGGGGAGAGGAGAGGATCAGATCGAATCACCGTTGGTAGAAGAGGAGATGGGGGGAGAGAGAGAGAAGGGTAGGGAAACACCGTACACTAGTATAGTGCCAGTGCTAACACTACGACGTCAGTACATCTATTTATCAATTAAATAAAAGATAAGTATGAATATAATATTTAATAATAAATAATCTTGTGATCACATTGTACGTATTACATATTTAGAAAGAGAGCGAATCAAACAAGGAAATAAACAGGGATGATCTGCATGCAAGGAAATCATACTTGAATTGCCAAAACTGTATGTACCTCATATTTGGAAAGAGAGCGAATCAAACAAGGAAATAAGCAGGAGGATCCGCATGCGAAGGTGTTGCCCTTGATCTCCTCCACGTCTGCGCGCCGCCGACATCGTCTCCGCGCGCGGCGTCGGCGACCTCCGTCGCCTCCCGCTCCGCGCAAAGGTACGCGTCCATCTCCGGCAAGCCGATCGCGCGGCGCAAGCCCCTGGTGTAGTCGGCGCCGGACGGGTCGAACGTCGCACGGGCAGCAGTATGTCATCCTGGAAAGCTGGACCAATAATGGCTTCCCTAATTGTTATCCAAATATAAATGCTAACATATAACACCATTTGTGCGTCCTGATTGATTGAGGCTAATTATTATCAGAATATCTGTTACTTTCCATAGTGTATTTAGGAATAAGTCCTAAAATGAACTTATTCCTTATATTTATCACACGATAATTGCATTTCATACACACATTCCTTATATAATATTTTTCGCTAAATAATATTATGGCGACGGTACGTGAGCGCCTTGTATAGGATGTGGTGCACATACATGAATGGAAGAAAATTAAGCGCGCGATTCATGGTACTAACTGGTATGGTAAATATTGAATCGAAATCAAATGGGTTTAGATTTGCAACATAAATTCCATATATATAGTTCAATTGAAATATATATGTGCGGACTCTCCTGTTGTGGGCCACATGAATGAATGAGTTAGACACATTAAACAACGGCCATCGGATGTGGGTGAGTAATACTGAGGAAAGATCTGAGACGTTCATTTTGATGAATGCAAGTTTTTGAGATGTTTTGCTGGATGCACGAACATTGGACCATCTCTAATGAGGTGCATCTATACCCCTTTATAATGCACCTAAGCAAATTTTCCTACGTCCACCCTAAATAATGCACCTCATTAGAGATGGCCCAATGTTCGTGCACCCAAAGAAAACGTCCCCAAAACTTGCATTCATCAAAATGAACGTCTCGCATCTTTTCTCGCTTTACTCACCCACATCCGATGGTCATTATTTAGTGTGTCTAATCATCCTCGTGGCCCACAAATGCACTCTCTCCCACCTACATATTTGGAAGGAGAGCGAATCAAACAAGGAAATAAATAAGGAGGATCCGCATGCAAGGAAACGATTTGAATTTTCTTGGCCAAAATTATGCGTACTACATATTTGGAAGGAGGGTGAATCAAACAAGGAAATAAGCAGGAGGATCGCATGCAAGGAAATAAGACTTGAATTTTTATTGTCACGGCATTGTGATCGTATATTTTTCCGAATATGACCCTTCTCGAGACTTTTTACGGATCTAGCCCCATAGAGCCTAATTTCAGCGCATGGAGAGCGCTGGATTTATGTTTTCATTTTTTATCTAAGGAACCAAGTATCGTGAGTCTTTGCTTAATTTATTTCAATTTTTTTAGCGGAACGGTGCACGCAGTGAGCAACATTTAATTTTTATCTTTTTTCCTTGCGGATCCAGTGATGGCCGGCAAGCGCAGATTTATTTTTCCATATTTTTTCGAAATCATCCCTGTGGCCCACAACTGACCCTCCTTCACCTCCAGCATCAACAAGGAAAAGGAAACAAACGTTCTGGAAAAGGAAAGGACCATACATTACGTGTTGGGAAAAGGAAACCGAGAGATGGGGCGTGTGGCCGGACGGAGCAGCAGTGCGCAATGGCTCCACGGCCGCCATCGGTGACTTTGCCGATCTGGCGAGAGTTCTTTGGTCACGACCTCGTACGCCGTGCCTCGGCAAATTTATAATTTAATTTTTTAAAAAATAATTTTATTAAGTACAAAATAATCGAAAGTTTTTTTGAGAATTTTTCTAGAATTTTTTAACCTAATGTGCTATCTTTTCAAAGATCCTTCTATATTTAAAAAAAATGAAAGCAACTCACCTGTAGCTTCTTTTAGCTGCAGCCCAGACCAGAGAAGCTTCCTCTCTTCCCTTCCTCCATTAAAGCAAGAACGAAGCTCCAAAACTCCATCAATCCCGCACCAAATCTCCTCTTTCCATCTATGATGTTAATTCCCCAAATTTTGTGCTCTATTGCCAAAATTTCCTCCCAATCTGATTTGATCCCAAATTATGGTTTCCATAAATATACTTGTTTCGGTGCTATAAAAGCCGACGAGCTCTCCTCCACCTCATCGCATTGCGTAAATCCCCAAGTGCTCCCTCTTGTAAAGATCGCCGGATTTTGGAGGTAACCCAAGCCATCACCGTCATCTTTCCCGGCGAAATTCACCGCAACCGTGACTCCTCCCCGCAGCGTCGGTCTTGACGATCTCGCCACACCAATGCCGACCCATCGCATGACCGCGGCCACCCCGCCTTCCTCCCTTGCCCTGGCCAAGCCAGGAGAGCAGCGTGCTTTCTCTGTGGAAGCTACAAAAAAATAATCTAAGATCGAAAATTCCTTTTCTTTCTCTTTCTTGATTTAAAACTTTTTGGGAGCCGTTTTACGCCTATTCGACCTCCATTTAGTTCCGTTTTCTTTCTAAATTCATTTAAAATTCTAAATTTCTCTTTTATTATTAAGTGTTGTATTCATACTTATCTTCTCATTTAATTGATAAGCGGGTATACTGCCGTCGTAGCGTTAGCACAGGCACTATACTAGTTATTTAGGGTGGACGTAAGAAAAATTGCTTAGGTGCATTATAAAGGGGTGTAGATGAGACTGACAGTAGGGACCCACCGCTAATGGACTCGGCTCACCCGTATCGCACCGGTCGACTACTAGGTGTAAGTTGATATGTGTGCTATGCACGTATTACGTATACATACATATAGTGGCTAGGGGCTAGGAGTCTAGGGCAGACTTTGTCGAGCATATACTTTGTATCAAGGATTCAAATTTTATTTCGGATAAAATATCGCCCCGGACCGGATTCCGAAATTTCAGCGAAATTCGGGTATTTCGGATAAATCTCGTCCAAAATTCAAAAACAAAAATTCAAATCCGGTTTGTTTTGTACCGAGAAAAAACGAAATTCGCCGAAAAATACAAAAATTTCGAGCGAAATACCCGAAATTTCGGTATTTTTGCAACGGAAAAAAAGTGGGTCAAACAATGTCGAAAACTTTTTGAAATTATTTTTGGAGAGTCCTCACACATTGGTGATACTGCCATAAAAATTTCAGATTATTCTGAAGTCTATGGAATTTTTAAAAATTCAAACATTGCCACTGTCCTGATAAAATGCCGATCGACAATTTTGAACCGAATGCAAAATGGTTCAAACCACGTTATAAATATTCGAATTTTTTTTGCATGGTTATGATGTATCTATAATGTTCTCATAAAATTTTCAAATGATGATCAAATTGTATGAATTTTTAAAAAATCGAACAGTACTATTGTCCTGTTAAAAGGCTTACCAGCAAACTTGAACAAAATGACAAATTATCTAAACAACGTTAAAAACTTTTGAAAATTTTTGTGGATGGTCCTGATGTAACATTAATATTTTTTTAAAAGTTTTAGATGATGATCATTCACAAATAATTTTTAAAAATTCAGACAGTGCTACGTCCTGATAAAAGTCTAATGATCAATACATAGATTTGCTTTAGCAATAAAAAAAAGTTTAAAAATTTTAAAAATTTTACATAATGGTAATAAGGAAGTTATTAATATCTCATAAAATTTTTGAATCATGAACATACTCCAGTTAATTTATACAATTCTTACAAGGCACAATACCATTTATGTTCTTTTCTTTTTTATTTTTGAAATATAATATAACAATCGAAGTTCAATGCTTACATAGATTTGATTGACCAAACAAACAAAGTTGAATTTTTTTTAGTAATTTATATAATGGTACTGAGTAAATTATTAATCTCTCAAAAAACATTTAGATCATAATCACACTCAAGAAAATTTATAAAATTCTAACAATGTAACTGTCCCAATTATGTTCATTCTGTTTTTTATTTTTTAAAGATAACAAATGAAGTTATATTATTTGAAAAAATTTTATGTATGATCCTAAACTACTAACTATAGTACATAGCATACGCTTACTATGTTGCACGAATTGCCTCATTAAAACCTTATGCAAGAAAACTTCATGAAAAACTTGCTAAGGAAAAAGAGTACAATTCACCCAAACTTCAATTGTTAATCTTCGAGATTCATGTTGGGTATACATAATTCATCTTCAAGATTTATGTGGGAGTATGTGAAATATCTCCCCCTGAAATCTGCACTTCTCTAAGTCTCATCATTCCAATTCCTTTTATGCACCTTTCAAAGGTAGATGCTGGGAGTGATTTAGTGAACAAATCTGCAAGATTTTTACATGACTTAGTATGCAATATCTTGATCTTGTTCATCTTATACAATTCATGAGCATAGAAGAACTTGAGGTTGATATGCTTCGTGAGATTGTTCTTCACATGACCCATCTGTGCTTGGGCAACACAAACTGCATTATCTTCATAGATTATCGTGGGAGTTTGCTCAATGTTCAAGCCACATGACTTCTGGATGTGGTGAACCATTCTTCTGAGCCATGCACATTCACGAGATGCTTCATACAAAGCGATGATTTCCGAGTGGTTTGTCGACGTCGAGACAAGAGTCTTCTTAGACGACTTCCAAGAAATGGCTGTTCCTCCACATAGGAAAACATAGCCAGTTTGGGACTTGCCAGTATGCGGGTCTGATAAGTACCCAGCATCGGCGTAGCCAACCAAGTTCAATTCATTGTTTCTTCTGAAAAACAAACCGAGGTCTTTGTTTCCTTGGAGGTAACGGAACATGTCCTTGATCCCTTTCCAATGCCTTTTGGTGGGTTACGCCTTTGCATCGAGCTAGCAAATTCACCAGCGAACGCAATGTCCGGTCCGGTGCTATTCGCAAGGTACATGGCGCTCCAAGCGCACTCGGATATGGGAATTTGCTCCCGGGACTTCCTCCCCTCTTCTCTAGGTGCTGTATGGGTCTAGGTGCGCTTGGAGTGACCTTGACCATTGGAGTCTTCGGGATATGCTTTTTCAAATCCAAACCTTTCCAACACTTTCTGCGTGTAGGTTGATTGGTGTACCAAGATTCCTCCTTGGACATGTTCAAACTGCAAGCCTAAACAAAACTTGGTTTTACCCAAATCCTTCATTTCAAACTCAAACTTCAAGTATGAGCATGCTTCTTCAATTTCTTCATCCGTTCCAATGATGTTCAAGTCATCTACATAGACGGAGATTATATAGAATCCATTCGGGGATCGCTGTATAAACACACATGGACAATCTTATTTGTTTGTGTAGCCTTTCTTGCAGAGAAAGTCACTCAGCGATTGTACCACATTCTTCTGATCGCTTCTTGACCCATACAGTGATTTCTCTAATTTCACTTTATGCATGAGTTTCTATTTGCTCCGTCTTGGTTGGGATAGGAATTCCTTAGGTACTTTCATGTATATCTCCGAATCAAGTTTCCATATAAATATCTTTGTGACAACATCCATTAGCTTCATTCTCAACTTCAAGTTGATTGCCATTGAGATTAAATATCTAAAGGTAATTCCTCCCATGACCGGAGAATAGGTTTCTTCATAATCAACTCCGGACGTTGAGTGAAACCTTGAGCTACAAGCCTTGCCTTGTACCTTACAACCGTTGTTTTCATTCCTCTTAGAACAAAGACCCATTTGTGACCTCTGTGGTTTATATGGGGAGGTGTGCGGCATCTGAGCAAACACCTCTCTCTTGTTCGGAGAGACTAACTCTGCAGATGATTGCCTTTTCCATTCTTCCCAATCTAGCCTTTTCTTGCATTCTGCGAGAGATGCGGCTCGGGATCATGATCAATGATCGAGGCAATCTTCTTTGCGAAGTATGCATCAACGTTGGCTGTTGCTCAATTCAGGGATTCTCCTGTTATTACAAAGTTTATGGCCATTTCTTCATGGGGTGCTTCATGCACTTCTACTTGCTCTTCGCTGCTATTCCCTATCGCAGGAGCAAGTTCCTTTAGCTTTTCATTGCCTATGTGTGCGCACACATTATTTCTGGCGGCTTCCTGTAGTGGAAGATAAGTCTGGAATTTCCTTTCCTGTTGGCTTCTTTCCAGTGCCAGGTCTCAACTGGCTCCCCTTCTTTCCTTGGGGTATTTTCATGATTGGTTGTGGTAAGTCCTCTCGCCCAGTGTTCTCCAGACGTCTCCGGGTACTTTGGGTTTGAGGAGCCAGATTTCCTGTTCTTTTTCTTTGAGGCCTCTGAACAGGATGAGGGATACCTTCTATTTTCTTTGGTACTTCCACCCTCTCTGGTGCATTTCTTGCGAGTAATGCGACTTAACCACGCCCTTCAGATCACAAAAATGATCAGGCAGTTCATTTGCTAAATTCTGCAAATCAATTATCTTCTGGACTTCTTGATTTGCTTCATTAGTGCGGGGTCATGTGCGGGGATCGGTGGAATGCCATATGATTTCGGCATTTTTCATCCAAAGGTTGATTTCCTCCCCTAATGACGGAAGCGGTCCTCGTCAAAGATGCAATCGTGAATCAGTCAGTATGCAAGTCTCGATCATGGGTTCCAGATACCTGATTATGGATGCACTCTCATAACCAACGTATATCCCAGACTTTCGGAGAGGGCCCATTGCAGTCCGCTGAGGGGGTGGTATAGGTACATATACCATACACCCAAATTTCCTGAGATGGGAGATCTTTGGGATGATCCCGTGCACAAGCTGCATAGGAGAATGGATGTTGTAGGCCGACGGTCTGAAATTGATAAGAGCTGCTACGTGCAGGACTGCGTGTCCCCAACAAGTGTTGGGCAAGTTACAACTCTGCAAAAGCGGCCTAGCAATGAATTTAATCCTCTTTGTTAGTGCTTCTGCTAGTCCATTCTGCGTATGGACGTGCGGTACGGAGTGCTCAACTGCTATCCCTGTTGCCGTGCAATAATCATCAAATGCCTTTGAAGTAAATTCTCCGGCATTGTCCATTCTGATGGACTTCAAGCGATGATCAGGGAAAGTGTTCTTAATTCTTATGATCTGCGAGATCAGCTTTGCAAAAGCATGGTTTCTTGTTGACAATAAGCATACATGCGACCATTTCGAGGAAGCATCGATGAGCACCATAAAATATCGAACGGCCCGACAAAGGGCTGAATCGAACATAAATACCCCGGATGCGTTCGGGAATGCAGGATTTCACTTTGCACTTTCATGACAGAGGTCTAGTTATTAATTTCCCGGTGGCACATGCAGGGCACACAAAATCTACATGATTCGGGAAATTTTTAACATTAATACCATGACCTTGTGAGTTGTTCACTATATTTCTCATCATTCTAAGACCAGGATGACCTAATCTACCATGCCATAAAGAAAATAACTCGAGCTTCTAAAAGCAGTCTTCAAGGAAGTATACACTTGGTGCATGAATATTCGTGTAGTACAACCCAGATTCATATGAAGGACATTTTTCTAATACCATTTTTCCACATACCGCGTGCTTCACAATGCACAAGTATTCTTTGCCATTTTCTTCGTTGGTTTCTACATGAAAACCATTGGCGCGGATGTCTTTGAAGCTTAAGAGAGTGCGCGTTGATTCAGGGTACAAAAGGGCTTCTTCAATTACCAAAGTTGTACCCATAGGCAATATAATAGTGGCTCTTCCTGAGCCGATTACATGTTAAGGAACCTCGCTATCGAATAGTCCGGGGTTCCCGAACAGATCTAAATTGGAGAACAGAGAGAGACACAGGTATATGGGGAGCGACGACAGAATTCTTTATTGATTTCTGATTGCTTGTACATAGGGGGGACCCCCTCCTCCTTATATAGCGCTCACCTAGGATTTTGGCTAAGGGACCATCGTGGGCTTTTTATTGGGCCACGTGGTTTCCCAACAGTTATATACCATAGCACAGTACCTTCAGGTAGCTTAGATGGTATAACGTCTGCGTCACGTGCGTGAGGTTCTGTTTGCACCCAGATTCGACGTGTGGTCAAAATCAGCAGTTTGGAGTCAACGAAACGTAGCCAATGTACGATTTAGAAGAATCCGAAGAAATTTGATAACGGTACAGATTTTAAGGAAAAACCGTCCGGATTAAGGCCGATACGAGTCATATTTTATAACGTATTGTAATAGAATACGATCGGTCGATGGGTATAAAAGGTGGATATGAGTAGGCTAAAAGAACAACACAATCAAATCAATTAGCCTACATTATATTTTTATCTACTTTTCTGTCGACTAAGAGTAGCTCTTGTAACTCAGAATCTTTATAATTCAATCTTAATCAATAAAGTTGCGTATCACCGATTGTTGATCTTCGTCGATTATACCATCAGGTTTGATTTCCTCTAATCTCGTTGCGCATCATCTTTTTCAGAGTCGATCTGCCTTTACCCTCTGATTAGCCTTAATCGGGTAATTGGATTTACCCCTTACCTTCAATTTGATCAACTTTTAGCTGATTAGATCTAAGCCGATCGCCCCACGAGATCGGCTTTGAGTGAATTTCATATTTTTCCTTACCGATTGCAGGGTCAAATCGGTTGGCACGCTCTGAACCCGGTGTTCGTCCGGTGTGTTGTAGTCGATAAACCCTACGTCAAGTTTTTGGCGCCAACACACTCTTGTCACGCCCGGTGAGACCACGAAGATGTCTTCCTCCGGCAAGTCGACTCCACCGTCCGATCTCAACACCAAAGCAATAATCATCCCCACATTTGACAATTTGACTCCAGAACAACGCAAGAAAATTGAAGACCAAAAAGCCGCTCTAAAGGAGATGATGCTGAGTTGCTACCAGAAAACCCAACACGGCGTCACCCAGAAGACTGCTTTGCCGACGATCAACGCCCTCGGCGCGCATGAGTCGCGAATAACCCGGTAAGTCAATACGTGCCTGCACAGGCAGAATTATCGGCTATGATTGAACAGTCTGTACACCATGCTTGATCAATCAATCATTGGCTTTAGTCACTACCCTCAAACTGATGATCTATACCCCTTTATAATGCACCTAATCAATTTTTCCCACGTCCACCCTAAATAATGCACCTCATTAGAGATGGCCTAATGTTCGTGCACCCAGCAAAACGTCGCCAGAAACTTGCATTCATCAAAATGAATGTCTCAGATCTTTCCTCAGTTTTACTCACCCACATCCGATGGCCGTTGTTTAATGTGTCTAACTCATTCATTCATGCGGCCCACAACAGGAGAGCTCGCACATATATATTTCAATTGAACTATATATATGGAATTTATGTTGCAAATCTAAACCCATTTGATTTCGATTCAATATTTACCATACCGATCGATTACCATGAATCACGCGCTTAATTTTCTTCCATTCATGCATGTGCACCACATCCTATACAAGGCGCTCACGTCACGCCATAATATTATTTAGCGAAAAATATTATATAAGGAATGTGTGTATGAAATGCAATTATCGTGTGATAAATATAAGGAATAAGTTCATTTTAGGACTTATTCCTAAATACACTATGGGAAGTAATGATATTACGATAATAATTAGCCTCAATCGGGACGCACAAATGGTGCTATATGTTAGCATTCATATTTGGATGACAATTAGGGAAACCATTATTGGTCCGGCTTTCCAGATGACATCTTGCTGCATGTGGCGTTCGACCCGCCCGGCGCCGACTACACCGAGGGCTTGCGCGCGCGATCGGCTGCCGGAGATGGACACGTACCTTGCGCAGAGCGAGGAGGCGGAGGCGAGGCGATCTTGTGGCGCGGTATGTGGAGGAGATCAAGGCAACACCTTGGTGGTGGTCGCGCGGTGGAGAAGATCGAGGAGGATGAGCACGCTGGAGGGTGGGGCGTGCGGACGTGGATCGCACGGAGGTGCCGATGCGCGCATGGCGGGCGCGGCAGTGAGGAGGCGTGGAAGGAGGTGGTGTGGGAGCAGTGGAGAAGATGGTGAGGCGTTTAAATGCGTAGGGGTGGTGATTGGGAATACGTAGGTCTGTTTGGTAGAGCTATAAATCCCAGTTTCATCTAAGATTTGAAACTTGTAGGTTAAAATAAAGTGAATTAAATTTATATTTTTAGTCTAAAAATTTAAGTCTAAAATGTAAACAAGATGATCTATCTAAACACTCCAGATTGTGCGCTTTTTGGCAAGGTGTTATTTGGAGAACTGTTAATGTTGTGCACCAACTTCTCAGGGATGCTACTTCACTGAAAGCCCTCAGTTCCTCAAGGTATGCATGGATGCGTCGATTTCCAGTTGACCCCAGATTTGATCTTTACTTCAAGTGCTAATTCACACGAGATGGAGCAGCTAAGTGCAGCATCTGTTGTATCCATCTGAAATTTTAATCCAGGATAGATGAATGACAACGGGTGCATTGTTATTTGTACATAGTATTTTCTTGATTTTGATATGTGCCACCCTTCTTTATGCACAAGCTGCTGTGTTGTTTACATCTTCCCGATTAAAGACCAGGTGTTTTGGAAAATCCTAGAAGCTCGGTTATTGGTGATTAGTGGCGCATCCCGTGTTAAGAGCATTGGATTTCAGGGAGAGTGCTCAAACTGTGCTTTTGTATTTCATACATTCAGGTTTGTCTAATCTTCTCAAACTTCTAACATTTCTTGATAGTATAAACTCCATGAGACGAAAAAATAATAATAAAGCGACTGTCGATTTAGAATCTTAAGGTGTACATAGATTCCGACTGAAACCCTAAGGCACATGATCGCATCCCGAGTTTGGTTTCCATTTGGCATGATCTGCTATTCCATATATGATATATATCGGTTTAAAAGCCCAAAAAAAGAGAAACGATGCAAGCCGTAAATCCAAGTTAGCCTTGAATTCCTTTTGCTTAATAAATTGTTTGACGCCTTATTATGTTATATATGTGTGCAAAAGATATAATGTCTATATTTGTAGATTATCTTGCCTTTTTATCACGGAGGACGATTGGTATGTTATCGTTCAACATGAAGAACGAGGTTATCTCCGTTATTGATCCAACACCTCTACGGATGGGTTCCAACGGATAAACCATCCGATTACTATCTTGATAGAATACAAAAATTGGTATAATATTCGATCATGCTATAAGGATAGTAAATCCCTCATGGAGCAGCGATATCTATGATTGGCGTATTGTAGCTCCAAAGTCATTCCAAAACAATAGACCGTAAGTTATTTACACATGATTAGTAAATAGTTAAATTTTTGTGTACTTACATGTAGCAATTAAATGTTGTGTAGGAACTTGACAAGTTATTTTGTCATGAACTTCATGCACATCCGGAATGGTCAACGATTTAATGCGGATCCGCATGGTCGGTACTCTCTATTTTATTAATCACTTTTATAAGGTTGTAAAGTAGGTCTATCACGATGATGCTCTACAACGTACTTACAGTGGTTCACCTATCCTCGTGAAGTGTTTCTTAATTGAAATACTAAAATACAAGTGGAATGAGTGCTTGTGAAAACATCCTCAAGACATAAGAACAAGTCTTAAGAGCATACGGAAGCGTTTAGCGAAAAATATTATTGAGTGTTATATCTTCATTTTTGTACTGCATACACGACAATCTTTGTGATTATTTATTATTAAGTGTTATATTCATACTTATCTTCTCATTTAATTGATAAGCGGGTGTACTGTCGCCGTAGCGTTAGCACGGGCACTATACTAGTTAATAATAGTGTCAAGACTATTGACTAAGAGTTGGCTTCGTCCGGGAGCCTACTCGATTCGCTGCAAGCGTTACCGACCTACCTTGTTTATCCATTAGCGCCAAACACACAAAACACGGTGGTCGGTCCAAAATCGTTGGCTCCAACTCCGTCCTCGATACCGACTCAACCCACTGTTATACTGCCGCGAGATCCTCGTCCTAGCGGGGTCACGTATTACCAAGCGTATATTGATGCCGCTAAGTTAAACGTGTCGGCTAATTTGCCACCATCAACTCTGTTTTACGCCTTCCCACAATCAGTCTCACAGCCGATTGAACCTAACAGATACCCGCAGTATCATGAGCCGATCCCACATAGGAATTCGGCCCCTCACAAGGTGGTAACTTATTCAGAACACTTTGTCCTATTGCTAGAACCGCCGATTAGAAGGAATGATGGATATGACCAGTTCTCTCAATATCCGTTGGCTCAATCTAATCGGCAGCCCGAGCTTGCACTCGGGGGGGGGGGGCAGAATGCCAATTATGATCATAGTTGGCAAAGCCATAATATCCCGTCGGCCAATATCGTTAATTGGGCCAACCAGATTTCTACCGTATTGAGGGAACAGTTCGGCATACAGCCATAGGGTAAAGTCATCGGCTATAGAAAACTGTATCCAGATTACATAGATCGCATGCCATATCCGCACAACTTCAAAGTCCCTGATTTTGCTAAGTTTTCTGGGGATGATTCAGTCATAACATTAGAACATGTCGGACGCTTTATCGCTCAATGCGGCGAAGCAGCTCAGTCCGACGGGTTAAAAATTAGATTGTTCCCATTATCATTATCAGGACCTGATTTTACTTGGTTTACTAGTTTGCCTCCAAATTCAGTTCATTTTTGGAGCAATTTGGAAATCTGATTCCATGAATACTTTTTCTCTGACAGTCTGGAACTTAGGATTTTCGATCTAAGCTCCGTCAGCTAGAAATTTGGGGAATCGGTAATAGATTACATTAAAGATTTAGGGAGGTTAGAAATCGGTGCTTTAGCGTCACATTACCTGGCAATCAACTAGTCAATTTAGCTTTCCAGGGATTAATCCCCTCACTCAAGGAAAAGTTTGGTGGACAAGAGTTCATCGACTTAAGCCATCTACTTCATCGCGTGTCGGCTCAAGAAAGTCGATTTCCTGGTAATAGGAGGTTCAGGGATAAATAAAAAGTAAACGGTAATAATAAGGAAAAGGACAAGGCCAAAGTTAACACGATCGATTATTGTTCAAGCGAGTCCTCTGAAGATGATGAAGCAGAGGTAAATATAGTCGAATGGGTCAAAGGGTCTAAGAAATCTTTGGTCTGTTCCTGGCTTAAGCTGACGAAAAATAAGTCGAAGGTAAAGTATGTGTTCGACGTATCCAAATGTGATCATATATTTGATTTACTTTTACAAGAAAAGATTATACGATTACCTAAAGGATACGTCATACCATCGGCTGATGAGACCAAGAAGCGAATGTATTGCAAGTGGCATCATTCTTTTTCTCATAATACTAATGATTGCAATATTTTTCACTAGCAGATCTAGTCGGTTATTGAAGACGGTCGGCTAAAATTTGCAAATGAGCCGACTATGTAGGTGGACGTCGACCCGTTCCCCATAAATATGGTGCAATGTTCACGCAAGGGAAAAGAGCCGATGCACGATGAAGAACCTAAACGAGCTCGGCGTGTCGATGTTAAACCAAACTCGATATGCGACAAGACCTTGAAAATCACGATCTGCTCGTCACAGATAGAAGCCGATCATGAAGGCAAGAATTCAAGAACTGTAAAGCCTAAAGAAGATCCGCAAGTTGGCACATGGTACAAGGCGAAGAAATCACCGCCGCGAAGACCTATTAGCAGGCCTAAGCTAACTTTTTCCCAGTTACTGGAGAAATACGAAAGAATAAACAATCGGCCGCGATATCCTCCGTGTCAGCCAGACAATCTGTATTGGCCTGAAAACTTGGAAAGGGCTCATCAGAAGTGCCCCTTTTGGCAGTTTTGTTGGGAAAGGGAGTAGCGTTGCCATCGCCATATACATGCTCGATGGAACATTATCCCCGGGACAATTGGCCTAGGCGATCGGTCAAAGATAGGTTATCTGGGCCAACAAATGATTGTCCAAACAAAGGTTATAGGAAGCCAATTCAGGAAAGGATTTCCCCGCCAAGTCAAGCTAAGGTACAGGTGGAGTCAAGCTCTGCGGTAAAGGGAGATCTGGTTGGAAGAATACGTAAGCCGATCGAACCCAAACCCATATGGTGCCCGCCAGGTCTTAGCTGATCACAACGCAGGCGGCTTCAAAGGCTAAGGACTCCGGAAATTAGGGAGGCTTAGCAGGAGAAACAAAGAGACCAAGCGTTGAATGAGCTTCGCTCGATTAAAACTGGGAAGAAAGAGTGGAGGAGCAATGACCAAGTTGAGGAGGAGATAAATTCATCCGATGACTTGGGCTCACCCATGATTCGAGATGATACTCCTCCAATGGATATCAACATAGTGTTTATGCTGCCAGCCGAGTTCAAGATAAAAATTGAATTAGGTAAAGAAATCTTTGCTTAGCTGTGCTTGGGTGCTCAAGACGCAGTCTTTGAAAAACCCCATGATGCCCATCGGCATCTTAAGCCGCTATACTTGAAAGGGTATATAAACGGCAAGCCAATCTCAAGGATGCTTGTGGATGGAGGAGCAACGGTCAATCTGATGCCATATATCACATGTAAAAAGCTAGGTAAGTCCGATAAAGACTTAATCAAAACTAATATGGTTTTGAATGACTTCACAAGCGATCCCACCGAAGCTAAGGGCGTCATGGTGACAGAATTAACTGTCGACAGCAAAACATTACCGACTACCTTCTTTGTAATCGACACCAAGGGTAACTACAGTGTATTGCTTGGGTGGGACTGGATACATGCGAATTGTTGCATCCCGTAGACTATGCACTAGCTGCTTATCCAATGGAACAGAGACAAAGTCGAAGTTGTTCCAGCCAATACATCGGCTCATATTGCGATGGCTAGTTCGAATGCGAATTGGCAACATGAAGAAGCCGAGTGTATCTCATGCAAGGTGCTGGACGATTATGATTTTATTTGCATGGTAAGACAGGACTTATGCTGATCAATGTCAGGCACAGCAAGTTTGATCAGACAAGTGAAGTTTTGCACCGATGGGGTTCGAGTAAGCAATGAAAGCTCTGCAAAACAAGATGCAAAGCTATCGGCAAATGACGGATACCTATGAGGCCATCGAAGATTTCCAAGAAATCAAAAATTTAGGCCAAGGATTCACATCAATCGATCTTCTTGAAGAAGTCGACATAGGCGATGGTGATAAGAAAAGATCTACTTTTATTAGTGAAAAATTAGATGTAGCATATAAGGAAAAGTTAGTCAAAATCCTTAGGAATTATAAGGATTGTTTTGCCTGAGAATACCATGAGATGCCTGGCTTAAGCTGATAGCTTGTTGAACATCAGCTACCTATAAAGCCAGGGTATCGGCCGTTTAAACAGTACCCTCAAAGGTTCAATCCAGTTTTGTACAATATTATAAAAGAAGAAATAGAGCGATTGCTGGAGGCCAAATTTATCAGGCCTTCCCGATACGCTGAATGGGTCTCCAATATTGTCCCTGTTATGAAGAAGAATGGTAAGCTCAGGATGTGTGTCGACTTTAGGGATTTGAATAAAGCTACACCAAAAAATGAGTATCCGATGCCAATAGCCGATATGCTTATCAGTGCTGCATTAGGAAACAAAATTATTAGCTTTCTTGATGGAAATGCTGGGTATTATCAAATATTCATGGCAAAAGCCGATATACCAAAGACTGTCTTCAGATGCCCTGGTGCTCTAGGGTTATTTGAGTGGATAGTGATGACGTTTGGCTTGATAAATACTATGCAACTTATCAACGGGCTATGAATTTAATCTTTTTCATGATTTAATCAGCCATATCGTTGAGATTTACATTGATGATGTTGTTGTGAAATCCAAAGATGATTTGCAGCATTTAGCCGATTTAGAGATAGTCTTCAAGAATACAAGGGCTCACGGCCTAAATATGAATCCTTTCAAGTGCGTGTTTGGCATGTCAGTTGGGCAATTTTTAGGCTTTATGGTCCATAAAAGGGGGATTGAAGTCAATAAGAAAGAGTTAAGACCATAGCCAAAACAAAACCGCCGACATGCAAAAATGAGTCGTAGAGATTGATCGAAAAAATCAACTATTTACGACGGTTCATCTCAAATCTTTCTGGAGAGCCAATTAACAGAAAGCTTTTGATGATATCAAAGAGTACTTGACCAATCCTTCGGTATTGGCCGCGCCGCAAAAAGGGATTCCATTCAAGCTATACAATCAGCTAAGGAGGAAACTATCGGAGCTGTTTTGGCACAAGAAGTCGATGTCAAAGAAAGGGTGATCTTTTATTTAAGCCAACGACTACTGGATGCTGAGATCAGGTACCCTTTTGTAGAGAAACTATGTTTATCCTTATATTTTGCCTGTAAGAAGTCAAGGCACTATACTTTAGCACTGGTTTGTAAGGTGGTATGCAAAACCGATGTTATAAATATATGATGTCAGCTCCAATTTTGTGAGGTCAACTTGGTAAATGGGCTTATGCATTGATTGAGTTTGACCTATCATATGAATTGGCGAAGGCGGTTAAAGGACAGGCTATAGCCAATTTCATAAGAGGACGTGAGATTACTACCGACCTAGTTTCCATTTCCCCTTGGCAGTTATATTTTGATGGATCGGTGTGTCGAGAGGGTGATGGTATTGGTATAGTACTCATCTCGCCTAAAGGATACAACTTCGAGTTTGCATTTCGGCTAAGTATCCGATGCTCTAATAATCAGGCAGAATATGAAGCATTGTTTAAAGGCCTACAACTGCTGGAAAATATCAGAGTAGATGTTGTTGAGGCCTATGATGATTCCTTATTAATTGTACAGCAAGTCAAGGGGGAATAACAATATCATGATGACACGCTGCTTAAGTACTTAGAACAATGTCTTGATACAATCGGCTCGTTCACTTCATTTTCCATTAGCCATATTCCCCGGGAAATGAATGATAGAGTTAACTTATTGGCTCAGAAGGCATAGGGCTATAAATATTTTGGCCGATATCAAATGCCTAAGCCCATTGAGGAAGCGATAATGTGCGCTGACACTGTTGACTGGAGGACAAGAATAAAGGATTACCTAAATAATCTATCCAAGCCGACAGAATGCAAAGTTAGGCAGCAAGCTCTGAAGTATGTTATTCTAGATGGAGTATTGTACTATCGAACATTAGAAGGGTTGCTGCTAAGGTGCCTTGGAGCCGATGAAGCCAAAGTGGCGATGAGTGAGGTGCATGAAGGTATCTGTGAGTCTCATCAATTGGCTTATAAGATGAAATAGATGCTTAGACGTACATAATATTTTTGGCCAACGATGTTAGAGGATTGCTTCCAATATTATAAAGGGTGCCAGACTTGTCAAAAGTTTAGTAATGTACAACTCACACCAGTATCGGCTTTGCATCCGATTATCAGGCCTTGGCCATTCAGAGGATGGGGAATAGATGTGATCAGCCAAATATTTCCTACTTCAAACAAAGGCCATAAATTTATTTTGGTAGCGACCGATTATTTCTCTAAGTGGGTTGAGACTGTACCCCTCAAAAAGGTTACAAGTGTCGAGGCTATCGGGTTTGTTAATGAACACATTATTCGTCAGTTTGGTATCCCGCAAACCATTACGATCAATCAAGGAACTGTGTTTATGTTCGATGAATTCCAAGGTTTTGCTAAAAATCTAGGTATCAAGCTGCTAAATTCATCGCCTTATTATGCTCAGGCTAATGGACAAGCCGAGTCGTCTAATAAGACGTTGATTAAGCTGATCAAGAGAAAAATCAACGAGAAATCAAGGAATTGAAACTCAACGCTATTAGAGTCAGTATGGGCTTATCGACTAGCGTACCATGGATCTATGAAACTTTCACCTTATTAGTTAGTTTATGGTGAAGAAGCCATTTTGCATGTGGAGATTAATATCGACTCTATACGAGTAGTTAGACAAAATAGTTTGTCGGCTCAAGACTACAAGGACTCGATGATTGACAACTTAGACAACCTAGCAGAATTGTGTCTGTCTACGTTAGATCAACTTAAGAGGAATAAGATGAGAGTTGCAAAGGCATGCAATAAAAAGGTAATGCCCAAATCCTTCAGTGAAGCCGATCTAGTCTGGAAGACCGTACTACCCGTTGGGTCTAGGGATAGCCGATTTAGTAAATGATCACCTATGTGGGAAGGACCGTATAAAATAAATCGGCTTTTTGATGGAAATTCTTACATACTGGAAATTCTTACATATTCTTACATACATAATGGAAAATACTTGAAGAAATATTATCCTAGCGCTTGGATTGGATCTTAGTCGGCTATAAGAATACATCGCTTGAACGATTAAGACAATATGGTGCAAGTTAAGATATAAGTAGAATTGGTTAAACAACTGATTAAGGTAAGTTAACATTGCAAAGAAAAGTATTGTTTCAAAAGCTGACATGCCATAAAGATTACATCAAAGGTTTACAAGCCCGAGCCTAAAAGCCTAGCACCCAGAGCCGACAGCGCGCCCGTAGCTTTGGCAATTATCTCCTGCACCTCATCGACAATCCTTTGATCCTCTTGAGCGCTTCCTGGTACAGGGATAATTTTGGCTGTCTACTTCTTGACGCTGGCCACACCCAAAGCTAGGCCAAGCTTCTGCTCATTGATAGCCGACGTCGATTGCTCGACGAGGAGTTGACTATCTAAGATCTGCTTGGTCAGCTCCACTAGCTGTTCTCCGAGGGTCTTCTTGGTCGATTCAAGCTACTGCAGAGACGCCTTCTTGGCCTTTAGTGACTGAGCGTCGACGTCGAACTTGCGTTTCTTCACCTTCATGTCAGCCACTAGCTCATCAAGAAGCTTCTGGTCGACCGCTTGTGCTTCTCGTTGTGCAATCCTGGCCTGTGCCGCTTCGACCGATGCCCTCTTGTCGTCCAAATGGTATACATTCAGCAACGCCTCCATGATCTCTAGAGGGAGGTCGGCTTCGACGGCGGCCATGGAGTCCTTGATCGGCTAATTGTTGCCGAGGATCTCAGTCTGGGGCCTCATCACCAGGTCGAAGAGCTTGTTCAGGCACTCCTGGATCCCTAGAGCCGATGCTACCGCGGTCGCCTCCTCCTTTGAAACTTCAATTATCTTGCAGATGTTCGCTGGGTAATCATCGGTGGCCATGATCTCTGGATCATCGAGATCAGCCAAACAAAAGCCCAGCAAGGCTGTCGGATCAGGGGAGGATGGAGCTGGGATCGAAGGCGCTGGCGGGGTTGGCTGAGATGATGGCGGCGGAGGCTCAAAGGAAGCAGTCGGCAGATCGGCCAAGACGTTGGCAATCTGCATTGACGGGGTCGGTTGAAAAAGAATGAAAATAAGTAAAGCCGACAAATGAAAAATATTCAAAGTCAACAAAGGGCACTTATTCCTCCAGTAGCCGATCCATGTGGTGAGCTTTCACCACTCTGCTCCTGGGGCTTGGAGCCTTTCTTGGAGGGAGCCTTGGTATGCTTGACCCGCTTTTTCTCTGAAAGGATCGGCCAAAGGTGTTAGATAAAGATGACAATGGTTAAAGTACGGTAGAAGAGGGAAGTCGATCGAAAATTACTTGGCTATTGCTTGTCTATGTCAGAAAGTGATGGGGCCTGGACACCAAGCGTGCTCGAAGAATATCCCGCTAAGGCCGATCCAGAGGTACAAGGGCACTTGCAAGGGTGGGAAGCACCAGCAACTTTGGCTGCCTTCTTCCCTGTAGCCTTGGTCCGCAGAATGGCAGACAAATCGGTTAATAAACTATCGCAAGAAGAATAATGAAGGCAGCTTAAGGAGAAATCTACTAAAGCCGATGCCTCGCTAGTTATTTTTACTAAACTCGTGTTAGTGTAGCCTGAGGAGCTAGCATCACTGCTAGATCAGAACTACTACTAGCGGTGTTAGTCAATGAAGACACCACTCGCGATAGGTCTGGGAAAAATTCAACTACCACGGCCGATATAGTCTGCCTTACTGAATAAAGAGTGGCACAGACAGCCAACCACCATGACGAATAATTGTCAGCCTCCCGGGTTGGCAGGATGAAGTGCGGGAGGCTTCTGAATTGAAGATCATCGGCCAAATGAAGTATGGTGTTGGCATTGGATGCTCGGTGAAGCCGTTTTCTTGGCCTTATCCGATTCAGCAATTGAAGACTTGGGGCATAATTGGCCAAACCCTAGCCGTCGAGCATATACTAAAGGGTGATACAGCTCATAAGAGGGCTGATATATCCGATTCCTCGTATGAAGGCCGACAGAGAGTACACTAGGGGAGATGAAAATTCTATACAAACTCAACGTCTCTAGGGACATATCGTCGCTGTCAGTTGCCAATTGGATGAATGACGGCCAAGAGAAATTGTCGTCTTCTGTATAACTAAAGAAATCATTTTGACTGAAATCTGACTGATCTAGCTGAAAGAAGAAGGCCAAAAATTTTCTAGCTCCGATAGATGTCAGTCTTGGATGCTTGCAGGAGTAGAGAATAAACTTCTCACCAAAAGATCGGTTGTCTCTAAAAGCTGGCTTCTGACCTTTAGGGGTTTTTTCTAGGGAAAAGGCGAAAATTCACTAGAATCGATTTGGAATGGTGAGCTAAACACACAATATAGCCAGACCTGAACGAACCACAAGGGGTCACCAATATTGCCTACTGAGTACTGGCCCATCCCAGTGAAAAGCCGACTGCGGATGACGTGCATCATCTGAAAAATGGCACCAAGGAAGAGTTTCCCCAAAGCCAACCGCCGACTTGCGACCAACTTCTCAGCAATGACTTCATAGACTTGTATCGGTCCAAGTGACGCTCCACAAAAAAAGAAATCGATCAAGCCAAATATTAAGGAAGGCGACATGCTCCCTATATGATACCAGACCTGATCCTTTGTAACACCCTAATTTTTGCTCTAACTTAAATTTTGGAGTATTTTTATTTTTGTGAATTTTTTTGGGAATTTATTTAAATTTATTTGGATTTATTCAAATAGGGCTTTTCTTGAAAACAATTGAATAATGGAAAAGTTTTTGCAAAGTTTTATTGCAAATATTTTAATTGAGTTCCAAATATCTCAAAGTAATTTCGGAATTTTTCTAGAATTTTTACGCTATTTTAAAAGCTCCAAATGATTTAATTGAATTTCTAGAATTATTTTAAATGTGAAATGATTTTAAAATCAGTTGAGCGATAATGGGCCGAGCCCATTCGTGTGTCCATAACCGCCGCGAAAACCTAGCGTCGCCCCCAAGCCGTCCGATCCGGATCGCGACGCTGTCGCGTGTGCCACGTCGCCCGGCGCGTGAGCCTTGGATCATCGCGCCGACGAACGCACAGATCGCGCCCGCCACGCCGCCCCAGCGAGATCGCCGGAGAGGCGTGGGCTTTGATGGCCGTGATTTCGCCGCGATTTGCGCACGCGTCGGCGATCCTTAAGTCCCGTTGAAGTCGTCGTGCAGAGGCCTTGCGCCGCGTCTTTTGACTCCTCGCACGCACGCCGAGACCCTCTCTAGCGCTGGCGAGCTCGCCGAAGTTGCGTCTTTGTGCCGCCGGTTTTTCGTCGTTTTCTTCGCGCGGTTTCTCTCGCGTCGCCAAGGTCACCGGAGTAATCCTTCCGCCAAGCCGCGTCGAACGAGCCACTTCATCACGCCGGAGAAGCCCCGTAGCGCCGTGGGCTGCGTCATCTTCCTCAACTCCGGCAGCCTTTTCTTCTGCGCCGTCGTCGCCTTCACCGAGCTTCGTCGTCCGTCCGATCTTCATCGCACGCTTCTGGTTCGTCCACGTCTCTTGTCTTTGTGTTCTTCTAGAGTAGATCTGTACCGTTAGATCTGGTTTGAACGGTAGGGATTAGATCTAGATTCTGCGGCTAGATTTAATGCGAACCCTTGGATCTTTTTGGGCCAGCGAGGATTGAGCCACGTTGCGCCTTGAGCGAAGAAACCGCTCGGTACCGTGGGCGTTAGATTAGATCTAAGCGGTAGAGATTGGATCTGGTTTTGCCCTAAGGATCCGCGCGTTCGATTTGAACGTGCGGCGGAGATGGCACCGCCCTCGCCAAATCGCGTCTTGGCGTGTGGGCGTTTTGGCCGGGCGAGACCAGATCCACCGTCGATTTGGTGCACCGTCGCGATTGCGCGCGCGTGTCGTCGCATGAACCGAGACGTCGCAGCGATGGCGCGGTGCCGCCGTTGATCGAGCGCCGTTGGATGTGCGACGCGTGGAGGTGTGGGCCGCGTCGCCGCGTTGGATGCATGGTCGATCACCGGATGCGCGACGCGTCGTCGCACGCATCTCGGCGCTGCGGTGCGCGTGAGGAGATCCGCCGTTGATTCAACGAATGGCTCGGATCTTGCGCGTTCTTTGCAAGATCGTTTCGTGAACCGAGTCCACGGTAGACCGAGCCGAGCCGTGAACCCGTTCATAGATCAGAGCGGCGTGGCGGCCTGCAGGCGTGCCACGTGTCGCGGCCGGCGTCATAAATATGTTATATATAAAAATATTTTGGCGAAATTCTTTTATGTGCTGACGTCATCATGATGCAATGCTGATGTCATAAATGCGAATTTTTCAAGTATAAAAATAATTGGGAAAAATCGGATTTCTTAATTTCAGATATTTTGATTTTATTCAAATTTCAAATGACTATAACTTTTGCATTTTAACTCGGATTTGGGTGATTCAAATTTCTAAAAATTCATAAAATTATGATCTATTTAATGATGAATTTTATTTGAATTTTTTAGGCCCTTTAGTCCTCTGTATTAGATTTTTATTTTATATTTTGTTTGTTCGCAGAGACGCAAATTTGCCGGAAAGTTTCGAGGAAGAATTCGTCGCTCAAGACCAAGCTTGAACACGACCAGCAACTCTTTGAAGGCAAGTGATGCTTTGATCATTTTGATCCCAGGTTTTAAAATGTAGTTTATGCTTTGAATCTATGCATGCTTATTTATTTAAAATAAATTTAAATTGATTTGGGATAATGTAGTTAATCAACCCATTTTGTTATGCCACCTTGAATTATTAATTGTATGCCCTAAATCATTGTCACCCTAAGTTTGATTATATTAGTTGGATGCTAATATTGTGCCAACACGGGAGGCTAGGCCGTGAGTAGATGCTTAGCCTTGCATCGAGTCATGAATGATCTTTCGGAAAAATGCTACAAAATTGACTAATGGAATATTGAATGTATTTTGAAAAGTGGTGTGATGATGCCACATGATGAGATTGAGTCTGATGACTGTGTGGTTCCGCATCGATGTTGAGTTATTCTTGGCATGTGTTGGACGATAATCAAGCTGGGTGGGAAATGATTTAGGCTGGGGCAAGTGGCAAGAGGTCGTGTGCACTGGTGGGCTGTGTGGCGGTGGGTTGATGAGTGTTGTGAGTCTGTGCCACAATGGGTCGTGTGCCCTTGTTGAGTGTTGGAAGTCTTGCCTTGGTCGATTAAGGACTTCACCTTGCAAGCCTTTGATCCGAGTCACCGTACAACCACATGTACGATATGGGACAGACCTAGTTGACTAGGGTTACGATATCTTTCCTCCGATACCTCGGGGTGTGAGACAGTGGGTGTATCTGTATGGGGCGAGCACTGTGCTACGGCTTGGTACCCATCCAACGGTGGTTGGCGGTCCTATACTTGGCTCTGTGTGAGGGAAGTGATAGTGAAGGCAATCTGGAGAGGTTCTTTGGTTAAGGTAGAGGTTCCCAAAAGCTTTGTTGCGGACAATCACTGTGTGGTGGTGAGGTGTATCTTGTGGGTAAAGTGTACAACCTCTGCAGAGTGTCAAAACTATTCGAATAGCCGTGCTCACGGTATTGAGCATTGCTCGGGATTACTGATCAAGGGTAGATTTTCTTAAACAAAGCGTGGAAGGGGTGGTTGTGTGCCAAGTGTTAAAATGAACTGTTAAGGTGTGTGCGAGAATCTTCGATGAAAAACCATTTGAAGAAATTAGTATTACTTATAACTATTCCATTGCTTTAAATTAAATAAGGTCTTGGTTTAAAAATCTGTTGATGCAAAAGAACCATTTAAGCCCAACCTTTGGAATAAGCTTTGCATATAGTAATAGCGTTGCATCTGTGCATTACTTGTTGAGTGCCTTGTGTACTCATCCCACCTTGCTTATCAACCCCAACATCGGTGGAGGAGACTACACCGGTTTGGGAGGAGGAGTACATTGAGGACCCGAGCAACTAGGGGCAAGCCCAGTCGGTTGCTCGTGGCAAGATGAAGGCTTCCACGACAGCTTGTTTATGTTCATTGCTATTTCTTTTCTCTGAATAATGTAAGCCCTGTGTGGCTTTCTTATCTGTAAGGAGACCATAAGGTCGTACAACTCGGTTTATATACATGTTTGCACTAATTATTCTTATATCTTCGTGAATGTGCGTGATGTGCAACCTGTATGTTGTGTGTGCTAGCGTGATCTGGATCGCATGAGAATACACAGAGGGTCCGGATCTGCAGGTTCGGGTCCCGACAGAGGTGGTATCAGAGCAGGCTGACTGTAGGACTTGACCCTAGTTTGGTTGTGCCTAGGAGGGTAAAACTATTTTCTAAAGACCTAATCAACTTGAGCAAGAATATAAATGAAATCTTGACTTATCTCTTCTCTCTTGTTTCATACCTATCTTTGAATTTTTTTATTATTCTCTGTTTAATTTAAACAAGGTTTGTTTTGGCAGATGAGGATGATCCATACCTATGGAGAGCGCACCAGGAGGATACGTCGCGGAGTTATGGCGTATGATGCGCTTCCTCGGAGGTTTTGCGAGACCAGCGTATCGAGGACTTGGTGTGCAGGCAGGACTTGGCGTCGCTGGGATGTCAAGATCACGATGTATGCTCGGGAGAAGACGAGGAGAGCCATCCTATCTACGTCACGGTCGGAGGTCTTCTTTTGAGGCGGAATCCAGAGTCGCGCGTCGAGCGTGCGGCGATTGCCCGCACTTACTCCGCAGAGTTGGAGGCACCGTCTTCGTCACCATCCGCGTCGAGACAATCGCTTTGACAGGATGGAGCTCGTGGAGGAGGACGCCACTATCACCCACTGGCGAGGTATGTTATCGCCAGAGGACGCCTTGGACGAGGCGATCCCAGAGTGCAGAGGACCCGCGCCGAGGTCACAGGCGAGATCCAAGCTGCGGGAGGGCTTAGCCCACTCCATGCGAAGATCCAGGAGTTGGAGATGGCTTTATACGGACCGAGCCCGAGCGATCCCGAGTTACGATCGAGATCCGGAGGAGCAGAGCGAGAGAGGCACCAGCACGAGCAGCAGCGGCCGGGACGGCAGAGTCGATGGGGTCTTTGCACCAGTGCAGTGAGGTCTTGAGGATCGGTTGCCCGATGCGAGCACCCACCGGTGTATGCTCGGGGGAGCGGCGGGTTGGCTCGATGGTGATCGAGTCTAGTCGAGGTAGTGTTGAGACTCGAATAATTGAGTCGCGTCTTTTTCTTGAGTCACCATTAGGTGTGAGTCGTCATAGAGTCCTATGTTTGCTTACTTGTTTTTCGTTGTGAGTGTCTCGTATGCGTTGCATTGCCCTTAGGCACTTGTGAGCAACCATCTTGCTTTATATTATATCAATAAAGTGGCTAAATAATTTAAGTTACACTGTTTCCCACATAAGTTCTTTTACTCGTCTATGCTTTCTTCTTTTCTTAACCTTGGAAGCTTGCAGATGGTGAGGACACATGGAAATGTTGGAGCCAGTGAAGTGGAGCTAACCAAAGGACAACTGAATGAAGAGCCGATTCCTCAACCGCCGCAGTCGATATGCGTAACACAGGAGCCTTCTTGATCGCCTGGACTCAACTTATGAACACGATGGTTCAAACCATGCGCAGATATCCAACCAAGCTGCTGCGAATGTTCAAGCCGGGGTAACCATGGACCACACCCTACTCAAGGTTGTCGGAGTTTATGAGAACCCGCCCACCTACCTTCTCGAGCAACGCCAATCCATCGGAGGCGGACGATTGGCTAAGGACAATTGAAAGGAAGCGCACATTACCCAGTGTGTAGGACAAGAGAGGGTACTCTATGCCTCTCATCAACTCGAAGGGACCGCCGAGAATGGTGGGAAAACCTGCGCGACTCATGAGGACCCACAGAGTATCACGTGGAGGAATTCACCTCGACTTTCGCCGATTACCATGTACCCGAGGGTATCATGGATCTCAAAAGGAGGAATTCGGAGCCTCAGCGTGGGGCGGTCGGTGGCGATTACGAACAAATTCACCCCGCACGCTACGCACGGAGGGCGTGGCTACGGATAAGGTCGGACAATCCCGCTTCATGAAGGGATTGAATGCGAGGTTGCAGTGGACCGATCACCCACACATTCCACGACTTCCAAGAGCTAGTTAACAAAGCTCTTATCTTAGAGGACAAGCGCCAGAGTTGAATGACAACAGAAGCGCAGAATGGCGCAACAAGGAGGTCGTCGGGGCAGCAGAGGCGCAGGACGGCACCCCAACAGTTCATCCGGTACCGGCCAGAGGCAATGATAGGGCACCACTGCCGCAAATCGCCCGATGGGTCGAATGTTCGAGACTCGGCCAGAAGCGTAGCACGGTGGAGGAACCTCTCGAGCGGTGGGAAGACGTTGCTATCATTGCAATGAAATGGGGCATTTTGCCAACAATTGCCCTAAGAAGGAGGTGTCACCCGGTCCGCTTTAACACGGGAACACACGGCAAGGACTCCGCGCCAATCGTGAACGCGGGGCATCAACAGCGAACAACTCCATCCCAAGGAACGCATGAGGCCGAGTCAACCACATTCGACGGATGAAGTGCGAACGCCACGGATGTTATCTTGGGTAAGTTCTAGTAAACTCGATCACCATCGCTTTATTTGATTCCGAGCCAGCATTCTTTTATTTCCGAGATTTTGCTGTTCAAAATGATATGGAAATAGTGAATCTTAAATGTGTGCTCATAGTCCAATCCCCTGGATCAGAACTCCGATCTAAAGTAGGATGTTCTGGGGTAAGACTAATAATTAATGGAGTGGAGTTCCTAGCGAACTTAATCATCCTTAATACCCAAACCTTGGATGTTATCCTGGGAATGGATTGGTTAACCAAACACAAGGCAGTGCTGGACTGTGGAAAAAGAGTCATATCGGTCGAGAGCCCGGATGGAAAGAAGATTGAATTTGAAGCAAAATCAGTGCGAGATGGACAATTGATGGCCAACAGCATGAAGACTGTCAGCTTAGAAGAAGTTTCCATAGTCAATGAATATCCGGATGTTTTCCCGGAAGATTTACCTAGAATGCCGCCAGATAGAGATATTGAGTTCGTGATAGAGCTGGTTCCAGGGACATCTCCAATAGCTAAGAGACCTTACAGGATGTCCACAGAGGAATTGGTGGAAATGAAGAAGCAAATTGAAGAACTGCTAGAAAAAGGATTTATAAGACCTAGTTCATCGCCATGGGGAGCACCTGTCCTATTCGTCAAGAAGAAGGACGGGAGTTTTAGGATGTGTATAGACTATCGTGCACTCAATGATGTGACGATAAAGAATAAGTATCCGCTACCGGGATCGATGATTTGTTTGACTTGATTGAGAGGAGCGAGTCTTCTCCAAAATTGATCTCCGATCGAGGATACCATCAGCGAAGATCCGATCGAGGATATCCCAAGGCGCATTTTCGTCAAGATATGGACACTACGAGTTTGATGATGTCTTTTGGTTTGACAAATGCACCAGCATATTTCATGAACTTAATGAATAAGGTTTTTATGGAATATTTGGATAAGTTCGTCGTCGTATTCATAGATGATATCCTTATCTATTCCAAAACGAGCGAAGAGCACGCCGAGCATTTGAGGCTAGTCCTTGAAAAGTTGAGAGAGCAACAGTTGTTTGCGAAATTTAGCAAATGTGATTTCTGGAAGAATAAGATTGATGACTGCAGCAGGAGTTGCGGTAGATCCAAATAAAGTGGAGACGGTTCTGCATTGGGAGCAACCCAAGTCGGTAACCCAGATCCGTAGTTTCCTTGGAATGGCGGGGTATTACCGTCGATTCATCGAAGGATTCTCTACGATTGCGAGACCACTTACGCAATTGTTGAAAAAGGAAAAGAAATTCTTATGGGCCTTTGAGTATGAGAAGAGTTTTGGGAGTTGAAGAGGAGATTAACATCGGCTTTGTATTAGTTTTACCGCGTTCATCAGGCTTCGACATCTATTGTGATGCATCGCGTCGAGGATTGGGATGCGTGTTGATGCAAAATAGGAAGGTAATTGCCTATGCATCGAGGCAATTGAGACCACATGAGGAGAACTATCAGACCCATGATTTGGAATTAGCTGCCGTAGTGCATGCACTAAAGATATGGCTCATCATCTCTCCGAAATAGATGTGAAGTGTATCTGGATCATAAAAGTCTTAAGTATATCTTCACAAGTGACCTAAATATGAGGCAAAGAAGATGGTTAGAGTTAATCAAGGATTATAATGTGGGAATTCACTACCATCTGGTAAAGCCAACGTAGTGGCGACGCCTATGAGCGAAAGAACCACAGTGTAAATATCTTTGTTGGAAGCAGTCAGCGGAATTGTGGAAGGATTTCGAAATTAGAACTGGAAATGGTACGGAAGGATTCCTAGCAACTTTGGAAGTAAGACCTACCGGAAGATCGGATCGGGGAAGGCGGAAAGATGATGATAAGATCAATAGAATTAAGGGCAAAATGGATGAAGGCAAAGCAAAAGATTTCAAACTGGATGAACAAGGTACTATGTGGTTTAAAGAGCGTATTTGTGTGCCGAACAAAAAGGAGTTGAAGCGATTAATTCGGAGGAGGCTCATGACTCCAAGTACTCAATTCATCCAGAAGTGCGAAAATGTATCAAGATTTAAAGGAAAGATTTTGGTGGCCAAGCATGAAACGAGAAGTCATGAATATGTTGCATTATGTGACATATGCCAAAGAGTCAAAGCTATGCACCAAAGACCAGCAGGCTATTACAACCCCTAAAGATACCGAATGGAAATGGGAAGAAATTGGTATGGATTTCATAACCGGATTGCCCGAGCATAAAGTGGATATGATTCTATATGGGTCATAGTAGATCGTTTAACTAAAGTGGCACATTTCATACCGTGAAGACCACTTATTAGGAGACCGGTTAGCGAGAACTTTATATGGCATGGATCGTGCGCTTGCACGGAGTGCAGAAGAAGATAGTGTCGGACGAGGTACCCAATTTACCTCAGATTTTGGGGTAAGCTACATGAGGCAATGGGGACTCGTTTGAACTTGATCTGACCTACCATCCGAGACGGATGGTCAAAGCGAGAGGGTTAACGGATATTGGAAGATATTTTGAGAGCTGCGCTTTAGCATATTCAACCTCATGGGACAAGTGTTTGCCTTATCTTGAGTTTAGTTACAACAACAGATTATCAAAGAGTTTACGATGTCTCCATTTGAAGCTTTGTATGGTCGGTCTGTCGAACACCATTGAATTGGAATGAGACAGCGAACGACATGTTTTTGGACGGACATTCTTCAGAAGCGGAAGAACAAATCGCCTACGATCGGGGAAAGATTGAAGATTGCACAATCGAGGCGTAAGAGTTATCCGACAACCGTCGCGAGGAACCGAGCTTTGAACCGAAGATTTTGTGTACCTTAGAGTCACACCTCTCAAAGGAGTCGAAGGTTCCATGCAAAGGAAAGCTCGCACCGGATATATCGGACCATTCAAGATCTTGAGCCGCAGAGGTGAAGTTGCTTATCGCTTGAGTTACCGCCATCTTTGGCGGAGTGCATGATGTATTCCATGTATCACAATCGAAGAAGTGTCTTGAGTACGGAAGAGCAAACACTTTTGGAGGCAATTGAAGCGCAAGAAGATCGACTTACAAAGAACATCCGATGAAGATTACGGGCGTAATGGGCGGAGAGACAAGGAACAAGTCAACACGTTTCTGCAGAGTTCGATGGAGCAACCATTCGGAAAGTGAAGCAACATGGGAGCGAGAAGAAGATCGAATAAGGAGTTCCTAACCTATTTCGTAGACGACCTTGAATCTCGGGGACGAGATTACATTAAGGGGAGGTTTGTAACACCTAATTTTTGCTCTAACTTAAATTTTGGAGTATTTTTATTTTTGTGAATTTTTTTAGGAATTTATTTAAATTTATTTGGATTTATTCAAATAGGGCTTTTCTTGAAAACAATTGAATAATGGAAAAGTTTTTGCAAAGTTTTATTGCAAATATTTTAATTGAGTTCCAAATATCTCAAAGTAATTTTGGAATTTTTCTAGAATTTTTCGCTATTTTAAAAGCTCCAAATGATTTAATTGAATTTCTAGAATTATTTTAAATGTGAAATGATTTTAAAATCAGTTGAGCGATAATGGCCGAGCCCATTCTTGTGCGTCTGCAGCCCGCCCGCCGAAACCCTAGCGTCGCGCCGCCAAGCCGTCCGTCCGGATCGCACGCTGTCGCGTGTGCCACGTCGCCCGTCGGCGCGTGAGCCTTGGATCATCGCCGACGAACGACAGATCGCGCCACACGTCGCCGTCCGCGAGATCGCCGGAGAGGCGTGGGCTTTGATGGCCGTGATTTCCGCCGCGATTTCGCGCACGTCGGCGATCCTTAAGTCCCGTTGAAGTCGTCGTGCGAGAGGCCTTCGCGCGCGTCTTTTGACTCCTCGCACGCACGCCGAGACCCTCTCTAGCTCTGGCGAGCTCGCCGAAGTTGCGTCTTTGTGCCGCGGTTTTTCGTCGTTTTCTTCGCCGCCGGTTTCTCTCGCCGTCGCCAAGGTCACCGGAGTAATCCTTCCGCCAAGCCGCGTCGAGCGAGCCACTTCATCACGCGGAGAAGCCCCGTAGCGCCGTGGTGCGTCATCTTCCTCAACTCCGTAGCCTTTTCTTCGCGCGCGTCGTCGCCTTCACCGAAGCTTCGTCGTCCGTCCGATCTTCATCGCATGCTTCGGTTCGCCCACGTCTCTTGTCTTTGTGTTCTTCTAGAGTAGATCTGCATGCTGTTAGATCCGGTTTGAGCGGTAGGGATTAGATCTAGATTCTGCGGCTAGATTTAATGCGAACCCTTGGATCTTTTTGGACGCGTAGGATTGAGCCACGTCGCGCCTTGAGCGATAAACCGCTCGGTGCCGTGGGCGTTAGATTAGATCTAAGCGGTAGAGATTGGATCTGGTTTTGCCCTAAGGATCGCGCGTTCGATTTGAGCGTCGCGGCGGAGATGGCACCGTACCCTCGCCAAATCGCGTCCGACGCGTGGCGTTTTGACCGGAGCGGAGACCAGATCCAGCCGTCGATTTCGGGTGCACCGTCGCGATTGCGCCGCGTGTCGTCGCATGAACCGAGACGTCGCGATGATGGCGCGGTCTTGGCCGTTGGATCTGGCGCGCCGTTGGATGTGCGAGCGTGGAGGCGTGGGGAGGCGTCGCCGCGTTGGATGCGTGGTGGCCATTGGATGCGCGCGCGTGTCGCACGCATCTCGGGGCGCTACGGTGCGCGTGAGGAGATCTGGCCGTTGATTCAACGAACGGCTCGGATCTTGCCGCGTTGCTGCACTGTTCTGGTGAACTGAGTCCACGGTAGACCGGAGCCGAGCCGTGAACCCAGTTCATAGACCAGAGCGACGTGGCAGCCTCTGGGCGTGCCACGTGTCGTGCTGACGTCATAAATATGTTATATATAAAAATATTTTGGCCGAAATTCTTTTATGTGCTGACGTCATCATGATGTAATGCTGACATCATAAATGCGAATTTTTTAGTATAAAAATAATTGGGAAAAATCGGATTTCTTAATTTCAGTATTTTCAGATTTTATTCAAATTTCAAATGACTATAACTTTTGCATTTTAACTCGGATTTGGGTGATTCAAATTTCTAAAAATTCATAAAATTATGATCTATTTAATGATGAATTTTATTTGAATTTTTGATGCCATTTAGTCCTCTATATTAGATTTTTATTGTATATTTTGTTTGTTCGCATAGACGCAAATTTGCCGGAAAGTTTCGAGGAAGAATTCGTCGCTCAAGACCAAGCTTCGGAACACGACCAGCAACTCTTTGAAGGCAACTGATGCTTTGATCATTTTGATCCCAGGTTTTTAAAATGTAGTTTATGCTTTGAATCTATGCATGCTTATTTATTTAAAATAAATTTAAATTGATTTGGGATAATGTAGTTAATCAACCCATTTTGTTATGCCACCTTGAATTATTAATTGTATGCCCTAAATCATTGTCACCCTAAGCTTGATTATATTAGTTGGATGCTAATATTGTGCCAACACGGGAGGCTAGACCGTGAGTAGATGCTTAGCCTTGCATCGAGTCATGAATGATCTTTCAGAAAAATGCTACAAAATTGACTAATGGAATATTGAATGTATTTTGAAAAGTGGTGTGATGATGCCACATGATGAGATTGAGGTCTGATGACTGTGTGGTTCCGCATCGATGTTGAGTTATTCTTGGCATGTGTTGGACGATAATCAAGCGGGTGGAAAATGATTTAGGCTGGGGCAAGTGGCAAGAGGTGTGTGCTCAGTGGGCTGTGTGGCGATGGGTTGATGAGTGTTGTGAGTCTGTGTGCCACAATGGGTCGTGTGCCACTGTTGAGTGTTGGAAGTCTTGCCTTGGCCGATTAAGGACTTCACCTTGCAAGCCTTTGATCCGAGTCACCGTACAACCACATGTACGATATGGGACAGACCTAGTTGACTAGGGTTCGATATCTTTCCTCGATACCTCGGGTGTGAAGACACGGGGTGTATCTGTATGGGGAGCGCACTGTGCTACGGCTTGGTACCCATCCAACGGTGGTTGGCCGGTCCTATACTTGGCTCTGTGTGAGGGAAGTGATAGTGAAGGCAATCTGGAGAGGTTCTTTGGTTAAGGTAGAGGTTCAGAAAAGCTTTGTTGCGGACAATCACCGTGTGGTGAGCGGTCAGTATCTTGTGGGTAAAGTGTACAACCTCTGCAGAGTGTCAAAACTATTGAATAGCCGTGCTCACGGTATTGAGCATTGCTCGGGATTACTGATCAAGGGTAGATTTTCTTAAACAAAGCGTGGAAGGGTGGTGTGTGCCAAGTGTTAAAATGAACTATTAAGGCGTGTGCCGAGAATCTTCGATGAAAAACCATTTGAAGAAATTAGTATTACTTATAACTATTCCATTGCTTTAAATTAAATAAGGTCTTGGTTTAAAAATCTTTGTTGATGCAAAAGAACCATTTAAGCCCAACCTTTGGAATAAGCTTTGCATATAGTAATAGCGTTGCATCCTGTGCATTACTTGTTGAGTGCCTTGTGTACTCATCCCACCTTGCTTATCAACCCCAACATCGGTGGAGGAGACTACACCGTTTGGGAGGAGGAGTACATTGAGGACCCGGCAACTAGGGGCAAGCCCGATCGGTTTTCTGTGGCAAGATGAAGGCTTCCACGACGCTTGTTTATGTTCATTGCTATTTCTTTTCTCTGAATAATGTAAGCCCTGTGTGGCTTTCTTATCGTAAGGAGACCATAAGGTCGTACAACTCGGTTTATATACATGTTTGCACTAATTATTCTTATATCTTCGTGAATGTCCGTGATGTGCAACCTCAGTATATGTGTGTGTGCTAAGCGTGATCTGGATCGCATGAGAATACACAGAGGGTCCGGATCTGCAGGTTCGGGTCCCGACATCCTTGATTATTGTTTATATACTTATTCCAACCCTCTCCCTTTGACCGAATCAACTTATAGGAGGGCTTGGCACCAAAAGCCGATGGCTAGTCTCCATCAGGCCTCAAACAGCAGATCTGCGCAACGTCTTGCAATGTTGAGCCGATCAGGCCAGGCCTAAACATGAAGGCGTTGAAAGTATCCGACCAGAAATAACAGGCCGTGGCCACCAATGGTTCATTGGCTTCTAAATCGGCTAAGGACAAGGGGAGAGATTTTGCTATTCCCATTCTCTCCCAGACTTGCTTCTTTTGGGCTGCTACTCTGATGTACCAATTCCTCCTGCCTTTAAGCGCTGTCGACCAAGCCCTAAAACTCTTGCTCCAACCATTTATGTTGTACTTGGGAGCTGACAGAGGAAGACAAGGAAGCTCTTGCTCTATAACGACCGACGGATTCGTATTCCCTAGCGGTCCTAAGTAATACTGGTCATCGCTATTAGGAATCAGGATGAGTACCTAATGAGGGTCCATTCAGCTGATTTGGGAGAAGAAGAGGTTGACAAACGAAAGCTAAGGAAACTGGAAGTCACCAGAGAACTTGAAGCTGATGATTGAAGATCAGAGAGCTCGAAGGCGTGAGAATGACAGTGTGGGAGTTGCATGTTTATAGCACGGTGAAAAATATGAAACGATGCGAAGGAGATTCCTTCCTTCTCCCACCACTTCTTCCCTCTCTAACACAAAAATTTAAAATTAGAACATTTAAACTTTGAAAATTTTAAATAGGGAGTTCAAACTAAAAAATTCAACTCTCAAAATTTAAAATTCAAAATTATTTCAAATAAAAAAATTAAATAAAAAAGTTTTCACTCAAAAAATTTCAAATCAGAAAGTTTCAACTTGGAAAATTTTATCTTGAAAAGTTTCAACATGAAAAGTTTTAAATCAAAAATTTTGAAATTAGAAAGCTTCAAATCGAAAAGTTTCAACTCGGAAAGTTTCAATCGCAAACGTTCAAATTAGAAAACTTTCAATTCCAAAGATTTCATTTCAAAAAGCGTCGATTCAAAAACTTCTAGTGCCAAAAGTTTCGATTTAAAATACAACTAGAAAATTTTTCAATCAAAATATTTCAAAGCGGAAAGTTTTAACTCGAAAAAAATTAAATTGAAAAATTTTAGTTTAGAATGTTTCAGCTTGAAAAAATATTAAATCGAAGAGTTTCAGCTCTGAAAACATTCAATTCAAAAAATTTCAGATCAAAAAGTTTCTATTCAACAAACTTTTGGTTCAAAAAGTTTCTATCCAATAAACTTTCGGTTTGAACAATTCACTTAAAAAACTTTTGGAAGTGGTTAAAAAATACTTGTTTTCAAAAACTTGAGGGAAAATTTTGAAATACAAAAAATATTTTGAGTTTTGAGAGGAAGGGTATAAAGGAGAAAAAGGGAACGAAGGAGGTGATGCCACTTGTCAGAAAGAGAATGTCTTTAAGGGAGAAGGAAAGAGGTGATATCGTTTGTCACAAGGAGAGAGCCCTTGAGGTAGAGATGTTGCCGCTTGTCATAAGAGAAGTTCTTTTCACTAAAGATTTGGTGAGAGTGACCTTAAATTAGCAATTTCCAAAACTATATGTGTGGCTAGGAGCCTAGGACAAACTTTGTTGAGCACTTGAGGGGAAAAATATCTTTAAGATTCTTAGCCTAATACTCCCTCCAGTCACAAATAGCTGTTATTTTGGACATCGATATGGCTTCTAAAATTCAACTTTGACCACTAATTTTTGTTGTAATATATTTTTAAAAATCCAGTAAAACTATAATATTATGAAAGAACGTTTTGAGACAAATCTATACGTATGATTTTCTTGCATCCAATATAAATATTTAAAAAGATATAAATACCTAAAGCTTTAAAAATTTGATTGTACGTATTCGAAACTGACAACTATTTGTGACCGAAAGGAGTAGCAATTTGGACCTAACTAAGTGATACGACATAAAATAGGTAACTATAATTTGTACATGAGTCGATCCGATCTTTCACGATACTTTTCAGCATGCGGAGATTTCTCCCCTCTAGTTGTTGTGCACCGTTGGTCCTCCAATCTTGCGGACGAGCGCATTCCTCCAATCAGCAATACAACAAAAGTGACTGACTGACTGTCCTTGAGCGTACACACCAAACTCCAGCTCTAGCGTCAGGCTTCTCAAAGGCATCATCAACTAGTAGCTTCTGCTTCTCTCGTGACCAAAACCAAAGAGCAGCGGCTCGGTTGGCTCCAGGAAATAAATCAGCAAAAACTCTTCCGATCGAACAGCAATGAACAGGATAAATTGATTTCCTCACCCGTGCATACTCAGGACTGATTTTAGAAATCGATTCTTACAATGTAGCTCACCCATATACACTAGAATCCACAATCCACTTTACATGTGTTTTGGGATTCCAACTTTTAAAGAAACAGCCACTCTACAATCACAATTCAGAATCAGCTTTTAAAAAATCCAAAACAAAAACAAACAGCCCTCGATACATGAGCCAGGAACAGGATCAAGGATATGATAAGCAAAACTCCAACACCTCAACACGCGATGAAACTCTTGACGGAATTTCAGAGATAACACGAGCAGTGTGGCCGCCACATTGGCGATTTTCTTGTTTATTTTTCAATGCAAAAAGAAGTGACCCTCCCATGACATTCAGCCCAAGTTATCATCGAGCTTCTTTCAAAATTAACATAGTTTAATATAAAATTATTTTATGTACCATATAAATGATTACTTTAAATTCGAGCTAACGAGCCCCATTAACTTTTTTCCGCTCGAAATCGCCTTATTTTAATTTTGAATATATTAGCTACTGTAATTAAGAAATTTTGGTTCGAGCTTTAACGAGCTTTTTTGCTAGCCCTAGTCCCAGTACTCGACAAAAACTCCTACATTTTCTCTACTAGATGCGTTTATATCTTACATGCATGCACTATTTAGAGAAAAAAAAAGAAAACGGACTCAACAGGGAAATCCTACCGCTGAAAATAAATCAATCTAAAACGAAAACCGACGCTTATATATGGAGACCAATCCGATTCACAAGGAGATCGGCCGTGCTAGCAGTTGGACGTCCGTCATGAGTTTTTTTCATCGGACGGTCCGTGCAATATTTTTTAATAACGTGTGCAACAACATTAATCACCGTGTGCAACATTTTTTTATGGACATTCTTACTATCATCGTGTGTTTATGTTGCACATATAGAAAAAAATGTTGCGTCGATCCGGGTCGATATTCTTACTGACATCGCGCGTTTTTGTTGCACACGGTGATTAAAAATATTGCACGCTTCAAAAATATATTGCAATCGTCAAAAAAAAATTCTCAATAGAACGTCCGATCAGTAGTCATTCCGGATGGTATTGATCCAATCCGGATTGATGTTATACCGGTGTGTAACCTTCTCGGTTGCATTTTCTTTCTTTCCCCTCACACAAAACAGCACCCTAATGAGTTGTGAATTCAGATTGTGAACCGGGAACACAAACCGAAATTGCAGTGGCACTTAGGAGTTAGGACCATATCACCAAGCCTAGCTATCCAACCATCTTGAGATGGTACCTTCCCAGGCTCTTCTAACCATATAGCACTGATGTTACATGGAACATTGCTACTTTGTTGGACAGTTGGAGTAGTTGAAGCTTGCAAGCAATACGTGCTTGTGCTTACTACTCAAGCTAGCCATGACTTCAATTCAAGACCTATATTCTCTTCAAACAAGGAAAAATCCAAGAGCTAGGAATCGGAGATTTCGGTCAATTGCTTTGTTCATTAATTTCTTATTATGCTTTTCCATTCCTTCATCTCTCTTCCTTCTGTTTTTCCCCTTCTTTACTTCTGAATAAGATCACAAATGTGCTATGTCCGACCATGACAGATACAGACGATTGAGCCTTTTCTGTCATGAATATTCATTCCCAGTGCTAGCCTGGTATAGTCCGACCCAAGATTTAATATTTCCAATGAAGACGTGCTCTGTCCGTTCAGAAATATAAGACGTATTTTGACTTTGCACATAAATTTGGAGTGAAATTGAGAAAGATACGAGTGAAAATGATTTGGATATTCTGCTTAATTGTCTTGAAAGATAAAAGATCATATTTTGTGTGTGTAGTGGCAATGAATAAATGTATATAATTGAGAGAATAAATAGGTATATAGTAGAAAAAACCTAATTCAATCTACACATAAGCTTTATATTTTTAAATAAGATCATTAAAACTATAAGCCTTATAATTCAGAACGGAGAGAATTTGGACCGTCCAAGCTACCAGCCCAGGTGAAGTTTCGTGTGTATGATACGATCGGTATATCAAATCCTACTTTAATACCAGATTTCTTTATAAACCGTCTTTTAAGTAAGTGTAGAAGTGAACAAGAGATATATATGTGTGGCCCAATCAGCACGTCGATGAGGCCCACCTGGTAGTCAGTGTACCTATACTAATTTTGATGAACATCCTGGCTACTGGGAGAGAAAAGAGAAGCCAAAATTTCATATACAAATCGCTCAAAATTTAAAATAAAAAATGAAATAGTTGTAGGAAAAAGAAAATAAAAAGGAAAAGAAAGAGGGTTTTCCTTTGCAGCAGAGCACTAGACGCTAACCCTGAGGCCTCGCCGCCGTCGCCGTCCTCCACCCCCTTCATCCCTGAGGGCAAGCAGTAGCGACTACGGCGCCTGGTTGCTTACTACCGCTGAGTCCTGGACATGGCAGGGGTTCGAGCCGCCGTTTGGTCGACCGTGAAGAGCTGCTTCACCGGCGCCCTGGTCGGTGTCACCATCGCCGACCGATACGCCTCCCTCGTCACCGTGCAGGGCCGCTCAATGTACCCCACCTTCGAGCCCGAACCAGGTAACCCAACCGCACCCCTCCCCGTCGGAGAGCAAGAACGGCGGCTACATGTACCCAGGGTGGACTGATTCAGAGCAGCAATCTTTGCTAGGTGACCGCGCGCTGGTGGAGCGGCGCTGCCTCGACCGCTACGACTTCTCCCACGGCGACGTCGTCGTCTTCCGGTAAGTTTGCCGTCGCCGAGTTCTTGGCTGGTTACTTGGGATTTTATTGACTGCTGGATGGCGGATGATGCAATTACTGGATCTTGATGTTATTGTTATTTGTAGATCGCCGACGGACCACCGGAATTTCGTGGTTAAGAGGTTGATTGCGTTGCCTGGCGATTGGATCCAGGTCCCGGAGGCGGCGGAGATCCGGCAGATACCAGAGGGGCACTGCTGGGTGGAAGGGGACAATGCAGGCGTCAGTTCGGACTCGAGGTGTTATGGTCCTGTAAGAGATTCTATCACTCCCATGTTTTCCCCCCTAATTCGCGTCATCTTGCTAGGCACAATTGCATTATCTCGCTGGGCAAAACTGCGTAGATTGGTTGGTGGCATTTGTGTTCTTGCTGCCAAAGTTGATGCAAAAGAGAGTCTTGTTATTGTGTTCCACCAATGTTGCGCTGCCATTGTTGAATTGTGATTTGCTCCAATGTTCAAAAAAGTGCTAGGCGGTAGGTGGGCGCAGGCCCACTGCCTAGTGCCTAGCCTGCCTAGGCGGCGCCTAGTCGGAAATCGCAAAATGGCATGCTGTAGCGAAACAAAAGAGTGAAAGACACATGAAAGATGGATTATAGTCGTAAAACATAGTCCCACACATAATATAGTCACAAAACTAAGTCTCACACGTAACATAGTCACAAAACTAAGTTCGACACATAATATAGTCACAAAACATAATCCCACGCATAACTAAGTTCCACAAAAGAGTTAAAGCACACATGAAAGATGGAATATGATAAATGATAAGACGTGATAGCATTAAATGCAATGAACCAATGATCATGAAATGATCAATCCTCTAAAGGATAGAGTTTTCATGGCAACACTTCGTCTTCGTCATCCTCGAACTCAACAGCTACCTCTTCCTCCTCATTGCCCTCCTCTTCTTCGGATTGGAAATCATCATCATGAAGCTCTCTCACACTTGCACTCCTACGAAGTTCAAGTTGTTCACTAGTACCCATAGCTTCATCAAGTACCCCCTATGGTATACCAGGCACTACCTCTTCCTCATCCTCCTCGTCCCTAAAAACAACCAATGAATGATTATCCCCTCCCTCATATAGAAATCCTTGAGCTTTCGAAGCATCACAACATAGGAGGACATCAGTATTCTTCTTTGCCATGATCCTTTATTTCTTGGCCAACATTCTAGCATTGAATTGCATGTAGACTAGACTATTGAGGCGGTCAATGGTTAGCCTATTTCTTCTTTTGGTATGTATATATGAATTGCAAAGTAGATTTAGACATTACATGAGTTTGGAAATTGAGACATTACATGAGATTGGGAATTGAGACTTTAGAGTATTGGATATTGGGACTCAAGAGTAGAGACTAACTGATTCAAAAGTGCTCTAATTTCTTTCACAACAGGAAGAGCTTGAGGTCAATGAGAGGAGTCTTAAGGCCATCTTTTGTAAATCCGGTGTTTGGCCTCCATAGAGCCTCCACCTAGATGCTATCAATAAGAAAAACAAGAACAATTTAGTATATGTATATCTATATGAGTTGATTAACAAGTTACCATGCATTGCAAAATGAAGGTATGAATTAAACACAACTTTACCCGGATTATAGTCGAAGTTTTGACAACTCCTTGCGAGCTTCTTTCGAAAGGGACCTTCTCTATTTTGAAATTTAATCAATTCCTGATTTACAATCCGATCTTGCTTGTCATCATCATCATGATAAAAAAGTCTCAACACAAGACATGAATGATTCCATAATGTTTGGATCCATGAGGTTTGCATCATCAACATAACTATAGTATGGATTCAACATGTACGCATTCAAGTGCAATGGAGAATCTAGTCTACCTTTCATCTTCTTCTCAACAATGGCTATAACATCTTTGTAGTTCTTCTCCACATTTCCAAAGGCATCATTGAGCTCCTTCTTTGCCTTAATTAGTTCTTCATATAGAAAAGCCATAGATGGCTTGACATCCCTATCAACCAAACGAAGAACTTGCACCAAAGGCTCAAAAACCCTCAAGCGTAGAGCCACACCATTCCAAAAGGCCCTATTTATAGTTGTCGCCGTTGCATCCTTGCCCTTTTTGATTTTCACATGACTCAAGCTTTCCCACTCGCTATCAACCACCATCTTCTTCAGTTCTTTCTTCTTCTCCATCAAGCTTTGCAAAGTAAGAAAAGCGGAAGCAAATCTAGTCACCCCGGCCTTATGATATCTCTCTTCTTTGTGAATTGCCTCATCAATGCCAAGGTCTTGTGGTGCGAATAGATGAAGATAGTGAATGCCGATCAAGTGTCTTCAAGAGGTTAGTGAGGTAGCAATCAATGGAAGGTAGAAGATAGAAAGACTTACCATGTATATACACCCCATCTAGCAACATATTGACGCACTTGATGTGTTCTCTCTTTCCAAAGCGACTCGGTAATATTTTGTTGCCGCTTGGCTACAGCCGAGTTTGCTTTAAGATCAATAGGACGTGCAAACTTGTCCATAGGGCCTAATTTGTTAGGTCCTGAGCTTCCACCGTCCTCCTCTCCTCCAAATAACGAAACATTCACATCTTCTCTAACTTCGTCATCACGGTCTTGCTTTTGCTTCTTCTTTCACTTTGCTTCTTCAAGAGATTTCTTGCACTTGTCTTGAGCTTCCTCTGAGGCTACCTTGCATTTAGCAACACTATTGCCAACTTTACCAACGTTGCTTAAGACGATAAATCCCTCCTGAGCTCACATGGCCACAAAAAATGCACTTTACTTTGGCCAAGTTGGACGGATCGACTAGAGCCCCATAAGCTCATCCTACGTCATCCCACTTCCTCTTAGAGCCGCCATGCTCTCATTAGTTGTTGCCGCCGATCCCGTTGACGACATTCTATAAATGGAATTCATTGATTTGCGTCTCATACCCAATGTTCAAAAATGCAAATATTTCCGATTTAAACTTGGATACTGATCTTCTAAGCCTAATAAATCTGGTTCAAACTTAATTGTAACTATATGCTTGAACTAAATCCAATAGAACACATCTTGTCCTTGCCCTATTTACTGTTTATAATTCAGTGAGAACTCCAGCAACCCAGACGGCATTAGTTGGAAGTATCCTTTTTAGCAGTTTGCACAAATCTTTTTACATTATATGATCAAGCCGTGACACCTGCGCATAATAACAAGTTAGCAACTAAACATAGACAACTCTATTCTCCTTTTAACAAAAGAATATTGAGAACAAAACAAATAGCTATGTGTCTCTTTATACTGCCAAATTCTATAACAAACAAGCACTAGCCATTAAATAAACTTAATTTTCCTAAATACTTTGTACTGCTTGATGCCTTACTACAATCTACACTTCGAACCATAACTAATCTTCGAGCTAACAAAAGCCACATTTCAGTGCTCCCTTGCTCAATATGCCAGTACTACCTTGACTACAATTTTATCGAAACAAACACTTTTCTAGTGGAAAATTCCCAACTAGCCTACAAGCCTAAGTTTCCTTGCTCAATATACACACCTTGGATGCTGGCGAGCTGACCTGAAGAAGCCCATGCGGGGAAGCTGAAGCAGCCGGCGGTGCGGGAGGAAGACCTTGCTGAAGCTGGCGGCGCGGAAGGAAGCCCACGCTGAAGTTGGCGATGCGGGAGGCGGGGACGAGCTCGGGTGTGGGAGGCAGGAGGTGGGGACGAGCACTTGCGCGGGAGACGGGGACAAGCTCTCGCGTGGGAGGCGGGGACGAGCTCGGGCAGCGGCGGGGAAGACCGAGGAAAACGAGGATCGCACGCGGCGGGGAAGATCAGGCGGTGGCGGAAGATCCGGGGAAAATCGGGCGGCAGCTGCGGGGAAGACCGAGGAAGACGAGGATCGCATGCTTGGAGGCCTCGCACGCTCGCACCCGACGGCCTCTAATCAGTAACCTAGCCTCCCCTCTCTCTCCCCGCGTTATCCCCTCCGACTCCCACCCGGCATCATCTAGGCGCCGCCTTTTTGCCTCTCAGCGCCGCCTACGCCCCCCTGCGCATCCGTCGAGCGCCGCCTAGACGGCTCCTCCACTTAGAGCACGATTTTGTGCCAAGGTGAGGCGGAGGGCCGCCGCTGAGCGCCTAGGTGCCGCCTTTTTTAACACTAATTTGCTCTTGTGCCCAATGTTGAGTTCAGTGGGTCTGCGTGTTTACAAAAAGAATAATGATTAGCTTGGGGTGCAAAATTTTGGTGGCAGACTAGGGCATAAAAAATATTGGTGTATTGATATCAGCTGGTGGGGGTGCAAAATTTTGTTGGCAGACTAGGGCATAAAAAATATTGGTGTATTGATATCAGCTGGTGGTGCATATCAGCTCAATAATCACAGCTCATTTCCTCATGATGGATATATGCAAGATAAAAACTTCGGCTGTGTGCATCTCACAATACAGAGGTCGGGAAATACAATCTTCCATTATCTAAAAAAAATGCAAGATAAAACTGTTCCAATTACTTATCATTTACCTGCTTGGCATGCTTAGCACTGTGCACGAACAAGTCAAGTCCCTCCTTTGCTATCAGTGGTTTTTTTATCTTACGTGCATTTTGATCTTAATTGGCATTTTATGTCACTAGAAGCATTTACCATGTATGCCTTTTATAAGTTGGAGCTCACAGGAACAATGCTATCTCTTCATGCATGCTTGTATTATGAATTTTGCATTAGCAGCTTTGAACAAATTTCTGATCTAGTAGAATTGCTAAACAAAGTAGTCGACCTCATGGCTCATGGTCATCTTGAACCAGTTTTGGTTCTTTTATGATATCGTGTTCATCTGATGAATATCAGCATCGATGAACAAGAGCCGATCTGCAGTTCTTTTGGTTGATGAAGTACTAGCATGCTGGGGAAATGAAGTACTAAACTTGCAAGCGGTGATTTGATCATTCAAATGTGCTGTCCATCTTTTCTAATGACGTTTTTGCTGATGTGTTTTTATGGGATAATATGAGTCTTCAATAGAAAAAAAAGTCGCCTAAAAAGGGTATAACAATGCCTCTTGACCTTGTGCTGTTTAAGCATTTGCTGATTTTGATATCCTGGTAACAGAGTTTACAAGAAACAAATGCTTCTGGCAGCACTCTGCATATTTGATGTTAAGAAGCAAATGTTTCTGGCAGCACTCTGCATATTTGATGTTAAATACTTGTTTGCCCACTGCAGCAAAATAAGTTTCTAGGCATTGTAGTTTTGGTACTAACATCTTAAATTTTGATATCTGCAGATTCCTCTGGGTCTGATGCACGGGAGGGTCACACACATAGTCTGGCCACCGCACAGAATTGGTCGAGTCGACAGAAAGATGCCAGAAGGGAGGATTATGCGGTGATGAATTTTTGAATCTTGTTAGGCTGGTTATCCTGCATTTTTTCCCATTGTAGGGTAGGATACCATTGTAAAATAGGAATGACGGAAGCCTCAAGATGTACTGTACTGTCGAAGGCAATAAAGCAAAGGATGCGATACATTGAGAACTTCATCTCTGACTGTACTAAATTCAGTTTCCCTATCATAATTCATTGCATGGAATCCATGGTGAGAACCGAGAAGCTTTTCTTGTTGCAAGCATTTGACATGTATGTTGCAATGCTGAAGTCCTGCCATTCCTGGAAAGGAAAAAAAAAACACCGACATCTTATTGTCAAGTAAGGAAAGTTACCACTAGCAACTTATTGATCATCTTCGTTCGGCTTCTTGCGCCGAGCTGTGAGCTCCTTGGTGAGGTCCTCAGGAGACATCTTGCAGAAAGTCAGCACAAGAAACTACTGGCTAGTGGCTTTGTAATTATGAGCTTGTCATTGATCTGTAATTGAAACATTTTTATTTTGAATTTGGGAGAATTGATCATATGTCCTGTTTTACTTGGTGCAAATGATCAATGACACAAATAAGTGAGGGTATTTTATCAATTATTCCTAATATATAGCTTACCAGATTGAAGATGGGTTTCAATGGTTTCAGGGTTTCCAATGGGTTTAAAACGTGTTCCTTGTTTCAGGATTCGCATGGGTTTTAGGTATCAGGTTTTAGGTTTCAGATTTCTATTAGAATTTTGGAACGGTAATGGGGGTTTCAGATGGGGTTTAGGAATTAGGTTAATTGGGCTTAAAATCGATTTACGTTTTAAACGTTTCCGATTGGGATTCAAATGTGCTGCAAATTTTTAGGTCTTGTTTGGAACCCGAGAATTTCGTAGAATTCCTGTGGGAATTTATCGCGAAATTCATGCATTCCAAGCAGCCTTTTAACATAAGATTTTTTTTTATAAAAAAATTATAAAAATTTCGAAGAAAACATTTCATTTCGTAAAAAAATATTCCTGTGTTCAAAAGGGTTTTCAGGTTTCACGTAGATTCGAAAATAAAGAAAAGTTTTTTTGACCGGTTAAAGAAAAGGTTTTTCACTTCAGCGAGAAGATATCCTGTGTTGCCTTGATAATTGTTTCCCGTCGATCTGAGCCGTCGGATCCGAAAACAAGGGAGTAAAACAGCTCGCTTAGTTTTGGACATGGCAGGAGCACGAGCTGCCGTTTGGCCGGCCGTGAAGGTGCCGCCGCCGTCACCCTCGTCAGCGTCACCATCTCCGACCGGTACGCCACCTTCGTCGAAGTGCAGGGCTCCTCCATGCGCTAGCCCCACCTTCGAACCCGAGCTAGGTGACCAACCGCCCGCACAGCACCGTCTCCGCCGCCATCTGATTTTTATCCTGCCAAGGACGAGAGCCGCAGTGTTCGTTAGGATGGTTGTCGATCCAGAGGCCAGAGCGGCGATTTTTGCCAGGTAACTTCGCGCTGGTGGCTCGACCGCTACGACTTCTCCCACGGCGACGTCGTCGTGTTCTGGTAACGCTACCAGCCTACCATCATCATCATCATCATCATCATCATCATCGTAGAGTGGCTGGTTTCTTGGTTGATTACCTCGGCATTTCTTGATTGCTTCGAGGCTGAGTGAATTGGTTATGGTCGTTTGCAGGTACCCAGCCAAGCACTGGAGGTTAGTTCTTAAGAGGTTCATTGCGCTGCCCGGTGATTGGATCCAGGTCCTGGAGACGACGGAGATCCGGCAGATCCCGGAGGGTCACTGCTGGGTGGAAGGGGACAATGGGGGAAACAGTCGGGACTCAAGAAATTACGGCCCTGTAAGCCATTCATACTATGTCTCCCATGAATTGTCGACTTGACTATTTCTCGCAAGACACATAGATTGGCGTTAGCAAATCCGCATTCTTAGTTCTGCACGTGATGCCAAAGAGCTGTCTAATGTCTTATATAGTGTTCATCCAACGCTGCTTGCATTCCTGAACGGCGATTCGTACTTGAGGTCGATGTTGAGTTCAGTGGATAAGCAATCCTAAAATTATTGATTGATAGCTTCGGTTGCAGAATTTTGGTGGTTGAATGAGGCAGAAAACATATTGTCGTATTTGTTTGGAGAATTCGTTGGTGACCAGGGGTTGCCGCATCCCGATTTGCGAAAAGTTTCGAAAATTCAAACATGCAAAGTTCCAAATGTGCCAAAAACAAATTCATAGATGTATTACACATAAAGTTATGCGAACATGCAAAAATTCATTGTCAAATTCATCTCTGGTACTGAGAACCAAAAAAAAAAAGAGAAGTAGTCAATCCTACAATACTCATATGCACTGAAAGTACTGCTTGTCTTTTTTGGTTCTGGATACAAGTGATGAATTTGGTATTGAAAATTTACTGGTTTACATAACTTTATGTGTATTATATCCATGAATTTGTTTCTATTTGTTATATCACTTGGTGTGCATATCAGCTCTATAATCATAGCTCATTTCCTTACCACGTTTTTTTTTGTTACAAGATGAAACTGTTCCAATTATTTTGCATTTTTTTACCTTCTTGGCTTGTTTAGCACTGCTGCACCGGACACAAACAATTCTCTGCTTTTTTTCCCAGTGATTTTTGATCGTGAGTACATTTTGATCTTGAATTGGCATCTTATATCACTAGAGGCATTTACCTCTTATGTGTGCTATTATAAATCTGGAGTGCACTGACACAATGCTATAGCTTAGGCATCTCTGCTTTCCAGTTTATACATACATTTGGCAGTAGCTCCTTTGAACTTATGGATATACTAGTTCAGTGCCCGTGCGTTGCTACGAAAAATAATTGTTAACGAAACATAAAGGTTAAGCAATAAAGAAAATTTTGCTACAAGATCAAACATCTATTTCTCCCGATTACAAAAGCAAAAAAGTTGGTTTATCAAAGAAGTATGACACTAAATTGCCTTCTGGAATAATAGCAACATATTTAGTGTCTTGCCTTATCTAGAATCGAACGGAGAGAGCAGATAATGAGAAATTTTATCTCACAACATAGCTGTAGACAACATTAGGGTGTAGTTCTGAGTTTTGAGCCTTTCTCCATGTGAAATGTGTAAAAAAACCAGTGGCACAAATCCCATAATATTACATGTTGTTTTTGTCACTAAGGGTAAGCAATTAAGACATGCAAGTGTCCAAGAGCTCTAGGATATTATCAATTTCTGGAACATCAGTTTTATCAACCTTCTCAACGATCACCTGAAATAAATTGATCAGAGAGCTTAATTGAGATATATGCATACGAAAGATTCGTTGACAAAAAAAATCTACCTTGCAAATACTGTAAAGCACAATAAAATTCAACTTGAACTTTTAGTAACAAAATGTAGAAAATAGTAAACACAACAGAGTTCAACCAGTTAGTTAGATGCGCTACAATGATTTGGTAGATTTTAACCCACTGCAAATCTCAGGGAACCAAACATAAGAATATACAAAAGTATAGAACTAAAATAATACAGATACAGAAAATGTCTCTCATCAAGGCACAAAATTAAATAGAAAATGCACTCACAAGTCACAACAGATCCAAACATTGTCTCTTATCCTAAGACACAAAAAATAACAGAAAAGAGAATACACGAACACATCATACTCGAACGCTGGTAAGAAAGAATGAACAATATGCTTTAAGAGATAGATTGGCCTACCTGAAACTGTAGCTGCACCATCGTTTGAGTATATCACCAAGAACTGCAATAAAGGCTCTGGAAAGTAATGGCCAAAGAAGGGAGGATGTTCACCAACAAAATTATGTAACCTGAATCAGAGATAAGATCATAAGAACCTCATCGTGTCGAGTGCAATCTTCATCCAAATGTGCCAGCTCAGTCGATCCATGTGAAGGCCCTGAAGTCAATCTACAGCCTCATACGACTTACTTTATACCAATTTCAAATAGGAATCTAACTATCCTTATCCACCAACTGATCAAGATAGAAGAATGATCGAGTGACAGCAAGCTGGCAGGAGTCATGACCTACGCAGAATACTGATGTGTGTGTTGTGGTGGTGTGGTTTTTGGTGGAAGAACATGCAAAGCAAATGTGGTCTTCTTCCACCTAACCCAACAGAACCCTCGGCATCCAATGAGCTCAAGTTTACAACAACCAAGCGTTTTGTCCCAAACAAGTTGGGATTGGCTAGGAATGAAACCCAATCAAAATAAAAATACCCATAAACCTTCGATCCCAATAAGCTCAAGTTTACTCGCGAAATTTAAACAAACTTCCAAACTTTGCAGTTCATCCTTCATACATACACTGCTAAAATGCTAATATTAAGAATCTGATCACATTAGACCAAAACATACCAGGAATGAGACGCAATTCTTACATAATTTTGATGTATTTCGCGTGCGGTAAAAATACAAATATTCGGAATGCGATCAAACTAAGCTCCTCTACCAAAGCAACCCAAAATACTCCCACTTGAGCTAAGCAGTAAGCACCGGGAATGGAACGAAGGATAGTTGAATACCGGCGTGGGAGCGACAGAGGGAGGCGGGGTTCTGGATGACGAGGTGCAGCTGCGCACCCTTAGCAGCGAGGTCACCGTGGTAGAAGCCGTCACGGGGCTCCTCGAGGGAGTTGGCGAGGTTGAGCGCCTCGGCAAGCTTGGAGTCGAGGAGGGAGCCAGGGCGGAGGCTCGGCTGCACCACCAGCAGCCGTGGCGGGCACGCAGGGTCGCGGGAAAGAACGAATAGGCCGCGCAAGAGGCCTTCGTCGTCGGGGTCAGCGGGCGGCGAGGTGGGCGATGAGCGCTTGCCGCAGCGGGTGGAGAAGAGGGCGCAAAGGGGAGGGGAGGAGGTCGGGGAGGGGTGGTGGTGGCCGTGACAACGGAGGTGATACACAGAGGATGAGGAAAAAGAGCCCACACCTGCGCCGGATCACTTGGTTGGCCGTTGCGCTGGGGCGACAAGGCGGGGAAGAGGTCGGCGGCCCGCGCACGGCAGACGCCAGCATGGCATGCACAGCAAGGGAGCGGTCAGGGCGGCGGCTGTCGTCGGCGAAGCGGGTGGCACGGGGGGAAGCGATGGCTGGCGACGAGGAGTAGCCCAACGACGGCTGGCTGTGGCCCTCGACGAAGGTGGCCTTGCGTAGGGGTCGGTGGGGAAGAGCGGGGGCACACCGGGGAAGGCGAAGGGGAGGTCGTGAGGAGGAAGAGGTGGTCGGGCGGAGCGAAAAAGGACCATTGTTTTTTTTTCGGTGGTCGGTCCGTTTTTTCTGCGGTGATTTTTTTTATAGACGTAGGTTGGGGGTGAAGAACGGACCGCCACCAACTCCAAATTAGAAGTAGTAGAGATAACTCAAGGCCCATGGTTCTTTTTAGTTTTTATGCCGGTTTTCGTGCTCTTATGATTTTGTGTTCTTCCAATTATATCACATTGGTTAACCACAATTAATGTTGAATTGAGTCAGTCTGCACTTTGATATTATATAAATTTCGGAATAGTGATTATTGTTTGAGTATTATCATACTGCGGTATTGAAATACTAAACTTGTAACATTCCACATGATTTTCATCTTTTCAAGTGTTGTTTCTTCTGCTGCATTATTATGAGATCATTTGAGCCTCAAATAGTAAAAGTCGCCAAAAAAATGAAAGGTGTTACGATGCCTCTTTACTTTTTGTTGTTTAACCATTTACTGATTTTGATATCCTTGTAACAGATGTTACCAGAAACAGATGCTTCTGGCTACACTTGGCTTATTTGATATTATATACTTGTTTGCATTCTACCACAAAATCAGTTTCTCAACTTATATAGTCTTGGTACTGAACATCCTAAAATTTTGACACCCACTTGTTCCTCTGGGTCTGATGCACGGGAGAGTCACACACATAATCTGACGACCAAATAGGATTGGCCGAGTCGACAGAAAGATGCCAGATGGAAGGGTTATGCCGAGATGATTTAATTTAGGCTGTGCATCATTTTTTCCCATGGTAAGGTAGGAGACCAACACCATTAGGTGTGACAGATGCCTCAAGATGTAATGTGTTGTCAAAGGCAGTGAAGTAAAAAAGGATGTGAAACTCTATAATTGAGAAATTCGTTTGTTATAGTACCTAAATAAATTACTGTCAGAATACATTGTAGGGAGTAGGAAATGCATGGTGGGAGGCTTGTTTGTTGCAGGCATATGATATGTATGATGCAATGCTGAAATCTTGCCATTCCTTAAAAATGTTAAAATGTTGTTATCTTGTCTCCAAACCTAATACAACTTGATCACATCAACTGTTGTTGTGGGCAGTGAACAGAAAAAGTACATGGTGCAAGCTTGCAAGAACACTCATATCATGCTGGTTTCAACTGAACCTGTAACAATCCGGAAGACATAAATGTCGAGACTGCGAAAGCATAGTTGCTCTTTTCCAACCATTTTATAGTTGTTCATACAAGGTCCATTACACGATGTAAACTGAAGATACATATTTGTAGAGGGGAATTGAAGTACAACAGGAAATTGCAACAACAAGGTTGCCAGGGAATTTATTTAGAAAATCCAATTTATATTGCGCGAAATACACAATGCCTAGTTTGATTGGCCAAGTTAGTCCACCGGCACTGGCTGCATAGCCTCGGCTTCCTTTCTCAACTCATCGAACAGCGCAGACGATAAGTACCGCTCCCCCAGGCTTGGAAGAACAGTCTGAAAAATTAGTGCGCCGGTTAGTCTTCTGAAATTCCTGCGTGTTGACATTTTGATACAATGAGCAAAGATGGGTATGTATGACGTACCACAATGAGCTTCCCTTTGTTTTCTGGCTTCTTTGCGAGTTCAAGAGCTGCGACGGTGTTGGCTCCTGATGATATCCCCACCTGCAAAAATTTAGGAGGTTCAGTAACAGTTCAATGTATACATAGCAATTCAATTCCCCATTAGCCAACAGTCCAATCAGAAATGAGGTCTAGATTTTGAGTATTATCTTCTTCATAACCAAATAACTAATTTTCTTATTTTTTTTTTAAAAGAGCACAACTAATATAATGCATAGATTGAAGATAGCAGAAGCAAATGTATTCTCGAAAAGAAGATAGCAGAAGTAAATATTTTCTGTCACTTACCAAAAGACCCTCCTTCAGTGCCAACTCTCGAGCCATCTTAACAGCATCCTCACCTTTCACCTATCATATGCCGGTTTTAGTTGTTTTCCCTTTACATGGTATTTGATAAAAGAACAACTTTAGATTAATTCATCATTACCTCAAGAACCTTTTCCATTACATCCATGTCCAAGATTTCTGGTTTAAACCCGACGCCGTTTCCAGTGATGAGGTGAGGGCCTGCAATTAGGTTCATATAAAACATATTTGTACAAATGAATATGATATCTAGTACGAAAAGTAAATCTTTTAAAGAAAGTTATAGCTTACCTGGCTTACCACCATTCAGAACATTTGCTTCAGCAGGTTCAACTCCATAGATCTGCATGCACACAAACACATCATCAATTTCACAACATTCCTGCGAATTTTCTGCATGGTCTATGTTAGTACCTTTGCATTGGGGTTCTTCTCTTTAAGGTACTTGCCGACGCCGGTGACAGTTCCACCACTCCCAATCCCCATGACGAAAATATCAACCTGTCCAAGTGTGTCTTCCCATATTTCTGGACCAGTTGTCTCATAGTGTACCTGCCAATTTTGATCAAAATCATAGCTCATAAGAAACATTATCCATTGAAGTACTGACTAATATACTCTACATGACGAAGCTTATGGCTGAACCGAGCTGTAGCTTGCTCACATGAGAAGGTTTCTCCAAATAAACTTGACCAGTAACATTTTACAAATTACAGCAACTAGTAGTCTATTACTGCACTCATATGGTGTACATGTTCAGAATCAAGAATGGAAGACTACCTTGACATTAGCAGGATTCTCAAACTGCTGGAGCATGAATGCACTAGGATGGTTCTCATACAGCTCGGCTGCTTTTCTCACTGTCCCTCCCATCCCTTTCGCCGGATCGGTAAGGACCAGCTGCGCACCGAATGCCCTCATGGTCACCCTCCTCTCAAGGCTGGTATATGACGGCATTGTGAGTATGAGTTCATACCCTTTAAGCGCAGCCATGAACGACAGGCCAATGCCCATGTTCCCAGATGTGGGCTCGATCAGTGTGGTCTGTTCAAGGAGTGATTTTGGGTTAGTCATAAATCCATATGCAGGTGTGATTGATTTCTTGCAGAACAACGCTTCACTAATTGTTCAACAAGCTCCAAATATGTACCAAAATGGACATGTCGAACATATGCCTAGTATTGTTGAGGTCATGAACCGAACAACACTTCTCCCTGGCACTCCTCAAGAGCTTGCGATTGTAATGCCATTTTCATATGAAATCAAGTTAAATGCTTAATGATCTGTTATCAAAATTGTTACTTCCTCTTAGTTGTTAGACAGAGCTTAATTTTAGTGATACTTTTACGTAATGCAGTTCTTTATCCAAAAGCATGAGACCACTGACCTTGCCTGGGGTGATCAACCCCTTGTTTTCAGCATCTTCCAACATTGAAATTGCTGGCCTGGATCATACAATACCCAACAAAAAAGATCAATATCAATCATTAACTTAACAGTTCCAGAAGGAATGTTGCCCTGGTGACATATTACTCAAAAGAGATTCATATGCTGCTTATGCATAGACAACTATGTGGACAACAAATTGGATTCCCTCTTTATCCCTTCATCTGCGCCTACTCTGATTTTAGATGATACTGCAAAAGTGTTCCATTTCCATGAACTATGGAAATAGGGAAATGGTTGGTGCATTCGGACTGTTCTAGAGCACCAGTAGACTTGTACAAGAGCACACCAAAAACTTGTTAGGGAAAAGGGAAACACAATGGCTTCGAGAGCGCAGCAGCAGTTTTAGAATATTCCAAAACGGACTAACACTCTGAAGATAGAGATTTGTCTCCAAATATTGATGGATAACTTGTTAATAGTTGTCCTTTTCATTTTTTATGCTAGATATGGGTGTACAGTAACTTGTGCATACATGAACATAAGAAGTCTCTGCCTCTGGTTCTTTCCTACCAAAAAATCTACAGAGTAATAATAACCCTTGAAGTTTCCTATCAATTATCATAGAGTTGAGACAAAACAAAGTGTCGAAATGGGATGTCAATTTTGCAGCTTCACTTGGAAGCTTTTGACTTTGATCGGGTTTCCTAGCCTACCCCAATTTGTTTGGCACAAAAGGCTTGATTGTTGCTGCTGTACTTGGAAGTTTCAGCTGGCTTACAAGCACAATTCTATCTAGAAGAAGTTAAATGGTTCCTAAATACATCTTCTTTCCATTAGATGGAGGCTTATAGCTTACAAATTCAAACTTTACCAGTCAACAGTGGACTAATCTGGACAATAATCTCCACCAACCAGAATCCTCTAATACTTGAATCTTATTGCTTCACTTTCCGTCACATTCAGCCAGACGAGAGCATGAGACGCCACTACTTTGATATTTTTAGAAAGCGACAGGATATGTTCTTTTGCTACAGCAAAGCAACAATCCTTGTCCAACATTCTCTGAAGGATATTATCAAGAATACTACAATCCCAGCCACTAAAAATCCTTGTCCAACATTCTCTACAGGATATTATCAAGAATACTACAATCCCAGCCACTAAAAATCGGTCCCCTTCACAATCCCAATGGACAATGGTTTCACACGTGATGTCATACAGAAATTAGAACGCACTGATGTGTGGCACGTGAAGAGGGATTAGTAGATACGTCAACACATGGGGACAAACACAACAAGAACAAGTAATTAACAATGAAGATTACGTTTGCTAATTGATCAGATGATGAAGTTGTTGGTACTAATGATTGGCCGGCGAGGATGGAAAATGGTAGCTAATCACCTGTCTTTGACGCTGAAGGACGGCTGCAAGAACTCAAGCTTGGCTGCGATCCGGGCCCCACATCCTTCAGTGACCTTGTTCAGGTACACCATTGGTGTCCTTCCAATCAGCTGGAAGAATAAATCAAAGCAAAATCTTTTCACGAGCAAGTAAAGGACATGAAAGAATTAACTGAAGAAGTTGCTGCATAACACAGGGTAAATTAAGCACAACACCTCATGAGTCATGGCCAGTTTTCTTGACAAGCACAAAAGAGTGTTGCATCAGAGAGAATGACACATAGCCATAACAAAAGGTTTATCAATCAAGATTTGCGACGAAAATGAAAAAAAAGAGATTATCATACCTGGGATGCTGTGTCCCTGATTTTCATCCCGGACAAGATGCCTGTCGACTGAATCGGATCCGGACCTACTTCTTGCAGCTGAGTGGAGAAGAAAGAAGAGCTGCCGCTGCCGCTGCCGCTGCTGTTCACGGAGATTGCTCCCCCTACTCCGCTTTGGAGGAGGGACCTTCTCCTAACCAACCTCATCACCATTCTCTCCATTCTTGGTTCTCTCTCTCTCTCTCACTGAGGCGCACGCGCTCTGTGACCAGTGGAGTGGCTACGACCAGTGATGGTTGATGAGCCAGTGGTTGGTTTGGTTTGAGCGAAGGCTCTATTTATAAGTTGGATATACGTCACTGTAAGAGATTGGCATTTTTAAAAAACACCACTCTAAATATATAATTGAAATTTTGCCAATTTAAAACTTATCATTTTGGAATTTTACCACTCTTCAACATTTTCACCATCCTCCCTTTTTCCTCCAGACTAGCCTCCTCTGTTTCTTCGGCAAGCTCCAACCGCACTACCTCCTCATCGCTACCGCCATGAGACGCACCATCTGCTCCGCTACGAGCCACACCACCGAGGAGCCACCGTCGACGGTGCTAGCTGAAAGTCTTGAAGCCTTCTTCCCTGACACCGCCTAGCCCTGCTGTGTGCGATCCGATGTTGCCGTCGTGGATCTGGCTTGCCGCCGCCGGTCTCGAGCTCACCTTGTCGCGAGGTCGGGAGGAAGAAGGGAGGGGGAAGTACGAGTGTGGCGGAGGAGCGGTCGGTTGCGTTGCCTCGGTGGTACGACTGGCGATGGTAGTGAGGAGGAGGCAGCGCTGTTGGAGCTCGCCGGAGAAGTGGAGATATGGCCGGTCAGGAGGAAGAAGGGAGGACGGATGGGAAAAATGTCTAAGAGCGGTAAAATTCTAAATACACAAGTTTTGAAGCGTTAAATTTTCAATCTCATGTTTTGAAGTGAATTTTTTTAAAGTGTTATTTTATCTAATACTAGTAATATATTCGTGCGTTGCAACAGAATTACAAAGGAGGGTGATATACATTATCGAGGATCCTAAACTATATACAGAAAATATCATTCTGGATATAGATGGTCTAATTTCTACAGTAATATATTTATAAAGATTTGCGGTTTCGGAGCTCAGCAGAGGCGGGCTGGTATGTGGGACCGAGTTCGGACGGTTGGCTTGGTGGAAGTTTATTTGGAATATAATAGCTCCCCTCCTATCTCAGTTGTTCATGTTAGATCCAATAGATCAGGTACTCTAGAGGAGAACAGACGATCGTCATCAACTTTTAATTAGAAGTCGTAGATATTATTTTTATTTATGTACGACGATAAATAGGGGGATGGATCTGGCCGATCCCCGTTCAGCATCCATGTTTTTTTTCTAGCTGTTTTTATGCAATTGTGCACGTTAAGTAAAGGAGAAACACGTGTGCAGTTGTGCACACCAAGAACATGAAAAACACGTGTTTTCTTGGTTTCCACGATCCTTCGCGAGGTAAAACTAGTAGTTCATCTTTTCTTCGTCGTCTCTAACGATTAACAGCTGAGATGTCACGAAATTAAATTTTATAAGAATATTAGGTATTATAGTAATTTGTTACCAAAGAAGATTTTACTAGTAGTATAGGTATATCGAACATGCCATTGATAATCAGCTATACCTCAGTTAACACGGCACTAAGATAGGGATATAATTAAATAGCCACTGGTAATGCATTCTAGTTACTTGGTGGTGACCAGATTTTAAATCTTACCACCTATTTTTGTGGTTATTGTGGTTTTTCTTCTTCTTCTTCTTCTTCTTTTTTGTGGGTGATTTGGGATTTGGTCGTCTGATTGATAAGATCACGTGTTAGTGGTTTGACCAATCCAGCTTCTACTAAAGAAGAGGTTGGACTTAACCTTTTATGCATAAACCATAAAACAGAAAAATTTCCTAACTAATCTAAAAATTTTCCTAATGGACTTAACCTGTGGAACACTCGGCAGACTCACCGTCCTGAGATCAGACCTAGCTTGAATGACATCAAGGAGCTTAAGTTTTGTCTCGCTGGTAAGAATGCCAATTTGGCAGCGTATACTTGTGCAAAACGGTCCTTGGAAAATAGGTAGGTGCATGCATGTGATTAATAAAGTGTAAAGCTCCTGGCGCTCTAAAAGTACTCCAGCAAATCCTGCAATTAGCCAAGGAGTAAGAGGTTAATTTGGACTAGCTAGCCTCATTATTCTTGCCCTGGCATTCCCTCCAAATTCACCTTGTCGATATCATATCACCCTCAATCCAACATCTGCTCCCACTGTTCTAGGTTCGACTTGGTATATTGCAGTGTTTTATTCAGATTGATATTTCTTTTTGTTAAGCCTTTATTTTGCGTGTGGCAGTATATATTATGCTATAATCTCTAAAAACAAGAACTCAATGTGATACGGCCACGGGTGCATCAAAGAACGCACAATGCAAGCTTGTTATTTGAATCACCAAGTAAGCGCTAAAATAGATGAAGTCGTTGTTCTGTCTAAAAAGAGACAAAAAGAGACTTAATTAGCTAGCTGTGGGGAAGATATATTTACGTACCGAGATACATAGCTCCTGCGTTTGCGTTGCGCCAAGTACTGCACTGCATGGAATCTATTTTTTCGAAAATTGCTCACTCAAACTCCCAATCTGCAAAGATGCATGTGATGGCGGCTAGTTGCTTGGTTGGTGTGTTGGCAATAATAGCATCGGATCGTGGATCTGAGTTGGGATTATAAAGAATTTCTTTATGGAGTGAGACCATCATCCGGATGTACGGCCGAGCGTTAGCAATACTGCGAGAGTTTGCGTGCTACGCCGTGTCGTGCCAAATTTGGTTGTGCGACGCTGCGCCGTGTGAAATTTGGTTTGATGATTATTTCTGAAAAAATGGGTGTGAGGACGTAAACGCGAAATCATTTTTTCTCCGGAATTTCTAAAAAATGCGCCAGCTATGAGTCATTGGCGAATTTGTGGTACCATGGGTCATCTTTGTATGATGCGGAATAGCTAGGAGTCATCGTCGACCTGCGAAAACATGTGTTTTTTTTCCGTGATTTCGGTTTTCTCGGGTTCTTTTTTAGAAAATAGCGGATTTTTTCGCGTAATCTTGGCTTTTTTGTTTTTTTTTAAAAAACGGGTTGCTAGGAGCCGTCATCGAATCTGTAGATTACTATTAAAAAACCGACCGAAGTACCTGAACGTAATTTCAAAATCTCCTGAGACGCTTTTCGCGAGGATGCTGAGGTGACGCGCCTCTTTGCGAATTTTTTTTTATTTAATATTTTTTTTTATTCTTTTTTTCAAAACTATGCGTCCGAATTAAAATTTTACGAAAATACCCCCCGGTCGCCCGTGTATGGGGCGATCGCCCATACACGGGCGATAGCTCCTCCATTGTTCCTCGTGTGTGCTCACTTGACGCCGTTATTCATGGGCCCCTCTGCGCCAGAGACAGGGCGATCGCCGAGCTGGGGCGACAGTGGCTTTAAAGCTCCCGCTCGCTAGCAGCAAACAAATGAGGCGTATAAACGAAGAGAAAAGAGAAAGAGAAAGAAGAAGAGAAAGAAGAAGAAAAAAGAAGAAGAAAAAGAAGAAGAAGAAAAGAAGAGAAAGAAGAAGAAAAAGGGGGAAAAAAGTCGATTCGTCGTTTCTGCGAAGGTATTTTTTACAAATTTTATAAATCTATTATTTAGGAATTTTACGATTTTGTAGTGTTTAGAAAATACTGTAGGACTGTTTTTGTCATTAGAATTCTAATGTAGCATGTAATATCCAGTCGAATTTAGGATTGTGTAGCGTTTAGAACTTTAATGTAGTATTTAGTTTTTAGAAATTTGAGGACTGTATAGTATTAAGTACGTTACAAATTTAGTGTAGTATTAGAAATTTATTGTAGTGTTTAGAAAATTTAGGATTGTGTAGCGTTTACATTTTCTCGGATAGTGTTGTTTAGAAATTTAATGTCATGATTCATATTTAGAACTTTAATGTACTATTTAGTTTTTAGAAATTTCAGGACTGTATAGTATTAAGTACGTTACAAATTTATTTTTAGTCTTAGAAATTTATTGTAGTGTTTAGAAAATTTAGGATTGTGTAGCGTTTACAATTTCTCGAATAGTGTTGTTTAGAAATTTAATGTCGCATTCATATTTAGAACTTTAATGTACTATTTAGTTTTTAGAAATTTCAGATCTGTATAGTATTAAGTACGTTAAAAATTTATTGTAGTGTTTAGAAAATTTAGGATTGTGTAGCATTTACAATTTCTGATAGTGTTGTTTAGAAATTTAATGTCGCAGATTCATATTTAGAACTTTAATGTAGTATTTAGTTTTAGAAATTTCAGGATCAGATTGTATTTTAGAGTAATATTTTTCCGTCGGACGTTTAAAGATGTCGGAGAAATTGTATTTCCAAATATTTTATGGAGATGGGGAGATAGCACAGGGGCGGATGGGGTGGATCTATCATCATTTTCAAGAGTCGACGGGCATATGCGCATCGAGCGATAGGACATACTGGGGTTTGTTGGAGTGGATGTCTCGGATGTTCGGTTTGGATGCCTGCATCGCTCGGTTATGGTCGAGCAGAGTGAGCCGAGCGCAAGACCGTTTTACGAGAGTTGATTCCTATTAACTCGACGCCAACATGGAGGAGTTATGTTGGTTTTGCTGTAGAGCGGGGTTGGCGCTCATGTTGTTGGTGATGCTACCCGGTAGCTCCATCGGTGTCGCAAGTTCGTGATGTCGGGGTGGACATTACGGGGGAGGGGACGTCAAATGTAGAAGGATGCGAAGAGGAAGGCGGCGAGGAGCCCGGAGACGAGGAGCACGAGACTAGCGGTGGCGAAGGGACCGGGGGGGCAGAGGAGACAGCGGTGGAGGCGCGAGGGGTGGCCGACGAGGGGGAGGAGGTGGAGGACATTGTTGACCTGATGGAAGAGGAGGACCGTGCGGATGAGGAAGTCCCTGATGGTGAGCACTCCGACGAGGAGGACAACGCCCCTGAGGTGCCTATCCCTGGTGCGTGGACCAATTACAATTTCGAAGACCTAACGATGAATGAAGGGAACATTGATGCATGGGAGTATCGTGAGAACGAGGTGACGCAGGGGCCATATATAAAGACAAGGAGGCTGTGATGGATGCGGTGAAATCTTGGGCAATGTCTCTCCGCGGCAATTCGGGTTGTGAAGTCCAAGAAGAAGGACTACGACGTTAAGTGCGTAGTTGATTCGTGCCCATGGCGGTGCATGCATACCGGGAAGTGGACGGACTATCGGAAATGCTCCATAGTGATGGAGCATAATGCGATTGGAAGAAGCGAGCAGGACACCGCAATCTGTCGCCCACTTGGGTGGCAAATGTGTTTATGGTCGATCGTGGACAATCCCCATCCGCAGCCTCGATCTATTATCACACCGTGGAGGAGAGGTTTCAAGACAAGATTAGCTACGCAAAGGCATGGAGAGCAAAAGGACAGCTCTGAAATACGGTTCGGGACGCACGAGGCTTCAGACGAGAATATTCCCACTTGCTCGTGGCAATCGCACAAAGGAACCCCGTACATCCATCGACCTTGCGGAGTTCCTGCGGGTGGTGCGTGCACCGGAAGTGGGTATTGCGGCGTGCATTCTTCGCCCTGGCGTATGCATAAATGCGTTAAAAGATCGCCGCCGGTCCTTTGCATGGACGGCACATTCCTCACGGGAAGTACAAGGGCGATTCTAATCGCGATCGCGGTGGATGCCAACAACCGTGTTCTACCGGTTGCGTTGGAATTCGTGGAGGGGAAAACACGAGAGCTGGCATCGGTTCCTTGAAAGAGTGAAGTCGCGATTGTTCTCGACAGTTCGATGTTTGTGTCATCCATGACCGACATGCGAGGTCGCTAAGGGCGATCGTGGATATGCAACAAGGTTCCGCCGTCGTGGGAGCAAACAAAGTGGCGATCCGAGGAGCGGTGGTGCATGAGGCACATGGGTGCCAATTTTTCCGTCGATTCAGAACAAGGAGCTTATGAACATGTTCAAGCGCTGTGCAAACAGAACCAACGGAGGAAGTTCGACGCGCTTTGGAAGACGTTGGACGAACTAACGAAGAAGCAATCAATGGATCCCAGAGGTACCGCTAGTTCATCAAGGAACCCGATGGTGTACCATGAGCAAGGAGAGGACCCCACGACCTTATATGCGCCGCCGAGCAGACCCCAAACATCCGGCGAGGCCGGTACCAAAGATAAAGAGTTTCACCGATTGGATACGACATGAGCCTTTGGATAAATGGTCCTTCGCACGACGAGGCGGCTCGCGTTATGGGATCATGACAACGAACTCGGCGGAGATTTACAACCGGTAATGAAAGGCACCGATGCCTTCCATCTGGTGGGTATAGTTGAGGGTGTCTTATTAGGGACACGAGATATTTCATTGAGCGATACAAGGCCTCCACAAAGATGTATGTCGGACAATCGATCGTCGTACTCAATCTGTTGTGTCTACCTACATGTCCAAGAAAACAAGAAAGGCGCAGACACATCGGGTTACACCGAGAGTGGCGTGGAACGGAGATACCACGTGCATCGCGGTGACCGAGGTCGCAGGGTGCCCACCGGAGAGGACTTCCCATCCGTGCATACCCGAGCGGTGATTGCGAGTGCTCGCCGAAACCACGCTGCTACACTTGCCGTGCTCGCACGCCATTGCCGCTTGACCGCCGAGACGCATCAATCCCTGTCGTCCGCTCATCTCCCGCACTACTACAAGCGCAGCGTTCTCAACACGTGGCATCATGAGGTGTACGGTACCGAGTGGATGGATCGCTCACAACACCCCCTCTCCGACCATCGATGGGTACCGGACATCCGAATGTTGAAGATGAAGGTCGGGCGTCGAAGGACAAGGCGATTCGAACGATATGGACGAAGTCGAGGCGCGCCGCAATCGCGGATAATGTAACTTTCCATGTTGTTCCCATCTTGTATTTTTCAATGGACCGGTAAGTTGTAATGTACGTTGTAATGTTCGATGTAATTTTCAATGTACTAGTAAGTTGTTGTTCGCATCATGTAATTCTCCGATGTTCCAGTTAGTACCTACGAGGATAATGTAATTCTCGACGTTGTGTGCCTCGTCGAACATGTCTTTGTCTTTCGTATGTTTGCAATCTGAGTTTTTTTTTGGCTCTCCGCACTTCGGTTGTATTGTTTGTTGAGTATGGTACAATTCGTTATTTCGCATTTCATTTTGTGTGCACATGTAATTACTGATAAATCTGTTGTATTTGCTTTGTAACAGGCCACGATGGCGCGACCTTGCCCTGAGTGCTGGACGGACCGCCGATGCGACTCCACCGGTCTAGGTACTCGCAGAGGAGAACCGAGAGCTAGGCCACTTCGACCTCGGGTGCCCAGAGCCGCATCGATCGACCCACGCCGGGTTCCACGGCAGTCGCGAACGCTTGCACTCTTTACGCACACATACTTACCGTGAATGCAATTTAACGACGCATTGCACTACATGCAAAGTTGCGGCGGTGGCTTACTTCCTCTTTGTAGGATGGTGGAGCAGTGGATCGCCTGTTAGCGGGCAAGGAGGTCTCGCGGTTCGGTACGACCGGTCCTCGCTGGCCGCACTCGTGGACCGGTGGAGACCGAGACGACACGTTCCACCTTCCGTGCGAGAGATGGCTCCGACGCCGCAGACGGTCGTACCTCTTAGGCCTCCCGCGCGGGTCCAGCAGCCGTGCCGCACGACGCCTTCGCCACGTGGCACGCCGAGTTGTCCGCGATTTCGCCGAGGTGCGCGGCACCCGGCAGCCCCTACCACTTCTTAGGGAGGCCGAGCGCCACGGACCGACGAAGGCGTGGCGCTTGGGATTCACGGTGAGTACCTCTTTCTTTGAGAATTAAAATAGAAGCGCCAAGTTGTCGATAATGTTTGTTGCGAACGCCGCAGCTCGGCTTCTCCACCAAGACGCGGAGGAGGCGGACGTGGTTCGCCACTTGGAGGCATACCTCCGTTGTTGTTCGGTTGGGTGATGTTCCGTCCTCCCACGGAACACGGTGGACCGTCACCGATCGAGTACGCCCAAAGACATCGCCGACACCCGGTGGATGAGGTAACACACTCGGTTCAATCTCGCCTCGGCCGAGCACGCCTAACTCCCCTTGTAAATAGGTGATGCGGTGGTCGTGGGCCTCGGCCAGGCTTGCGGCGACGTCTGAGGTGCAGGCGACGCCGTCTCGGGCGAGCACGACGCGACGATGTCGTTGCGCCCTACTCCTCCGCTTGTGGTCTTGGGAGCGCTTCTCCGTCGGCAGCTGTTGTTGACACGACACCGCACTCGAGGAGCTTTACGGAGACGACCGGTGGATCGCCCACCATGGGCCACTCTCGGGTCCGACGATGTATGCTCCTCGTATCTTTTTCCCACTAACGCACTTGAATAACCTTCGCCATTTCTTATTTCCTCGCGGCGGAGGTTCGCGACCGACAGTGAGGAGGTCCTATCGAGTTCGCTCGGAGTTCGACCGCCTCCACGACGAGGACGTGCGGTGGACGCCATACACCGCGTACGACGTCCACGCCCGAGCACCTCACGGGGTCTCCGTGCTTTGCACGCGAGATGAGGCCTTTTGGCTCACCCGTAAGGTGCTCGTCTTTGACCTTTGTGTCGAGGAGTACTCCCCGCACCGAGTGCTGCGGCAGTTCGGCCTGTTCCAGTCCTTTCCTTTGCCGCCTCGTCACGTTGTCGCACGTGGCGCTCACAGGTACTTGCCCTGATCCTACTACTCCGCATCTTTGCGAAATTAATGTGGTGTGTACTTACTGTTTTTGCATTGCAGGATGACCCGGATGGGTGCTGCGGTGGGCTCTCAGTTCGCGCACCGTATGCAGCCATGGGCCCTGCAGTGGGACGCCGCACTCGACGAGAGGGTCATCGAGACCCGGCCGTACGACCATGACATGTACGATCAGTACATGGAGTGGTTCGCCCCGCGCACTCGCCTCAGGGTGGGGTACACACCAGCACCGTACGTCGCACGGCATGCATCGGTAGCGGACACGTACCCTTCACAGATGTCCCAGAGGGACAACGCCTCGGTAAGTGTCGCAATCGAACCTACATGGGCACGTCTTTTTCATCTAACTTACGTAATACCAATCTGACGTTACATGCAGACTCAGCTCTTGGCGGAGATTGAGGTGGAGGCTGTGTCCATGTTGACGCGCCTAGAGGGGCATACAGTGACCACCGCCGAGTCCGAGATAGCTTGGGGTCGGGTCCTCGCCACGGTGAGGCGGTTGGCTCGCAGCCACCGCCGAGGGCGCGAGACGTCGGCGGACGCAAAGACACCACGCCACTTCGCCCCAAAGACTCGCCCTACCCCGGTGCCCTGTCACGCCCCACGCACCGCAGGGGGACAGTGGTCGACGAGGCTCCTTCGCCTCGCCCTACCCCGTCGGTTCCTCGCTACGCCCCACGCAGCAGCAGTGGGGACAGTGGTCGGGAGGCTCCTTCGCCTCGCCCTACCCCGCCGGTTCCTCGCTATGCTCCCACGCAGCAGCCAAGGGGGCGATGGGCTCGCGGAGGCTCCTCGTCGTCCCGCGCCCAAACAGACCCTGTGGTGGTTTCGACGAGCCTTCGACGACGAGTTCGACCGGAGGAGTACCTTTCGACCGACTACCTCGACCCTCGGCTCTCGGTGCGCCGCCACAGACTTGGCCTCGCCGCGCCAAGACTACTACTACGCGCGCGCAGGTCGGCCTAGGAGGGACGTCCGTCCGCCGTCGCCACTCACCTACCCCACGGGCCGATTAGGAAGCGTGGCCGTGATTGACTTGTTGTACGGATGTATTTTTGTAATGGCTTTACGCTCAAGAAGACATTGTATAACTCCCGAGTTAGTAACATGACAAGCGTTATCACTATAAATTGTTCAAATCATTTATGCATTGCTTGCCTATGCCACACGACGTGACAACACACCAACGCTTTGGCACACCTATCGCCTATAGTAGGCGATCGCTCGAATGTGAGGCGATCGCTTACATGGGGCGATCGCCCAAATATGAGGCGATCGCCCATACCCGGCGATATCGCCTTTATAACATTCGTTCTCACAAGCGGTCTCACAAAGAATAGCGGGTGAGCATCAATCGAAAATGCCGAGGCGCAAGTGCAAAGGGTAAGGGAAGGCAAAGGAAGAAGCAAGTGCATGCCCGCTGAATTTAGCGTATCAAGATCTCTTCCTACCTCGTGGAGTCAGAGCACCCATGTGTATGTGCGGAGATCTTTGCAGGCTTGTTCGCTCTTGGGAAATTTCAACTTGGAAGAGGAGGTATTGGAAGTGCCGCAACTACGCCTTCGATCCGCCGGAGAAGAGCCTGAAGGATCGCCGCATGGTAACAATCGTACGGGTTACATAACATTTGTGAATGAAACTTTGCTAACTTACGTTTCATGCAGTCACCTCCGCCACTGTGTGAATTTGAGCGATGGTTTGATACGAGATCAACCCCGAGGACCAACGGCTTCTTGACCAAGCCAACCGGCAGATGAGTTCACGCGGTTTCAAGAACAACGCGATGCCGCACGCGAGGAGGCATGTAGGAAGGAAGCGGAGGAGAAGGAGGCCGAGAGAGAGGAAACGAGAGAGGCGCGACGCGTGCGGAGAAGCCCACGAGGCATGGGCGAATTGGAAGTGGCCTCAAGCACTCAATAGACGTCTGGTGTTAACTTTGGTTTTCTCTGCTCGTGGTACTCCTTTTAGTTTTAAGTCGTAATAAACAGTGCGGCCCAACCTTCAAGAGTATGCTCACCGTCCGGAGGGCTCAGATATGTCCTATCGCTCGCTTGTCCCAAATGATGTTATTTTTCTCCATCGAGATAGGTTATAGCATTTTGGTTCATCGATTTGATTTCATCGAGTTTTACCATCGTTTATAAAGATACGGCAATTTTCATGTTTTACCGATAGCATGTTCTGACAACAATAAAATAGTGCGACCTAAAGTGACATCTAAATATTTTTACATAATTGTAACCTATGCAAGCCCAAGAATGCAACAAAACTGGTTCATCAAGTTTTGAGGTCGTTCAGATATTACTCTAACTGCTCGAACAATGAATGTTATAAAGGGTTTAAACTAGCCATCTTTTATTCAAAATGCAATCATATTTAGATATTTTTGCAAAAATGAAGTGCATAAGGTTGTAGTAACTTATTCTATTTATTTCATGAATTATGGATCAACACACATTATAATTCCTTCACAATCCACAGTTAGAGCCTAGCATTCGAACTCAAATAAAAAAAAATTTCTGCAAACAACATATGGATTTTTATTTTACACTCTAATTCTTCATTCCAAAATTTCAATTTAGAAACAAGTTTCATTTAATTTGGACACTCTAGCAAAAGTTACGGGTTTATATTAAAAGCATATAGTAATTACAAAACAAAACTAAAAAAGGCTGCGCCGTCGCCCCTGTCTCGGCGACATGGGCCCTGACTAACGCGCTGCTCGCGCTGACGGCAGAGGACCGATCGTCGTGTATGGGGCGATCGCCCCATACACGGGCGACGGGGGGCATTTTTGTCATTTTTTTTTTCGGACGCATAGTTTTGAAAAAAAGAATAAAAATAAATATTAAAGAAAAAAAAATTCCCTCTTTGCCCTGCAATCTCTCTTCGTATAATATAGTTATACATACATTGGTCGCTCTCGACAGCAGTACGATCCTCATGGCATCAACGAATACAATCGTCGGATTGCCTTCTCAGCGAAACACACACTCGCGCATCATCTTCAACCTTACGCAAGTACCCAACCAGTCTCTCTCTCTCTCTCCAGATCTCAACCCCAATTGCGCATCTTATCCAAAAAAATCAAGTATCTAGCGCTAAATCATCCATTCGCAAGATCTCCACCACCTATATTTATGTCAATTTTATCTAATCAGAAAGTCCCATGGCACAACAGAAAATCATCATCGGCACAACAATGATATTGTATAATGCAACAAAAATCCCGTCCGGCCACAACAACGGCATAAACAAAATTATAAATGGCCCGCAACAAAAAAAATTGCACAAATGCAACAAATCGTATAACCCTTGCAAAGAAAATCTCAATACAACTTTTTTGAGAAACAAAGGAAGCGGCGCCCCTTGGTGAATAGACGAGCTCGGACAAGGGGAAGGTGGCCTCGACACGAGTAGGCAAGGATTTCACAGGCCGAGGCCAACATGGTGCCTCGTCAATGGTCTACACCACTGTTGTGTTAGAGATCCCTAGAGGCAAGGTCAATGTACGTAGTAGCCGAAGGAGGGGTACGGCGGAGCTCGCTGGATATAGATGCGTCTCAACTGGTCGTTGAAGGCCAAGGTCGAGGTAGAAACCAGAAGTGGGGTTGAACTGGATATTGACCGATTATTGATGAAAATCAATTTTTTTGAATTTTTTCTTTCAAAAGTTTGATTTCGAAACCCTTTTGATTTTTGATGATTAATTTTGACCAATTATCGATGAAAATCGGTACCAGCTGGAGGGCGTTTTTTAAACGTTAATTTGATAATGTAAATCTTGGTACGAAGTATACTAATAATTGCACTGTTGCATACGAACAAAGGACGTTAGCAGATCCAATGTTGCCGGCAAGTCAAGCGCATCTAACCAAATAATCATTTTCAGATGATGGAAATCGACAGTTTTATGCAACAAAAGACGTTAGCAGATCCAATTTTGCCGGCAAGTCAAGCGCATCTAACCAAATAACATCTAATAAAATAACGTCATTTTCAGATGATGGAACTCCACATTTTTTTTCAACTAAAGTTTCGGTAGGTCCTACCAGGCTAGCTAGAACATACAGATGAGGTACACAGACAATTCACATTTACTTTGCCTTTTTCCTGGGTAACGAACGTTATATAGTGCGGGACTATATTTTTGAAGAAATTTCTGAATTCATGTCATGGACTTTGGTCTTTGGAACTATGGAAAATCTCCACCACACGACATGTTCCAATCTTGCATTAAATATTATTTCGGAGTGGCTTGCAGAGAATCTCATATAATTTATTATGAAAAATCGCATATCAATGATCCTTAAGCTGAATTCGTTGGTGTGGTCAACCTGTGGAACACCCGGCAGACTCACTGTCCTGAGATCAGACCAAACTTGAATGAATCTAGGAGCTTAATTAGCAGGAATCTTTTAAGCTTAAGTTTTGTCTCGCTGGTAAGAATGACAATTTGGCAGCGTATACTTGCACAAAACGGTCCTTGGAAAATATATAGGTAGGTGCATGTGACTTAACAGTGCACCTACTTTCTTACAAGCGATTAATAAAGTGTAAACCTCCTGGTGTTCTAAAAGTACTGCAGCAAATGCTGCAAATTAGCCAAGGAGTAAGGTTCGGACTAGTCTGATCCGTGCATTTGTAGTTCTAGCCCAGGCATTCCCTCCAAATTCACCTTGTCTGGAGAAAAGGCCGAACAGTGCGGGAAGAGCTAGCTGACGGAAATTGGCTCTGACCACTGCGCAGGCTCACAACTCCAACGCAGCCGGATGAATTTGTTATTCTCTGGTAGGCCATTCAGCAAGTTTACCTCAACACACAGGTGCCAGATGATATCGTTTGGAAATGGACAGCAAATGGAGATTACTCTTCTACAACAGCTCACAGAGTGCAGTTCTAGGGCTCCATACCGGACCACAACTACAAAATTATTTGACAGGCAACACCGAAAGGAAGATGCAAATTCTTCACATGCTTATTGGTTCAACACATAATTCTGATGACAAATAAGCTAGCAACTAGGGGTTAGCCTCATAGCACAATTTGCGTCCTTTGCGGAACTGAGCCATAATCGCCACACATCTCATCCTTTTATGCCCTTTCGCAAGACAGGTTTGGAGGAAGGTCTTCCAGTGAATGCATTTACATGCAGGTATGGCACAACCTTCGGCGATGAGTATCATCGTGTCTTGATGGTGGAACTTCATCCATCTAAGCATTGGGAGGCGAATCAAAAGGAACTAGCTAGATGGGGTACTAATTTACACCTTTTGGAATTGTTGGCGTCAAAAACTTGAAGTAGGGTTTCTGACAACAGCACACCAGACGAACACCTGGTTCAGAGCGTGTCAATCGATTTGACCTGTAATCGACAAGGTAAAAATATAAAATTTACTCAAAGCCGATCGTAACGATCAATCGGCTTAAACTTAATCAGCTTGAAGCCGATCAAGATCAAGGTAATGGGGTAAGTCTAATTAGCCGATTAAGGCTAATAAGAGGATAAAGGTAGATCGATTCCAAAGAAGGCGATGCACAACAAAATCATAATAAATCAAACCTGGGGCGTAATTTGAAGAAGATCAACAATCGGCGATGCGCAACTTTATTGATCAAGATCGAATTACAAAGACTAAATTACAAGAGCTACTCCTAGTCGACAGGAAAAAGTAAGAAAGTAAAGGCTGGTTAATTGTATTGTGTTGGATTGTCCTCTTTTGTAGCTTGCTTCGACCCTTCTTTTATACCCGTCGGCCGATCGTATCCTTTTACAACATGTTTCAAGTCCTGATCCGTATCGGCCTTATCTCGGACAGTTATTTCTTTAAAGATTTTGCTGTTACCAAATATCCTCAAATCTTTTCAACTCGTCCGTTAGTCTCCGTATGTTTGACTTTATTGCCGATTTTGACTTGCCAAATTTTGGTGCAAACAAGAATCTATGGAAAGAACGAAACAATAGGATTTTTGAAAATTCATATTGGACGGTGCAAGCGGTCTTCAATAGCGTTGCCGAAAACGTTCAAAGCCGATGAGTTGCTCTGTGTAATGCCTGACAATAGGCGACGGTGCTGGGGGACGATCTGTTCTACCCTCATTCCTAGCTTGCAACTTCTACAGCCTATGTGCTCTCATTATCTAGCTCCTTAGTAAGGGGTTGCTACAACTGATGTGGCATATACGTGTTGTAATTTGTTCCTAATTTCTCTTCTACTTAATGTATGACAGAGCTCCTGCTGATCGTTTCAAAAAAAATTGACCTTGTCGATATCATATCATCCTCAATCCGGCCTCTGCCTCCACTGTTCTAGGTTCGACTTGGTGTATTACACTTACAGTGTTTTATTCAGATTGATATTTCTTTTTGTTACGCCTTTATTTTGCGTGTGGCAATATATATTATGCTAATCCCTAAACACAAGAAGTAAATGTGATACGGCCACGGGTGCATCAAAGAACACACAATGCGAGTGTCTAAAAAGAGAAAAAAAGAGACTTGGCTAGCTGTGGGGAAGATGTACCGGGATACATAGCTCCTGCGTTGCGCCAAGTGCACTGCACGCATGGACCCAATCTGCAAAGAAGCATGTGATGGCGGCTAGTTGCTTGGTTGGTGTGTTGGCAATGACAGCATTAGATCGTGGATCTGATGAGTTGGGATTACTTTCTTTATGGAGTGACCAGCATCCGGATCGACAGCAGTACGATCCTCATGGCATCAACGAATACAATCGTCGGATTGCCTTCTCAGCGAAACACACACTCGCGCATCATCTTCAACCTTATGCAAGTACCCAGCCAGTCTCTTTTCTCTCCAGATCTCAACCCCAATTGCTCATCTTATCCAAAAAATCAAGTATCTAGCGCTAAATCATCCATTCGCAACACCTCCACCTCCTATATTTATGTCAATTTTATCTAATCAGAAAGTCCCATGGCACAAGAGAAAATCATCATCGGCACAACAATGATATTGTAGCATGCAACAAAAATCCCGTCCGGCCACAACAATGGCATAAAAAAGAAGAAGCAATCTCATATTGCAACAAAAAGAATTGTTTAGGTGCAACAAATCACATAACACATTGCAACAAAAACAACTCAATACAACTTTTTTGAGAGGTCGGACTGCAACAAATTGAAACACTTTGCGCAACAAAATTACAAATGGCCCGCAACAAAAAAAATTGCACAGGTGCAACAAATCATATAACCCTCGCAAAAAAAAGAAAAACTCAATACAACTTTTTTGAGAAACAAAGGAAGCGGTGCCTCTTGGTGAACAGACGAGCTCGGACAAGGGGAGGGTCGCCTCGACACCAGTAGGCAAGGATTTCATGAGCCGAGGCCAACCCGGTGCCTCGTCAATGGTCCACACCACTGTTGTGCTAGAGATCCCTAGAGGCAAGGTCGACATAGTAGCCGGAGGAGGGGTACGGCCAAGCTCATTGGACATAGATGTGGCTCAACTGGTCATTGAAGGACAAGGTCGAGGTAGAAACCGAAAGTGGGGTTGAACTGGAGCTCACTGGACATGCGGCTAAACCGATCGAAGCTTGTTGGAGTCTATGTGTGTAGATAGATATATATATAGAGAGAGAGGAGTTGGATGTGCTCCACTGCATGAGGAGAGAGCAGAGAGGGAGGGACGGCGGGTGGATAAGGTGTTTCGTGTGTGGTGGGGGTGGAGCAGTTGATGGGAGCGACAAGAGGAGTGGAGAATGAGGCATCTGATAGATCAGACGTCCCAAGAATTTTTTTAAATAATATATTTTATAATTCAAATTTCAAAAATATACCACGAAATCAAAAAATTGCAAAAATGTGCTATTGTCGCCCTACCATAGGGCGACTTGCTGACTGGGCAGTGAGGTGAACTTCTTATTCGCACTGCAGTTGGGCGAGAGGAGAAGTCGCCCAATAGTAAGGCGACATGTGTACAAGTCGCCCCATGGTAGGGCGACATGGGATCATGTCGCCCAATGGTAGGGCGACATGTAGAAATCGCCCAATGAAAGGGCGACATGGGAGGAAATTTCCAAATTTTTGAAAAAAATTCTGAGAGACTTCAAAAAAGGTGAAAATATTTGGATAAACAGATTTAGGATTCAAGTAAATTATTTATGGTACAACACATGGATTATAAACACACATGGACACAAGGAATAACACAATTGCACATAGAGAATAATATTTATAGTATAACACAACTATCACATTTTGCTGTTCTCTTGCTCACTTGCTTATAAATTTTGTGACTACCTAGGAATTTATACTCTTAACCAAAGATTCAAGAATCGAAATGCA